>QLOH01000763.1:0-442314 GCA_026901365.1 Sesbania bispinosa | reverse complement strand
CTTTATTTGGGTTGTAAGTTACATCCTTTCAAAAAGGGATGTATAATAGTGGGCACCAACACATGATATCCAACTTTATAAAATTGTATGACTGAAGTATATTGTAATATTTAATAAAAAATTTGTACTTTAGATCATTTGTGTGTTTTAAAACATAATCATATTTGTTTCAATGTAATTAAATGTTGTGTCACTAATATTTAAAAATTATGTTCTGACAATCTTCGAGTAATTTTTCAATTGAGATATAGTTTTTTTAAATTAATACTTTTTAGTAAGTTATTAATTTTTTACTTAATAAAAGTGCGGGTAACAGGCGCGGGTACGGGCATATAGGTGCCCAGCGGGTATGGGGACGGACACTAAAGTTACTGCCCGCCGGGCACAGGTTTTTTTTTTTAAACGCGGGTACGGGGATGGGCACTGTGGTACCCTGCCTAGAGGGTACTCATGCCATCCCTACCGTTCTATACGGAACTTCAATGATTATATCTCTTTATATTATATAATTGATTAAGACCATGGAAAGGAAATTACATGAAGAAAATTTAATAGCTCGAATATGCAACTATTCGTCTAACTGGAAGGTTTGAGTGCTTGCAAAATAACAAGATTAATTACCAAACATCCAACCATGCAAGTGCCCAATTCGTATGTGTGTGTATTACATATAAAAATAACATTCAATATATAACAATTCTCTAACTAACATTCATATATAACAGTAGGCAAGATGAAACGACGTCCATAAATCATGTTAATTAACTAAGAACAAGAAATAATGCCTAGCAAAGTAGGGAGAACAATTTTTCACCTAAATGTACATGAGTAAAACTATGAAAAATTGCAAAAAAAAAGGATTACCATATGTATGCAATCAAGAGAGAAGATAAGAAAAAAGAGTTATGGAGTAATATTACATTGCATGCAAATAAAATAGAAGATGTGAATATGATGACCACAAAATGGGGTGTTTAAAGCAAGAAAACAAGATAAAAGAAGGATTGTAGTTTTATATCGATAAAAAATAATTAGTAAAATGTTTCACTTTGTTCTATTTGATTATATCATTTGTACAACACCAAAGCATTCCACTTTTTTTATTCCTATGTACAATTTTGGTATTTTATTTCTAAATATAATAAACATGGAATATAACTCAAATTTTTATCCTATCCACTCTAATATGTTTGCCAAGCGCAAAAAGAGAGAAGAATAAGAAAGAAAGAGTTTTGGAGTAATATTACATTGCATGCAAATAAATAGAAGATGTGAAATGATGACCACAAAATGAGGGTGTTTAAAGCAAGAAAACAGATAAAAGAAGGATGATTGTAGTTTTATATCGATAAAAATAATTAGTAAAATGTTTCACTTTGTTCTATTTGATTATATCATTTGTACAACACCAAAGCATTCCACTTTTTTATTCCTATGTACAATTTTGGTATTTTATTTCTAAATATAACAAACATGGAATATAACTCAAATATTTTATCCTATCCACTCTAATATGTTTTGCCAAGCGCAAAAAGAGAGAAGAATAAGAAAGAAAAGAGTTGTGGAGTAATATTACATTGCATGCAAATAAGTAGAAGATGTGAAATGATGACCACAAAATGAGGGTGTTTAAAGCAAGAAAACAAGATAAAAGAAGGATGATTAGTTTATATCGATAAAAAATAATTAGTAAAATGTTTCACTTTGTTATATTTGATTATATCATTTGTACAACACCAAAGCATTCCACTTTTTTTATCCTATGTACAGTTTTGGTATTTATTTCTAAATATAACAAACATGGAATATAACTCAAATATTTTATCCTATCCACTCTAATATGTTTTGCCAAGCGCAACTTACAAGACACCAAGTCATAAAACAACCTTTTTTTTTTCCGTTGTTTAGTAGTCAATGCATAATACTAGGCTAAATGGTAACTTTATCATAACATCGTACAATTCTTGTTTTGCATTATGAAATAACATAACACAATATTTTTACATCTTATAATTGTAAATACTTATCATATCCATTATTTTCACATTCCAAATTAGTGGATTATACTTGCCATTTTTAAAATCTTATTACTAATTAATTAATAAAATTTGTGATTTATGATTTCTTAATAATTAAATATATAAAGTTATTCATGTATTAATATTAATATATATTATAAAATTAAATACACATTTTGTATTATTATACATTTAAAAATATTTTATAGTATAAAATTAAAACCATAAGGCTATATAGGTTAGATATACATATAAATTAACACATATTATTACAAAGACAAGCACTGGTTTGTGGTAGCGCTTCTCATCACCAAGTGTAGTACTCGTGTTTGATTTATGGAGGGGGACAATTTGCATTTTTCAAACTCAAATAGCTGGAGGTGTTGACCCGCACGCGTTGACTGGTTGAAGAGTCTTTGACCCGAGTTGACCCGCACTCAGTAGCTTCGACTCGTACCGGTTGGATCCGATCAAGTGACGTCATGACCGAGTTGAAGACATTTCCGATCCAGTTACCTGACCGGACCGGTGACAGGTCCGGGTTCCGGTTGAATCGGTCCGACCAGCTGGCCCGTCCAGTTTTCTCAACATTGCATATAACCAAATAACCAATCTGCGACCAATGTTACCATGTATGTATAGTCCCTTGTCCATATATCTAGATTGAACACGAGGCTTGGAAAGTGTCATCCTTGTATAGTTCATTCTCGGTTTTTTTATTTCCTAAGTAGACTTCTAACAATAATATTAATATCCCATACTAATATTATTTGGGCACGACCATGCACTTTTTAGTCTCACTCAATCAAGGGGCCCAAGATATAACTCCCATTATGTGGGAGGGACAAATCCCATATAGTCACTCCCACCCGTCCACATGATTTGTGGCATACTCGGTAACCACCTTTATAGTCATCGGGTTAGGCTTACGTTTGATGGCATCAAAGCACATGACTCCTCATGTTGGGAATCGTAGTGACATCAGGTCAAAGGACCACATACACCATTGTCACTATGAGAATCACCAATGACGTACATAATAATCCATGTAGCATTCTCATTGTGGATTAATCCAATACAACATTAAAACCCTTTAATGTGCACTTGGTACTCCTCTTATTCTTGCGAAACCAGTACTTGGTCCTGCACAAACCCGAAGAATCGAGCCAAGAAGAACAACACGGTGATTGTGATGACGAACGAGACTTTCAATTAGGATTCTGAAACAAAGCCCTAGATCAAAATTGGTGTCTGTAACAAAAAAATGTGTTTGAGGCCTACACAACATTGCTCATAGTCAACGCTCCCTTAAGAATTAACACGCATAAAAATTAAATAAAATTTCCACAATTTTTTGTTTGCGTTTTTTTACTTTTAAAATTTTAAAACAAGCTATTATACCTCAAAATCAAAAAGGCAAAAATTGAAAATTTCTTTGTGTGATTTTTAAAATAAACATTTTAAAAATTAAAAACTACAATAAGAGTTTCTCATATTTTAGCTGTATGATGAAGAAACCTTTGCCTAATCATTGGTCTTAAAGATCATGGTTCAGGTTGTATGATGAAGAGGATTGGATGTTGAAGGCCAAAGTTTCTGAAGAGAATATTGGAAAAATTATTTTCTCAAATGGTACGATTTCTAGAGAAAGCAAAAATCTGAATGATGTTTCTAAACTCCTTTTCTATCTCATCTCAAAACAATCATTCCTCGTGGTGGATTTTTCGAAAGAATCACCACACCTAAATTGATTTGATATCACATATCCATGACTAGTGAGACATAGTCATCAATCTACTCACATACTAGCTCGACGTATTATTGTTGTCCTTTTTCACAATAATACTTTACTAGGAATGATTTGAGAATGACGTTCTGAATTAGCCTATAAAATACTATCAAGTCAAACTTGATATCTTACAGCCACGAACAAGTCATTCTAAGGATTTTCATATAATTAATTAATATAATAAATCATGCCTTTTATATTAACATGACATGCATTGTATGCTAAAAGAGGTCAATATACCATTGGCCTCGAGGGCATACACCAACAACGACCACTTGGAGCACACTTACAAAATCATTGTCAATCCATGGCCTAAGCTTTATGCTACGATTTTAACATCTTTGACCACAATGTTTTCTTTTTTTCCTAACATCAAATTGTTCTAGTGTCTGAAACATTAAAATACCATATGTTCCAATAAAAAAATCTATTTTTAATTCCACAATGCCCTAAGGGAACTCGTTAGCAATTCCATTTATAATATATTGGTTCAATGATTTTTTAATGTATCCTAAAATATTCATTTTATATTAATGGATATTGGAAAACACGAGTGTATTTGAATAGTATAACCTAATTGATTAGGTCCATAATAAATGAAATCATTACAATTTTCATGATAGTTGACATAAATGTCATTACATTTTACTACATCTAGTTTTGAGAAAGAAGGGAAAGAAACAATCTATCCAATTATTTGTTTAAAGCATTCAATTATGGTTAAGAATTATGTCTTCAATAATATGCATTATCCTTTATTATTTTATATTATGGTGTTTAATCCATCCATCTTGTCTTACAATACATGAATGATGCACATTGTTCATATTATATTGATATGGAATGTAATGTAAAAGTTTTACCACTTTGTATTTGATACACATGGAAAATAAGGCTCAATATGTCGCTTGCATTCAAGTTACCATCAACATCAACCATTGTTCTCCCCTCGTATTATTACACACTTAACAAAATGTAGTACTATCATAAGCTTACAAGGGAGTGTGCCAAAATTACCCTATATGGTTGGAAGATCCCCTAGGATTTGAATAATCTCTTTCGCACAATCACTTTACCTGACTTTAATAGTGATTTAAGTGTCAAAGTTTCTTTATAGATACCTCTGGAATTCTTAAGCAAGTTCCTTATTAAAGGCTAGAATACCTCGTCTTTCTTTCGACTATTGGAAATACATCATCACCACGTTTATATTTGTCTCAGTGCCTTGACCCAAAGATTTTCTTTTCTAGACCATCTTTCAACCAAAATTCATCATGCATGTCATATTAGATTTAGAATCTTTAGACTTTCTCAAACCCAACCTCTCATGTATTTTAGCATGCAAATCATCCTAAATAGTTAAGGGGTTCTCTTTTTATTCAAACTATCCCCAAAACAATGATCTTTTGGACTTATTCTACTATTCACAATTGTGCGAAAGAATCTAAACAATTTGCATAATTAGACTGGAGGTCCTCCAAAAAAATTTTTCAAGGGTAAATCTACCTGCCACAAATAACAACCTAACCTTCCAATCACTAAATCTTTTGTGAGCTAAAACCAATACCATTTCACCCATATGTTCTTTAAGTAACTCTTTTATGAGAATGTGGTCACCTAGACACCTTTCCAAGTTTTTAGTAATTGAAACCTACAAGCATTAGTAAGCTTTATTTTCCTTGTATGCCAAATATCAGGAGAGACAAATATTCTCATTTTTCCAATACTGATTTTTTGGCTTGAAGATTCATAAAATAAATGAAGACAAGCCAAGATAATATTCACTTCTCCCATGCTAGCTTCCCTAGAAATAACTGAACCATTTACGAAGTAGAGATAAGAATATTAAGACCATTTTGTGAAAGCCTACTTGGTTTCCAATAACCATTAGCAACGGCCTAACTAATCAATTGGGACAAATGTTCGTGCATAAAATGCAGAGATGGGGAGAAATAGGTTTTCCCGAGCGAATTCCTTTAGAAGGATTAAATATATCCATTTCCTCTCCATTCAACAAAAGTCTTGTTTTGGTATAAGCTACACATTGCTCGATAAGAGTACGAATCATCACAAATATTAATATACCAATATCTTGGAAGGTTTCATTGACAAAAATCCATTTTAACCTATCACAAATCATCTTTATAAGGTATATTTTCAATAGCCATGAATCCTTTATCCTCTTTTTTGTTATGAATTGTGTGAATAACCTCTTGGGTGATAATAATTTCAAAACTATGATGATAAAGAACACACTACTTTCTTTTGGCCTCACCAAAATGATTTAAGTTGTTAAAGCTAATTAGCATTATTTTGGTCACTACCCTGTATGAATTATTACAAAACTTATTGGATTAGAATACTTGAAAGAAGTCACTGACTCAATATTTGGAACGTGAGTATTGAACATATCATTAATTTTATTTATGGATGAATGATCTCTAAAATCAGTTTGACCAGATTATAGAAAGAAACACCAAGTCAGATCTACTAGCTTCAGTAGAAGATGGCATGGACAGTTGGACACCATTTATATCTGGAGCTATTAAGCCACCCAAATAGAACATTAACCTTTAAATCTTTTGGAAACTAGCCTCCTTTTGGAGCATACTAACGACCATCCTGGAGAACATTTCCCTTATCTAACGTCGCCATGCAATCATTCATCCTTTTGATTGATTTTTTTCATTAACACCCAAGGGCCAAGAATCGGGCCTAATTAGCCTTTCAATTTCGAAACGTAATCATTTATAGATAAATTAGGAAGATCATCATTATCTCCATTTACATATTATGATTGCATGTAACTCCCATGAACCTTATTGTCATTCTCACACCGACCTTCCTAATCTTTTAAAGGGTTTTATTTCATCATAAACTTGTCAACATCGGCATTATCGACCTGGATAAACTCACATTCTCCAATTTGTGACCATAACGACCATGATCAAAACAAATTAGGAGCAAACCGTACACTCTATATTCAATTCATGTCCCAAAATCTTAATCTTCGAGACCAAACAACAAAGGTCTAACTCAACTGAAATGCAGACAAACTTATCCGTTGAATTGACTGACATAAGACTGTCAATCGTTAATATTTTTCCCCGACATAGCATGGTTTTCCACTTTTTTTTCCTTTTGTGATTATGGAGTTCAATATGAAGATGTGGAATTCTCACCCAAACAACAATTTCCTCCTTGTTACCCTTGGTAGCCATGAAAAAAGGTCAGCATCTATGGATTGTTGAATAGTGATTTGAAACTATCCAAGAACCATAATAAAAGGTGTGCATATAATCCTCTTTTAAAAAAACTCATTTCAATATCATTTTATAATTAAACTAATTTCAACATCATTTGATAATTAAAAATGACTTAACTTAATATAAACACACTATAAAAATATCTAAAATCTACACATATAGTTGATATAAAAGAAAAGAGTGTTCCTTAGTTATTTAACAATTAATGTATTATTACATTAAATTTTCAAATGATTTTGTTATTAAGTTAATTTTTTTTAAATATTTAAAGTGTCATAATTTCATTATATAAAAACTAAAATGATATAAAAGGGTGAGTTCAAGAACCATGGTAAAATAACTTTTTGGTACTTATAAAATACTTGAGTTTTGGTTTTCGTACTTGAAAAATTTTCCTTTTTATTTTATTCTTATGAAATATTTAAGTTATTTTTTTAGTTCATGTTGTTAATTCAACAGTTAATTGTGGATTTGTCGAACACCCATCATAGCCATCAATTTTATGTGCAACGCCCTAACAAATTACACAATAATGTTATCCTATTTAAACTCATTCAGAGGTTGTATGTGAGATATAATAAAGAGGAAATGTGCAAAGAATTTTAGTTTAAGTTGGGCATGAAATTTGACTATTTGCATGGGTTTAGGGGACTAATACAATTATATAATGTGTTAGGGTACTGCACAAAGATTTATTACTGAGATGAGTGTTCAATACATCTGCAATTAATAGTTGAGTTAATAGCATGGACTAGAAAAATATCCTAAATATTTTACTTTTTCAGGGATAAGAATCAAAACTAAAGAATTTTATTGGGATTAAAAAGATATTTTATCCATTTATATTTAATAAACTATTTAATAATAAAAATTTAAATATTGATTGGAGCCATTATTCATAATTGAGAGACCTTACTTGGAGCAGGATCAAAATACTCTAATTCCAATGAATATGTCTGCCTGACATGGTTGGGTGCTGCCCTTTGTGCAGGGAAAGCCTTTAGATATTTTGTAGTGTAAAGGGATTGGTAGTTTGATACATATTTTGTAGGGAAAAAAGGCACTGGTACCGGAAATAATGTTGGTTGTAACAAAATTAAGACATCCTAAACTAACTACAAAAATTGATGTGTCTTAATTATTTATTCATTTTCCCTCTCAATTTTTATTAAGATTTTATAGAAATTATAGTACAATTTTTTTTCTTTTTGTTGAGAATAATCTTACATATGCTCTTGTTATATATTCTTCATTCATTTTTTTTATTATTTAATTTAATTGATGAATATTTATCTTTGAGAAAAAAAATTGGGTTGATAATTAGAATAGAACTATAAAAGGATTTTTCCTGCGGTTGCTAGTGTGTTTGATTTACATTGGATCCAAACATGGATCCGAGCAGAAATAACTTTTTGTAGCATTTGTCTATATCCACATTTAAAATGTGATTTTGAGATAAATTAAACACACACGAAGTTTTGTGGTTGTGTAGCTGCTGAAATAACTGAAAATGAATGAAGAAAAATACATTTTTTTTCTAAAAATAAGAAAATTACAGGCTATGAAAATTTGGCGTAGAAGCCTCTCCAAAATCCAAAATCTATTGTTTCTCCTCTCCCGCAAGAAAATCTAATCAAAGAATCCACATGCCATGCCACCCCTTCTGTTCATTTAACCCTCTGTAACACTGAACAAAGAAAAGAAAAATAGAAAAAAAATGGTGAGCAACAGTTGTGATATCATGAAAGAGACCTTACCATACAAACAGAGAGTCACCAACTAACCCGCTGCAAATTCACCTCCAAACATTATGTTCCTCGCATAACGCGTAGAAACCACAAGGGCCTTCTCGTCATTTCATAACCTCACATTAAATTCCAATGAAAAAAAAGACAAAGAGAGAAGAGAAATCGAGAAAGTAAGGTAGCGGGAAATATTAAATAAAAAGGAAATTAAAATTTTAAAAATGAGAAAAAGGAGGAATAAAAAAGATTGAAAGGCCATTACAGCCACAGCCAGAGAAACCCACAGGGAAAGGTAAGAAAGAAAGAAAGGAAGAACGAAAACTACACTCTTGAGGTCCATTTTCAATCTTATTAATATATTTTTGTGTAGTAGAAGAAGATCAAGATCAAGAGAAGGTGTTGTGTGTTGTTGTTATGGTACCTTCCACCACAAACCCTCTTTCTCTCTACCACCCATTCACCCCTCTTTCCCTCTCCTTCTCTTTCTCAATATCATCATCTTTTTCTCTATAATCTCCAATCCCTGAAAAACAAACCATTCTTTTTCTCCCTTGTCTGAAACCAAAATGACCCGTTTGTAAGAACAACAGCAAAAAGGAACAGGTCAAAGGTTGCACCTTTTATTCCATTAATTTCACGGGTTTCTTCACCCTCTTTGCCTGGTTCGATTTCCTGGGCCGTCTTAGAATTTGGAAAAGATTCAACCTTTGAAGATGGGCAGGGGAGGAGGAGGCGCCACCGCCGCCGCGGCGGTCGAACTCAACGGACCCGGTTCGAGGCCGGTTTTTTTCAAAGAGCCAAGGTACCGGGGCGTGAGAAAGAGACCGTGGGGCCGGTTCGCCGCCGAGATCAGAGACCCTTTGAAGAAGGCCAGGTGTGGCTTGGAACCTTTGACACCGCCGAGGAGGCGGCGCGTGCATACGACGCCGCCGCCAGAAACCTCCGGGACCCAAAGCGAAGACCATTTTCCTCTCTCGCAGCCTTTTTACCACCACAGCGACGCTGCCGTCGCCGATCCATATTCAGATCATCGGTTCTACGCCGGCGCCGGCGCCGGCGAAGGGTTTCATGATCACCGGAGACCTACCTCCAGCGGCATGAGCAGCACCGTGGAGTCCTTCAGCGTCCCCGTCCCGCCGGACCGCCGGCGCCGTCGTTCGCCGCCGCTAGGAGATACCCCCGGACCCGCCCCTTGTGCCTGAGGACTGCCACAGCGACTGCGATTCCTCGTCGTCGGTGGTAGACGACGGTGACGGCGACAACGTGGCTTCATCGCCGATGATGTCGTTTCGCCGCCAGCCGCTGCCGTTCGATCTCAACGCTCCACCGTTGGATGATGCTGACGTGGCTAACGGTGGCGGTGATGATCTTCACTGCACGGTTCTCTGCCTCTGATGAATGATGATGTATTGGTTCGTGGAAGAAATTATGAATTTTTCTTACTTCTCTTTATCCACTTGAATTTTTTGTTCTTTCTTTTTTTCCCCTTTTTTTACTATGCGGAAAAAAATGAAGATGAAAATGAATATTATGATTGATGATCAGTTATAAGATTATGGTAATATGATCTTAATTTCTGTGAGAGTAAATCTTCTGCCGTCAGTACCATGTACTATAAAATAGGGTATTATTGCTCATCAGTTATTAATTTTTCTCATCAACTATGTTTTTATTTTAAATTATTGAAAGGGTGATGAGGAAAAAAAAAAAAAGTGGGAAGTGTTATGGATTGTGGTTTATCTAATGTTGATTTGCATTATCCACTTCCTTCCCTGACACCGATTATTCTCTGTATCTGTCTCTATGTATAATAATAGAGTTAAGAACAAAGTTTTACTTAATTGTTAATGTTGATCATCAACTATCATTCATCTCTTTTAGAAAATTAGTTTCTATTTATAGTTTAACTCTTTTTGCCTATGCTGATTTCTCCCTTGTGCTATATTGTGATTACTTGATATATTAGTAAGGGGACCCATAGCTTTTTTTTTTGGTATATAACATATCTTTTCTCACTTTTTCATTTTGGTTTTGATTTTTTCCTCTAACCAAGATAGCTTGGGAAGTAATTTTGTTAGGTAAGAGATGTAGATGGTGATGATCTTTTCTTTTTCTTATTTTGAGAGCAATTGCAATAGAAAAAGAACAAACAATGATGTTGCCTTCTATAGCACTCAAGGTGTTTGGCAGGGTGGGTAATATAGATGTTGGACGGTGAATGATTAGATGAGAGATGCTTTAATATCTCTTTTTCCGGGTCTTTTTTCATTACTAATAGTAGCTTGCAACACTTTGTAAATTCTTCTGTAGAAGAAAGGAATCAATATATCTAAATTCCAAGAAGCTAGTGGGTTTTCAATCAATTAGAGGGGAGGTTGGGAGATTTAAGTTAGAAAAACGTTGGTTCACCCGTCATTTCATCTTGAAACTTAGGTGACTAGTCTTTGAATGCTCAACAGAAATCCAAAGAGAAAGGTGTTGTGCTGGGGGAGAGTTTGACAAGAAATTTGGGTTTACCCTAATTTTTCCTACCTCACTGTAAAGATCGAGACTTTTTTGCAATGCCATGGAAGTAACATGTTGTTCTTTCTTCATGTTTTCATGCATTAGGGAAAATAAGAGGTATTGTCACACAACCATGGAGATTATTCCTGAAAAGTCAACACACTAGTCCTTTAAACTTTGAAATGATGCTTTTAAGGCCAGAAACATGCAAAAACACTATTAGTATAAATCAGAAATTTTATATCAATTGAAAAAAATTTCTTGTCCGTTTCCCAAACTACATGAAATGGAACTTTCAAGGTAGGCTTCACCAGCCATTGGCTATGGCAGCCAAACCATTGGTGCAGTTAACTTTGCCACCAATTGTCTTGTCTGGGTTGTTTAGCAGTCTTGTACTCATACGTAACATCTCATTGGTATATATATGCTAATAATTATCAATAACTTGTTGGGTAGCACAATGATTAATAATAATAATGTGTTGTAAATTAAGTTCATATAAGAATTTCTTATGTTTGTCATTTTGTTTTTATGTTGTGATAAGAAAATGAAAAGGAAAGAGAATTGTATGATATCTATCATATTCCTTTGTCTAATGCTTTGTGATTATATGGCCACTAATGTTTGTATATAAAGAATGATTGCTTAAATCCACTTTAGCATGCAAAAGAAGTGGTAAAAAAAGGGCTAGGATTTAGTGAAAGTTATGAATTTAACTACTTTATATAAATTAACTATTTGATTTCTCATTTTGACATGTAAATTATGTACGGTGATTGTATTGTCATAAGTCAGTTTCATTGTAAACAAGAAGGGCCTACTTGGGGTGGGGGTGATTATTGGATGCAAAATTATTGATTGTTACCTACCAAGCCAAGGTTAATTAGTCTTTAGATTAGATTTCAAGAATGGGTTGGGTTTATGTGAGTACAATTTTGAAATGTCAAGGACCTTGATTGTGATTAGGGTTGGTAATCTTAAATTTTTAATAGGAAGTGTTACGATTGGACCATTTATAGGTTCAGCTAATTTTTCTTGGTGGAATTTATTTATTTAACTACTAAACTTGGGGACGGTGAGGACAAAGAGAGATAAATGTGAAGGAGGGAGGTGATGTTGTTGGTGGTGAAGAGATTGTGGTCACAAAAGGGTAAATGTGTTACTGATCATAACATGGGCTCCATTTGCATTTATTATCAGGAGCAAAGAATGGGCCAGGAAACCTACACCACAGAGTATTTTGACGCTTGTTGCTCAAAAGTGAAACAAAGAATTTTTCAAGGATGGCCAGATGCTGGGCCAAAAAAAGGTAGCCCATGGGAGGCTGCAGTAAAAAAATAAAGGATAATTGAAAAAGAAGAAAGCAGGAGATTCTTTGTAGTTATAAATTAGATGGTACATCTATATACAAGATATTGATGCAAATAAGTTTTTAGGGTATTTGTTAAGAAATTAAAAAAATAAAAATAATTTGAGGTATAATATTTAATGTTATCAATATAAAATGTCATGATTTCTATATAAAAAATTTCAATTACGGATTTCTTAACATAACATATAAATTTACTAATTTAGTATGAAATTAATAAAAACATATAATTTCAGATTTTAAACGAGTTATATACTATTAGTGTATAAAAGTTTTCACAATTTTTTAATAATACTTTATCATGTCATTTATTGAATTTAATATACAAGGTGTGTCATATTTGATGGGACAATAATGTAAATTTTATGCATTTAAATACTCAATTAAAATCTTGAGAATTCATATCTTCACTTAACAACAAATGGATAAAGACATTAACCTTTCTCCATAATAAGAATTGATACTCCAATCCTTGTAACCAATGAGTAAAAGAGTCTCTTTTCTATGTCCTTCCCTTCTTTCCTATGTTCTTCAATACTTGATGAAAAATCAATCGATAAACATATAACTATAGGGAAAGATATGTATTGTTACATGTCCTTCTAATATATATTGTCTTCATTGAGCTATATAACCCATAATTAAAAGACTTCTTTCTAAAAGTCATAACCTTTCATTCCAATATTAAACAATATATATCCTTTAATTAAATATTAAATCATACACTTAATTTATCACACATAGAATACTAGCCATTTATTCCTAATTAGTCCCTGAACTAAATTAATTGCATAAATAGTCCTCGATTTTCAAATATCAATCACATTAGTCCTCCAACTTTCACATTATCACGTCATATTGGTCCTTGCTGGAGGACTAATGTGGTGGATATTTAAAAGTTCGAGGACTAACTTTTATTTTTGTTTACTTTAAGGAATAAGTATGAGAGAGAGGATAGTTTGAGAATGAAAGTGGTGGTTTATTCATCACACACATGAGACATTAAGTTCTTACATTTTCCCACTTGGCTTATATGACAAAACATAATTTAATAATGTATTAATATGGTTTGATCCCCACTAAACACATTCTTTGGGAGGGATGAAGAGCCCTAACTGTGACTAAGCCCCAACATGATTGCCCCGGGTAGTAAGAGATACTTGTGGTTAACACAAAAAAAATTTTAATAGTTTAATAATGTATCAACATAATGCACATTGATGATAATACATGTTTCATATGTTTATTGCATCATGAGTCATAATTAAGAACTAACTAATATGTGTAGTTGCGATTGTATACCACTAGTTAGACAAAGTCTTTTCCATGCACTACTATATAAATCACAATAACTAATATATGTTTTAGCAAATATGGAGGACTAGGGCAAAATTTAGAAATTTATGAATGAATATAAATGAATTCCAAGTCATAAAATGATATATCCATGTGTGAATAAGCTATTGTCAATTAGGACTGTTGACTGGACAACTTTGTTAGCCACATCATCACTTGACACTTGTATGACGTCACAAACTACTTTTAAAGGTTTAATATTTTACAAGGATAGAAACCCTAAAAAAATTGGAGGGGCGAAAACAAAAGTTGGTATTTTCCAAGGACAAAAAAAAAATTTTGACCCTTTATTTAAACATATTCTTAAATGTCTTGAGGCAATTTTACTATAATTATTATTTGATTTAGATATGATTTTGATCCCTCAAAATATCATGATTTTTCTATTTAAACTCTTATTTTTATTTTCAAAGTCTCTTAACTATTGGATTGAGATTGAGAGTTAATAATGGGACTAGTTTTGTATAAATTTTAAAAAAATAGAGGACATAAATTGTGAAAAAAAATAGCGGGATCAAAATCACAATAAAAGTAATATGATGATAAAAAAAATGCAATTAAACCTATTAATAATGATTTTTGACATGATTTCTTTCTCTTATTGGAGGGTGAATTTCACTCACACTTATGAGGGTGAGATTAATGCTAATTTTCTCTCTATTCCTATTTGAAATTTTAAATGCTAATAAATGATAATTTTAAATTTTGAAATTCATTAAGATTCAAAATCTTATCCTATTATTTTCTAATTCAACCTTTTTTTAGTATATAAATCTTTATTCTCATCTTTATGATTTTAATATTTTATTATCAAATAATAATGTAAATTAGATTTTAATAGTAAAAGATAATATACTCTTAAAATTTAAAAACCATATCCAAAGTTATTCTGTTTTTATTTTTTATTTAATTTTATTTAAATAAAAATATACATTTATCTGCATATTATACAAGTTAATATAATAGTTCATGTGTAATCTTTAAACTTATCTTTATTTTCTTACCAAAAAACACTTATCTTTATTTATTAATTTTTAGTTTAAATGAAAAATAAAAAGGAAAAATTTATAAAAATTGAAAATGTCTAATTCAAATCGTTAAATATTTTACTTAACCACGATTTCGGCGTGGGGGTTAAATTCACAACTATGCATATAAAGATTCTCAGTAAAGGAGCAAATTAATTTTTTGACACCTTTTTTTTATTAAGATTCACTAGTTTTTGATCGGTCTGACATTTTTTTATATTAAATTTAAAATTAATTGATTTTTTATAATTGAATGGAACAAACAACTAATTAGTTCACTGATTTTTTGGTCGAACTCCCAATTCGATTTTCAAACCATAATTTTTATTTAAATATTGATAACAAATATGTTAATAAATTTTTAAAATATATTATGAAAATCTCTTATATTATGTTTGACTGACAAATAATGTGATTATGTGGAGAAATAGAAAAATAGTTTAATTACTATACATTCTCAATGTAAAAAAAATTACACAAACATTGTCACATCAATTAATGAGTATAACACCTCATGTATCATTAAACTCATTAACTAATGTGACAACACATCATTGGATATTTGTGTAAATTGCTTTACACTGACAGACGATAGTGTATAGTTATTAAATTCATAGAAAAAAATAAATAACAATTTTGTTTTTCTAAATTATTATACATAAAATAGTGAAAATAAAAAAATATATTTTCTATATTAAAAATCATATATACTAAATTTATGTACCACCGAGCACGTGGATCAGCTGGTAATGGATCAGCTGATAAGGGCTGTTCCAGTTTAACCAGTGGTCTCGAGTTCCCGCTTTTTAAATACTCGGAGGGTGAGCTTTGCCGCCCATAGTCCTACCCGCTCGAACAGGATTGTCTCCCGTGAAGGATACATGTGGTATTGCGCCAAAATATATACTAAATCTATGTGCAAGTAGTAATATTTTTCCAAAAGTTTTTTTTTGGTGAACAATATTTTGCATAAGTTAATGATTTTGTCAAAAAAAAAAGTTAATGATTTTTTTTTATTGATTTTTTGGTATTCATCTAGTAGTTATTTGGGATGTTTTTAGGGCCTTACTAGAAACATTGGTGAAGATGGAAGGAAGGTAGAAAGGGAAAGAAGGAAAAGCCTGTGGCTGTGATATTAATATCGTGGTGGGAGAGAGTGGTTTAGGTTGGGCTAATGGGTAGCGAAGAAGAGAGGGTTCTCGAGAAGCAACTCGAGCTTCAATTGCATGAGCAAAGGGATTCTCTCTCTGCTATCGATCAGGCTCTCCTCTCTGATCCAACCAACACAGAGCTCCTTGCGGTACCTTCCTCAAACACTTACAAATTTTATCTTTTCAACAACATCACTTACCAAATTCGAGAATTTATGTCGACTTTGTGATTTCTGGTTGTGAGCAATTTCGTTCAGTTCAAAGATTGAAACTTTCTGTTATTGTGTGGGAATGAAATGCAACCTAATATGTTGAATTTCAATATATTTTTTTTAACAATTTAAATTTCTAGATAATTTCCTTCTCCGTTTTGTAATGGCTAATAGGTGTAGATGTGTACGTTCTGTTTTTATTTCTTTGCTAAAGAGCGGAATACTGAGGATTGGAGAATGTGCTGTTGCCTGTTTCAAATCATTGTCATATTTTTTTGTGTTGTGACTTTAATTTTAAAACTTAAATTGTTCTGACGTTTAATTAAATCGCTTTCTATCTCAAAGACTTGTATTTTTCTGGCTTTGG
This sequence comes from Sesbania bispinosa, assembly GCA_026901365.1. NCBI lineage: Eukaryota > Viridiplantae > Streptophyta > Magnoliopsida > Fabales > Fabaceae > Sesbania > Sesbania bispinosa. The sequence goes on along the minus strand of QLOH01000763.1, from coordinate 425,508 downwards.
ATATTGGAGAATGATGCTGAGTTAAAGGGGAGGGGTTCAGTGTGATTTATTATTTCTGTGTCATTCTTAGGGCCCTTTTGGCTTCTGCATTTTTAAATCTGTACCATTCTTGGCTTTAAAAATCCATCTGAGTAGTTGATTGGCTATTCTATGGCAATATGTGTCTGTAGGATTGATTGCTGTGCCGTGTAATGTCTGCTACTCTGGTCATGTGTAACCCAATCAAAGGAATGAAATGCCTTTTCTCTTTGGTTCCACCTTTTTAGTGGAACCAAAATATATCGCTTTTTTAACCCTATGTCATGTTCTGTCTATTTTCAATATGCACCAAACATGGAACAGAATTCATTTGTTATGTTCTGTTCCATTCTAACTTGTCTATCAAATGTTACTTGAAGATTTATGTGTGTAGGAACAGTGTAGTCAAAGGCACTGTAGCAAGTCCCTAGAAGGGGCCATCATCTCTTGCTTGTCAAGGCACTACCCTTAAGTGAGGTGCATGCCTCTGGTGCCTTAGGCTGTTAGGCACATCTTTCTGGTTTAGGCTAGGCATGGCTTTAGTGCCTCATTGACGAATGATACTAACTATAAACTCAAAAAACCAAAAGGCCAACCATCTAACTTGCTAACTGTGCTGCTAAAGAGGGTAATACTGTCAGAATGTTAAGACAAGAACTAGTTGACTTGTCAATCTTTGGGACTCTTAGCAGGAAGCAGAATAGTGTTTTGTACATGCTAGTATGTTACAGGTGTTGTAAACTACTTAAATCTCGTTTGTTATTTTGAATCTCATGTGCTGTAATCAACATAATGTAAAAAATCTTTCATCTGTACTGGAGCATTGTCCTGAGCTAGTGTATGACTAAGGTTGTCAAACTCATAGATTTTTCACTAGAAACTTAAAATGTGAGGTCATAACATGAAATATAAAATCCTAAATTTTATATAAAATTGTTTTCAAGAATACATACAAACTCTCACATGATATAAACATATAGGGCACAGTAACGATCACAACTAACATTTAAATATATTCTATTCAAAATTCATAATAGATGTGAGTTTGTAAGATTATGTACAAGCCTTGTAGTTGTAACAAAACCGGGAAATGACAACACCCGACACTAGCAGACAACAAGTGAACAACAACCCATACAACCAGAAATTGGGGAAGTAAAGAACCCCAGACTCAGTCCTAGTCGAAGTCACACAACCCAGAACCCTTGTTCAAAGTTTCATCGCAGAGTTGTGGTTGCTGGAAGACGATTTGGACAGGCAGAAGGGTGAAATTAGGTTTGACATCACCGGACTGGGGGATTTAAGCCTGGTGGATGAAATCTAGTGGGCTGGATTTTCCCTCCATGCGTGATCCACCAACATGCTTTTAATGGATTTTTTTTAGAATAGATGGAAACGCATGATTTAGTGTGTTTTACAAGTAAGCACGCAACGCATCTTCAATCCCAGCAAATTGTGTTCTCACCTGGGATTGGTATTGCAGAAACTGGTGCAAAACGTAGAATCTTATTGATTCTATGGTTTGGAGCGTGATTTTGTCTACCATGATTATGACAGCCAGTCTAAATTCTAAAATTTCCAAGGCTAATTTTATGTTTTAAATCTCTTAAAATTGTTTGATATTACAGGTTCATGAGGAGCTTGTTCAGGCAATTAAGGATGCAGAGGAAGGACTTCTTCACCTAAAACGTGCAAGATTATTACAGGAAGCAGATTCAGTGTTGCACAGCACTAACATTTTTATTGAAGAAGAGAAAGTGGAGCCCCTTGATCCCACAGATGTTAAACCAGAGCCGCTGGAGGAAAAAGGCTATTCCGTTGGATCCAAATGTAGATTCCGTCACAGAGATGGGAGGTGGTACAATGGTCAAGTGGTGCAGTTGGATAATTCAGTGGCAAAGATTTCGTTCCTTACTCCTACATCTGAGAATATGCTGGTATGTAAGATTATCTTGGGTCTCATTTTCTCTTTTACTTTGCTGATGAATAGTACATTATGGTATTCTATTTTACATTTTTAAGTAATATGATTTTTCTCTTCTGACTTTTTCTCTACTATAAATAATAAGAAAAAAAGGTAATTTGATTTATCAACAGTTCACCAAATTTTGGATCGAGTTGGATATAAATAAGGAAAATAAGCAACACAAGCATATGATGGGTGTTCTGCAATCTGCAATATTTCTAATTTTCCTTGGATTTATTTAGAAGTAGAAAAAAATGCTAAATGATAAGGTTATATATGCTGTCTTCAAAACCCCCATTACCCTTCACCCCTGCCACTACCCCTCCCAAAATAAATAAATAAAGATGATTAGCTTTGTTTGTCATAGTTTAAATTTAAACAGGAATATCTTTAGTGTTGGTCCTTTTTAGAGATATAATTTAAAGTTCATTCATTTGTATTCATCTAACAATTTAAGCTTTGGGGTAATTAGTTCATGATAGTCCTAATACAATACATTAATTCCAACATGGGAGTTGCTGGACTCAAATACTGAAACCCTAAGACAGAAAAGTCAGACTATTGGCGAGTTTTCTTATAAATGGAATTTCTTGCATTTCATTATTCCCATACCATATTTGCAGGACTTCTGTTTCTGTGTATTTATTTTGTTTTTATTCCTGGCCTGAGGATTCGCTATCCTCCGTCCTTTTGGTTTGTTTTCTCTTTCTAATTCTAATACAACTTCTTTTATATTTATATAAATAAGACATTTCTAGGATTCATGTTAAAGTATACTACAGTTTTTATCTGTTATGTGGACATTTGTTCTCAATTTGATGTTACAACACTTTAGGTTCTTGTCTTTATACTTCAAATTTGTTTCTTAGTGACTCATTTGACATTGTTTATACAAGTGTTGTGTTAATATAGTTTGGTAGTCCTGACTCCTGCCTGACACAGCTCATGAATGTCTGCACAAGTTTTTCACCTTTTTTTGTGTTTGGAAATTTAATGCGATACATAAGAAATCATTTTAATTAAATGATTTACAAATTGTATTAAAAGTGTTACGTTTTGCACATCATTAAATATTACATAATATATACAACACCCTTTTTAAATGGATTCGGTTATTAAGAGCCTGTATGTTTTAGTTTGATGTCATCATGATTACATGTTACGAGCACTTTTGTGAGAGGCAGAGTTTTTATCACTCCCCCAAAGTGCAAATGGTGAAACAAACGGGCTCTAAATTAATAGTAATTCCAAACAAATTTCATCTAATATTTTTCTTTTGTAAATGAAGTTGATTTTTTTGTTTGTTTTAGAGTTTCCAATTACACCATCAATGAATATTCCTAAGTCCTAACTAGTAAAAACTGGAAGTTAAAAAGCCCTTTAATAATGTGACACATTCATTTTCTCTTTCTCCTTCTCTATGTGTCATTTTTCTTCCTATCTCACCATTGTAATCACTCGTCATCTCAGGGATTTCACAGTAACCTCGATCACCATTAATTCCCTTATATGATGAAACGCAAGAAAGATCATTATGATTGAACATTATATGTATAATATATGTTGTGTGTGAAGTAGTAATGAATTACTACTTATTTGAAGTTTATCTTAGCAATGCTATTCCTCAAAATTTAGGTTCCATATTATTCGATAAAATCAATTGTTTTCATGTCATTGTACTAATGCTAGAACACCAAAGTGCAGATGTGCAAGTTCTTTTTACAACAACGATGTCGATTTGGTACTAACTGTCGCCTATCACATGGTAAGCTACTGTTATTGAGCAAATTAAACAAAATCAGATAGAGGTGAAATCACACGGACCTCATTGTAATTAACTTTTTAACTAACCTTTAATGACACTTGCACTTTTTAGTGCAGATATTTGATGAGCATTTGGACCCTGGTTTCCTTGATAACTTTTTGAGTCAAGACTTTGTTCAGTTTTGGGAGCTAATCATGTGAATAAACTCTAGTTTTGTGGATCCAAGTTTATTCACTTGAGTGTCAGACATAACTCCAGATATCAGCATATTAAGGGGAAAACTTTTTTTTTTTTTAATGTTGATTTTTACTCTGATGGTTTTCCATTATGACATAAACATTTTGTTTAGCATCTAAAAATATGTAGGTGGCTTGTGTACTTTCACCTAGAGGAGGCTGGTTTAATTATTCCTATCTGCATCTAAATTTCATTTAGGGTGTGTTTGCAAGTTTGGAGGGAAGGGGAAAGGGAGAAAGGAGAGGAGAGAGCTTTGTAACCTAACTACACTCAAACACTTTGGGGGAAGGGTTTTATATAAACCTTCCCTTTCCCTCCCTTGCCCTTTATTTTTTAACTCGCAAACATACCCTTAGATTCATCTGGGCTTTGTGTTTTGCATTTTTTTTTTTAATAAAAAAATGATAATCCTCTTCTGATTCAATGTTTATGGCATCTTGAGTGTAATTCTTCACAGCTTCATTCATTGAATCACTTCCATATACTTCACTAAGTTTCTCACATGCTTTCATGAACATTTGGGGCTCAGGCCAAAAAACAGAAGAAAAATTACAGACTTGGTACTGTTAATCCAATTGATTTTTCCTTCAACCTTCAAGGTTGAGAATATGAAGGGTTAGAACCTCTGTAATCCCCTTATATATTGTTTTAGTCCAGAACAACCCTCCCCCCAAACAAAGCCTATTTTAAATTATAGTTTGGATGATTTTCAAATATATGTTATTGCTGGTTTGTACCATCTGAATAGTTTTTTTTTATACCTGTTTTTCATTTCAGTGTTCATATATTTTGTTTTGGTATATCATTGCTCGTGTATTATATATTTACAGGAGTTGATGTTCAATTGCCCTCCCTTAAGAAGTATGCCCCAACAGTCTGGAATCCGTCCCTTGTGGGGTCAACTATATGGGCAGTCTCAATGCAAATGCAGGCATTTGGAGAGAAGCTGAGCTTGAGTCCTGGAACGAAGAAGCCGGAGTTGGACAAGTTGTTTTCCGAGATGATGGAAGTTCTATGAAACTTGGTGCAGAAGGAATGGTATTATCTGAGTATGCAGAAACGAGTGACTTAGAGAGTGATTCCAGCTTAGAACAATCCGATTCTAGTGACTATGAGGAAGAAGAGGAAGAGGAATCACAGGGTTTAGGATTTCTGGAAAGTACGAACCTACAGAAAGGTATTCAAACTGAAACTGCTATATTTGCCAAGTGGGAGAACCACACTAGAGGTGTAGCCTCCAAAATGATGGCTAATATGGGTTACCGAGAAGGAATGGGTTTAGGTGTAACTGGTCAGGGAATGCTAGATCCCATACCAGTGAAGGTCCTACCACCAAAGCAATCCTTAGATCATGCACTCGAGTCTCATAAAGGAGAAGAGATCACAGAGAAGCAAGGTAAGAAAAGGAGCAGAGGTGGTAAGAGAAAAACGCGAGAAGAAATTCGCAGAAGCAAATCGTGCAGCGAAAGAGGAAGAAGAATCTGCATCAGATGTCTTCACACTAATAAATAATCATCTGGCAATGCATGGTGAAGCTTCTAATGAAGGATCAATGAAGAAGCAGCAAAGTAAAAGTTCAGGTGAAGGTAAAAGGGTGGATCGACGGGCGTTGATTGCTTATGAGGATGAGGTGAAGGATTTGAAGATGCGGGTTGAAAAGCTTGAACAAATGGTGAATGCAAACAGAAAAGAGAAGGCTGTTTATGATGCTGCTATGAGAAAGTTGATTCAAACCCGCAAGGCTTTGGCAGACGCCGAAGCAGTTCACGCCTCCGCATCAAATGCAGTTGTTAGCAAAGAAAAAGAAAAGAGATGGCTGAAGTTTTAGCTAGGACTTAGGACTCAGTTCTGTTGGTAAATTTATTCTAATGCTGATGCTTTAAAAGAAAGAAAAGAAAGGAAGGAAATTTCAGGACTGTAACTCAATATTAGTAGATTGCACTGTAGTATGTTGCCTTGTACATGTTCTGGGATTAATCTATTGAATGATGGATGCATTTTTTTAATGAGTGGTGTGCATTGCTCCATTCTTTATGTTCCTTTTATTACTAAGTAGTTGGTGGAATGTATTAATGAGCTAAGTAGCTATAACTACTCTCAAATGATGATTTAGGCTATACTGCTAACTTAATATCAACATCTTTCTTTGGAACAAGTCATGTTCTTTGGTGATAATAAAACTGTGGCCATGGACATTGATGGTGTGAAGCAAATAGGCACCACAAACCTGCAAGACACGCAACCTTGAAATGACCTATGGACAACCAGGTTGAAGATATGGTTATCTTGTACTATAGCTGTATGTGAAGTGTTTTAAAAGAATTCCTATATGGGCCTACAAAGAATCTTTACATGGTGTGTTTATGAACTTTGTATGATGTCTCTTCTATTGTTGGATAAGTGAGGTATATTCACCCTTGAATTCACAATACATCTTAGCTTAAATCAACGGTGGATGCAAATTCACTTGTGCATACTAGCTTTATCCATAAATGTGAACTGGAATTTTTTAAGTTCAATTGGCACTATAAGGCCCTCAGGATTGATGAAATAATAATAATAATAATGAAGAGGACAAATTATTGGGGATTCACGTTGCAATGACAGCAACTTTCTTGTCATGGATGATATAATGCTAAAACGCTATTTCAGAAAGACAAAGACACACTGAAACCGGATACCTGTCACTTTCTCCTTGATAGTAACTGCTAGTTCATCATTATATGCATTCTATTTTATAATGCCGTCCTGGTATAACCATAACTAAATCATGATTACAAGTTGTTTCATTCATTTATTGTTTATATTCGCAGCCAAAGAAAAAAAAAGATACATATGGGAATATGTTGTGGTGATTTATAGAAATTTGCTCAAACACAGAGATTATAAGCCTGTTTGGGTGGAACTTCTACGAAAGTATTTTAGGGGAAAAAAATAGCATGAATTAAAGAGGTCAAATGGATTTAACTTCTCCGTAAGTTAAAATTAGTCTTTGTAGACCATCTCCTCCAAAAGCTCTCTCATCTAACTTTTTTAAAAGTAACTAATTTTAACTTATGGAGAAGTTAAATGCATTTGACCTCTTTGATTTATGCTATTTTTTTCACCCAGAAGTACTTCTGCAGAACTTCCATCCAAACAGGCTCTATATGTCAGTTTGGATGAAACTTTTGCAGAAATACTTTTAAGAAAAAAATAGAATGAATCAAAGAAGTCAAATGCATTTAACTTCTCCATAAGTTGAAATTAGTCTTTGCAGTTTTTTTTTTTGTTTTCACCATAGGTATCCCTTATTACCAGGGGTAATCCTATTCGGGGCTTAGTCACAGTTAAGGCCCCTCACCCCTCCATAAGAGTGTGTTTAGTGGAGATCAAACCCGGGAGCTCTTCCCACAATCTCAACCTGTATTGCCAACTGAGTTACAATCTCAGCCTTTTTCTTGGTCCTTCCCCCATTATTTAGCTAGTAATTACATGAATTCTTCTTGATCATCTCTTTTTGTTCAACCTTGCAATTTGTCATATCCAAATTAGGCAGATCATCACGCCACAATCAAAGCTTTTTATGTGCAGTTGATTGCTGATTAGTTCATACCAGGTTCCTTAGAAATGGTTATGAAGAAAACACAGGTAATGGACCCCTTAGAAATGACAAAGGTAAATGTCAATCCCTCTCTTCTTAATTTCTATCTGTGTAGATTCCAGCTTTCTTCCACTACTCCAAGAAAGTGTGTTGTGGCCTACAGCCAACGAGATCACAATCATATTATTATTATATATATCTCTCTCACAAAAGGGATTCTGGCTAATTTGCACCAATTTCATAAAAGAAACCATAGTAACTAATTGTGGTCCACAAGCAAGCAAGATTCCAAGCACAAATGTGAATGGAAGCTTGTGAGGTCCACCACCATGTTTGCCCATGAAGTCATCAGAAGAGCATGTTATTTGCTAGTTGCTGGCAAGTCACATTTTGATGTAGATAATGACAAACAAAGACCCAAGTCCCTAGAAACTAACCCTTTAGGCTTCATTAGAACTTACAACTTGTAACAAAGTTCAGTGCTGTCTCTTAGTTATGCTCTTATGTGATGCAAAAATTGTTGGGCTGCACTGCCTGAGATTCTCCTTTTCCAAAAATAAACAGATAAATAACAAAGTTATGAAGAGAATTAAAGTTTTGATGCTGAATTTGGACAAATTGTATGTCTTTATACATTTATATAGGTTCCTTTTATTTCACATATATATGAGGAAATTTAGTATAGTCAAAATCCACCATCTTGGAAGTTTAAAGAGACAAAGGGGCATTTGTATTACATGTTGAAATTAATTGATGTCATGGAAGTTTGAGTTGGGATAATGTTATGATTCTCTTGGTGGTGTAGTTTAAGCCTTTGTTTGGTAATGCGTTGAATGGTGTAAAATGATTTTACGGAATTGATTTTAAATCACATTCGTTCAATGTGTTTCATAAAACATGTATCACTTATCTCAACTATCGAGTTCTAAAATTAATTGTACTCAATTGTAAACTAAATGAACTGTAATTAAGTTGTTGAAGCTTGAGAAATTTAGAAGAAATTAATACTACTTGTACCCCTTCAACCTTCCTTCTTCCCCTAAGCTAGGACTAGGGGCTCATTGAACAGGTCCCACAAGGTGGAACCAAATTAATTATTAAAAAATGATTTGACTCCACTTAAATTTTAATGGATGCTTTAATTTATTATTTACTTTCTTGTTAGAATTATTATTCTAAATTTAGTTTTTTCGTAAACTAAAATTATATTCTTATACCAAGATTAAACATTTTTTATAAAATGCAATATTTAAGTAGTGTGTTAATTTTGCTCAATAAATTCTAGTCAAACCAATTTTATAAACGTTAATTTCTTTAAATATTAATAACTTCTAAATGATATTTAGACGGCATCACAATTCACAAATAATTCCAATTAAAAATTATGTTAGGTGAAATTACTTCATCATGGCATTTTAAAAATCATGGAAAAAAAATACATTTAAATCTAACATAAATTTTTATAATAATAAACAGAAAACACTCTGTGCTCTGTGGACTTGTCATATATGTTTTTTTCTTGGCTACAAACTTGGCATGTATGTAAAATGAATGATGTTATTAACTAAATTCTTCAAACATGTTTTCAAGTAAGGTCGTTTGGTGCACATGATAAGAGACATGATATGATAACTTTATCCTATCTTGTCACTTATCATGTTTTGTTGCACCAATATGATATGATAACTTTATCATGTTACTTATCCTATCATTTTCTTCTAATGTAATTCTCATCCTGAGGGGGGAGCTGGGTTAGAGAGTGACAGGATAGGATAAGATAAGATAAAAAATTTTCTTCCTCATTTATCCTCTCTCACTCTTCCCTCTTTCTCTCTCCTATCTCTTTCATCTCTCTCTCCTCTTCTCCTCCCTCTCTCTCCTCACTCTATCTCCTCTCTCTCTCTCCTAGCTCTTTCCTCTCTCTCTCCTCCAACTCACTTCTCCTATCTCTTCCCGTCTCTCCTCTCTCTCCCCCTCTTCTCTCTCTATCTCTCCTCTCTTTCCTCTCTCCTCCCCCTCCTATCTTTTCCCTCTCTCTCATCCTTCTGCTCTTCCTCTCTCTCTTTCCTCTCTCTCCCTCTCTCTCTCCTCCTCTTTCTCTATAATAACGATTTTTGTGCTAATTTTGATATTAATTTAAATATTTTTTAATAAAAAATAAATTTTATTTATGTGTGCTTGTTGAAAAGCAAAAAAATAATTTAAATTTTGTAATAAAGGTAATTTTGTCATTTTAATATTTTTATATCCTATCCTACCATAATCTGTCCATGTCAAACGTAGGATAGGATAAAATAATCATATCTGTCTTCTTATCCTGATGTACATCAAACATAGGATAAGATAAGAGCTTATCATGCTTTTATCCTATCATATCACTATCCAACTCTCTTATACTATCCTATCATATCATATCATGTGCACCAAACGGACCCTAAAAGTTCTTCAAATTTTGACGATTAGGACATCGAAAGTTGAAGTATACACATGCCTAAATAAAACCTTAAAAGTGTTTTGCCTGTCAAAAATTAAGCTCAAAGAGAAGTATCGGAAAGTTGTGTAATATATCCAAAAAGTAAATCTCCTCTTTTCCACTTTTCTTTGAGTTATACAATAGTATGAATTTAATTAGTATACATTTTCAGTGTATGTAAAGAAATTTTGCACTTACATTTCTGATGTGAATTGTGCCAAAAAAAAATAATTAAACGGAGAGAGCGGACATGTCAAAAACTTGAAAATAAATAGGAAGGAAAATATTGGCGAAGATATTTAGCAGATGATCATCAAGTGATAACGCATGGTTCGTGACTTCGTGTTAAGCCATAGTACCTAACTACATTAATCAAAGATTTAGCAATTAGTTAGAATCTTATTAATTAGTATGATATTACCCAAAAGCTTAATTGAGTGGCCAAAGATTGTAGGTGTGTGTACCTAGACTGAGATATCTCTTTCTTTCCTTAACATGTCTCATTCTCGTTATTAGGTATCACTAGAATCTTTTTGTTTGTGTCAAGTTAAATTAATTACAGAATCTTGTAACAAGTGCCTAATAGATAGGCAAATATTAAGGAGTGTCATAAGAATTAAAAATAAAAATGTACATTAAAAAATACATTTTTTCAATTAATCAAATAAATGTTACACTTTATAATAAATACTTTTCATTTTGATTCCTTGTTTGTTCTAAGAGCTAGCACTTGCAAGTAGTACATTCAAACAAGATATAACACTCAATACACACTATTAAATATTTTTTATTCAATATACTTTTGATTTTACTTCTTAATTAACTAACACTATGACATTCTTCTTATTTAAAAATTTGTCTTCCCCATTGGTCATTGGATCTAGATTACTACTCTTCTACTTCTGGAGCAAAGTTTAGCTTTGAAATCACTAGATAATTAAAATCCGTAACGAATTTGTAGCTAAACTTAATTTACTGTAGAGGCTACTGCTCTATAGGATCCTTACACCTAGTCATTCTGCATTGTGCTCCTAGATTACTTGTAGGCTTGGTGCAAGTAGGGATGACAAAAAAACTAGTGCTCGTGGATCCCCGTAGATAAACTCGCAATGGGTACATGCATGTTTATAAAACGGGTGGGAAGTGGTAACAAAATTATACTACCTGCCCTGTGGGTACATACATACTTATTAAAATAAATTTTCTATTAAATATATTAAAATATTAAGATTTTGTATTATTTTATAATGAGAGATAATTTATTTTATATTATTTTATAATGATATTTTTAATATATTAACTTGTAAATGATACTAAATAATGATATTTATATTACATAATATTAATATAATATGATATTATAGTATAATATGATATTTTTTTAAAATATTTTAAAATTTTTAAATAATAATGGATACCCATAGATACTCACTACCCTGCATAGATACTTGATAATTTTAGCGGGTATAAATACAGGTAGTGTATTATCGCGCGCACCTCTCTCGCGCCTCATTGACATCCCTAACTACAAGGCAATGAAATAGACCTCAACTTCGACGATGAAATGAGCGTTCATATATCGATTGATCGTGAGAAAAAAAAAAAGGAGAGATCTTAGTCAAAAAAAATGATAATAAGGGAAAGAAAGAATTGGAGGAGGGGATGGCAATTGAGCTCAAGTCCTATGGATACCCACAAAATTTTTTCACAATGGGTAGGATAAAAACCCGTAAAATGGGTATGGATGCGGGTACGAGCAATAACCCGCATTTTTTCATGGGTACGGACGCGGGTACGGGCACTTTGATTCACAACCCGCCCCATACACGCACTTATATATATAATTATTTAATAAACAATACCATATATAATTATATACAGAGATATATATATGTTAATTAAAATATCTAATATATTTATACATATTTTAAAATTGATATATATATATAATATTACAAATTAAAAATATATTTTTAAAACTATCTATTTGTGTTTTTTATTTTATAATATAAGACTGATTAATATTGTTAATAATATTTTTTACATATCTTGGAGAACGCTAACACATGATATCCAAGTTTACAAAATATTAAGATGTGAAAGTATATTGTAATATTTAATAAAATTTTTGAACATTAGATCATGTGTTGTGTTTTAGAACATTAACGTATTGTGTTTTGGTTTAATTAAATTGGTATATCGGTGATATTTAATAATTACATTTGGATCATTTTGGAGTAATTTTTCAATTGAGTTATAATTTTTTAATGAGTTATTAAATTTTCACTCAACTAAATTACGGGTAATGGGCTCTGGTATGAGCATATAGGTGCCCAACGAGTACGAGGACGAATATTAAAATTGCTGCTCACGCGGGTACGAGTTTTTTTTAAAAACGCGGGTATGGGGACAGGCACTGTGGTACCCTGCCCAGAGGGTACCCATTGCCATTTCTTAACCAATATCCTTAATACACTCGTTAACAAGGAACGATAATGCCTATAAGTGGAAGAAATAAATTTGAGCAATTAAAAATTGGGGGACCGAAATCGCCACAGCACTAAATTTGAGTACCAAAAAGTGTAATTACACCCTAATAATAATAATAATAATAATAATAATAATAATAATAATAATATATTTCATCGAAGGTTCTTTATAGTGGCCGGTAAGTGGAAAATTGAGAATTAACTAACTCGCATGCTTTCCAAACGATAATAATATTTTTTGAAGAAAACGAAGACCTAACTATTTAGTAGGATATTGTTTTGTGAATATTTCTCCAATCTCGTGAAGGTAGATAGATAAGAGGACTCACGAGTGCAGCACTTTAATTGAAGATAGTGGATTCTTCGTAGGACAACTACGATTCTATATTAGAAACCAACAATTAAGAAAACGGCTATAACATATGAATTATATTTTCATACTTTCTTAAATCGCTTTCATTAATTGAACTAGCCCATTTTTAGATGGGTTTCTATTTATTCAAGTTATTTTTTATTCGCAGACATGTTATATGCATGAATTTTGACTCTAAATTTTTCAATTTTTTTTTGTTAATTATATGATTTTAATAAAAATAAATATCTTTTTTGTTTAAACCACACATGTATCTTCCACGGGAGACATTTCCATTTGAGCCGAGAACATGGCTAACTTTCCCGGCCGAGATTTTTTCCATCCACAAGACTTGAACCAAGACCTTGCTTAAGGGAAATCAAGCATGTACCACTTGAACCAACCATCGTTGGTTAAATAAAATATTTTATTAACTATTAATCCGTTCCCAAATATTTTGTAAATTATATAGTACAACCTATTTATGACTCTTTTAATTTTTATTATTTTATATTAATTATTTTTTTTCTTATTTAAAAGATGCTAATGTGATATTAAAAATTAAAGAAGATTTTATTTGATTTCAATATTATTTTTAGAACTGTATGATAAAAAATCTGAAAAATAAAAATGATTTTTTATTTGATTTGATTTGATTTGGATTTGACTTTTAGAATTAGGTAGTAATTTTTTAAAAAAATAGTTTCTTTATTTTTTTATTTTATGGATTATATGATATGAGAAAAAAGACCTAAACAAATGGTTTTATTCAATTTAAAAACACTTTTTAAGATAAGATGATAAAAAAGAAAAAAAATCATTATCTTAATTTTATTTAAATTATTATAATATAATATTTGTTAGAACCACAGGCAACACTAGAAGGGGGGGTTGAATAGTGTTTTAGACATTTTAAGACAATTTTGGAAATCTTTAAAATAAACAATCACGCTAAGTGATCATTGTACAAAACCAATCTTAAGATCAGAGTTATTTTAAGAACATGCGGAATATATGAAAGATTTAGATTAAAAACTTTCTCTTACACTTAAGATTGTTTTGATTTTAAACAAACTTCTCTTAGTGTCTTCTGAAGAATATTACTAAGAGTACCTTCAGAACTGTTTCTGAAATACTTTAGATGATCAGAGACCATCTATATCATGTGTCTGAACTGAGTTCCTGTTGAGCTCACTTCAGACAGGTATTTCAGACATCCCTCTGAATATATTCTTCTATAATACTTCAATCTACACTAGAGACGTTTTAACATTATGTTTGTATAAAAACTTGTTTTATTGAAATCGTTGTGTTATGATTATTATGAAAAGTACTTTTCAATCCCCAACGTAAGTATGAAAACTGTAAGTAAAAGAGATTAAGGGAAAGAAGACTTAGACACAGAATTTATCCTGGTTCACCCACAAACCCCGTGAGCTACATCCAGTCCTAGTGGCAAACCACCACTAGCTTTTAATCACAATAACAACAACACATATGTGCCACTCCGAATCCCCCAGACCCTTGCAGCCACATATATGTCACACTATCTGAAACCACAGATACACATGTTAACCTCTCCAGGCCAACACAACAAGTATTCTTTTCTATCAAGCCTCTCCAGGCTCTACCACGAGTATTCTTTCTTCCACCAAGCCTCTCCAGGCTCTCAGACACTTAACTAAGTGTTGAGTATTACTACTCAATCTAAGCTAGATGTTCGCTAGAACCTCTCAACTCAGATTCTTCTTGTACATAGAGATTACTGAGTACATACTCAGGATACAGTCATTACAAACTAAATACAAGGATAGACAGTGATACAAGTGTTTGAATTTAAGTGCAATCCCTGTCTTTTCTATGAGGAATACATCCTCTGAGAGTAGGCTAACTAAGAATGTGAAATTAAGCTCAGCCTTATTCTCCAACCATTGGTTTCCATGGGCTACATTCTCACCCGTATCATTGGAATACCAAAGTATCTTCAATGCTTCAAACCGTACCCGGTTTGATAGTCATTTGTACAGCATGATTGCCTTCCCGACAACCAACTCACTTGATCAACAGACCAACTGTACAATCTAACTAACTGACCAGCTGATCAGTAGCCCGATTGAGAATTCACTCTCTGATCAATTGTTGTTGACTTTTTCATGATGTATTTAAGCTCAAGTAAACTCTTGTTAACTGTAGACACTCAGCCTAGTTAACAATTTTCATCCTGATTGATTTCAAGAACCTTCTTGAAAACAATCCCAATTGATCTATCTTGGTTGCGACAGCAGCTGCATGGTTGTTTCCAACAACCTGATTGATCTTCCACCCAGCCAGCTTGGTTGTGCACTGCAACAACATCTTCAACTTCTTTCTTGAGGCTATTTATATGTTCTTCTTGAATATAGCCGTTGAAGATAATTCATAATACCGTTGAGCTTCTGATGATGTGGCTCATATAGCCGTTGTGTAATAGCTTCTCAAACGGTTGCTTCTCCTTAAGCATATTGAGTGTTCAGAATGCTCCCGTTCTGACACTTCTGTTGATGAGCTCTGTTTTGAGAGATGTGATGATTATGTGTATTCTCTCTCATGAATTCTTCTGCTTTCTTGCATCTGTTTTATCCAGCTTGCTTCTGCTTGCTCCAGCTTGCATTATCTTGCATCTGCTTGTATCTGCTTTATCTGCTTTGTCTGCTTTCTTCAGATTTCCTCTGATTTTCTTGAGAGTATGTATCCGTTGAATTTGCCCTTTTTGCTTGTTCTGCATATACTCCTTTTTCATTTGCTTCTGACACCATTACTTCTTTGAATGAGATGTCTTGACCAATAGTCGTTGTTTGCAGATTCCTCTTTTGATATTTAGATAAATATGTTGAATTGAATATATTTTATTCAAACATCTTCCTTGTTGCTTCTGCTTAGTCTCCTGAGCTTTTCTTCTGCTTTGTTCCAGATTGCACAAATGAAGAAATGTCTCGTTGAAATACTATCGTTTAGAGACAACAAATAGTCTTCTTTTAATCCGTTGTGAGACACGCTTCTTGAGAGTTCTGACATAGTACAACGTTGGTGCTGCTGTAAAGCTGCTACTGTTGTTGCTGCGAATGCTGCGTTGTAGAGATTTCCTCAGTGGTGTATGAAGTTCAAATGCACCGGGAAAGGTCTCTGTGATTGTTGCCATAAATGTGTTCCAAAACGTACTAGCAGCAGAGACTTAGAAAAGTCTTCACGCAAGGTTTCAGCAAAGATGCCACGTCATTACTAAAGCTTCAGACAGCTTCCAAACTTCAGACGAGTTCCAGTCTTCAGACAGGTTCCAGTCTTCAGACGGGTTCGAGTCTTCAGACGGGCTTGGCTCTTCAGACGGCTTCAACACTTAAGACAGGTTGATGACTTCAGACAGCTCAAGTCTTTCAGATAGCTTCATTGCTTTAGACAGCTTCAATACTTCAGACGGGTTGCGTCCTTCAGACAACTTCAATTCTTCATACTGGTTGAAACTTCAGAAGCCTTCTTCCTTATGATAATAGAATTGTAGCTTCATTCTTCTTTGTATCTTCTTCTTCTTGTATCCCTTCTTCTTCGTTTCTTCAGTTCATTGTTGTTCTTCAGACAGATGTATATTTGAATCTGTACTTCTTCATATCTTTTGCCTTCAGTTCTTCAGATAGTATTATTGGTCTTCAATTCTTCAGATAGTCTTCAGGTCTTCACTTCTTCAGACAGACTTCAAGTCTTCACTTCTACAGACAGTCTTCAAGTCTTCACTTCTATTCTTCAGTTGCTTCAACTTTGTTAAGGATTAATCTTCTTCAGATTCTGCACTCTTGTTCTTCTGATTCTGATCTTCTGATTCTGATCACAAAATCTTCTTCTTCTACTAAAGAGTATTTCATCCTGAAACATAATTAACAAACAAATACCTTTCACAGTAGAACATGTTTATATAATCTAATTGATTCTTTATATAATCTTATTTATCTGTTCTTTATATAATCTTATTTGTTAATCATTAAAACTAAAGGATGTTATGTCATATAATCATGTTTAATTACTTAAACAGATTTATAGACTTCACAATATTCTCTTTTTTAGTAATATCAATATCTATCCATATTTGATTGAGATTTTATGTCAAAAAAATATTGATTGAGATTTTTATTTGGCAGACTAAAAAATAATATCGTTCGTTCAAAGATAAGTTAATGAAAAGTCCAATGTTAAAATTCACTACTATGAAAGAACAAAGTTTATTTAAATACGTTTTTTTTTATTTTAAATTATCTAATATTTTTCTTACTTTTGTAATGCTCCCTTTGATCCTAGCTAAAAAAATTAAGAAATTTTTTTTAATGTATTAGCTTTTGAACAATTCCTTCAACTTTTAAATTTATCCCTATGGTAAGCCAAGCTCTATTTAATTTCCCATTAACCAACTTGAATATTATAAAGGTTTAATAATTATGAG
The DNA here is from genome assembly GCA_026901365.1 of Sesbania bispinosa. NCBI lineage: Eukaryota > Viridiplantae > Streptophyta > Magnoliopsida > Fabales > Fabaceae > Sesbania > Sesbania bispinosa. Next base: position 408,160 of record QLOH01000763.1, on the reverse strand, counting down.
AAGTAAAGATAAAAAGGCAAAAAAAATAATTCTAATCTTTTTAAAAGATCTTGGAATAAGTACCAAATAAAATTATAAAAAGAGTCATATAAAAAGAACTGAGGTTCAGCCTCGCAATGATAAAATCCCCACTATTCCCCGCTTTCCAAATGAGAGATTTAGAGATTTAGAGGGTATCATAAGGGCATTTATTTTACCGTATAGGTTAATATCAATTATTTCTAAAATGAAGTTGAGAAGAAAAATATTTGTATTTAAATAAATTTTTCCATTGATAAAAAGTTAAATTTGTGTAGATAACCAAATGTATGTTTAAGAGGAGTAAAAATTTCTCTTTTTTTTTTTAAAGAATTATATTTGGGTGTAGGTCCATATAAAATCTATAACTATATACAATTGGAACCCTATTAGAAGGAAAGTTTTGACAAGTATTGGCTTCTCCTTCACTACCTTCTTTAATACTCTTCTATCCACTTTCTATTTAAGGAAAAATTAATTTTTTTAATATTAATTTATTTTAACATTAAATTATTATTTTTTTAATTAATTTATTTGAATTTATTTTTATTAGTGGGTTCTCTTATTCATGATTAGTGGTGCTTTGGTTTTTGTTTTTCTTTATTTACCTCCTGTCATCATTTATTAAGTTTCCATTTACCAAAGTTAAAATTCAAATTTCAAATGTGGCATCTCCACATTTTAATCACGTTTTAATTTATGAATTTGAATTTTGAAATGATGTACATTAATGTCATGCTCCATATTCCTGTGTTTGTGTCTCTTCATTGGTTCCACTAAGCAGAGAATCCCATTTTAAATATAGCTCTAAGGATGACACTAAATGATATCTCATTGCGTCTGCACTCCCCCTTCCTTTCACTTCGTTGCTTCCCTCCTCTCCCTTTTTTTTCATCCCTACACGTGCACACGGCTCTGGGAGCGGCTCCCCATCTACAACTCCTTTATCCGGCGCTGCTTGCATATTGTGTAAGCCTAGCTCAGACAAGGGTGTTCATAGTCGTTCTCCTTCTCCGTTGTCACTGCCACCACATTTTCTTCTCCTTCTCTTTCTCGACAATGAGGAGGCAGCGAGGAAGGGCCCTATGTTGTGCAATGATACTGGCGGGCCGAAATCTCATGGCGACAGGCAGCCAGGCACGAAGCCTCACGGTAGGAGAATAGGGAAGATGGTTTTAGAGATGATAGATGAAATGAAAGGGAAGCTCAAATGATTAGGCTTCAAACAAAAAGGAGAACCATTTTTTGTCATTTACTTGAACATAGATAGTTAGCTTTTCTTTAAACCATATCTGTGTTTTTTTTAATTCATGAATTTTTTTTATGATTTTCCTGAGCATTTGATTTAGGGATTTGTTTTTCATTTAACACCTTATTTGTAAGGTTGCAAAAAATTGCACGCACCCACCTCACATGATGGTTCTGCACAAATTTTTGGAGGCGCTGCTACCTGCTGATTGTGAGACTGTGAGTTTTGAAATAAATTGGTTGTTTTTGGATGGGTGTTCCTCTGCAAAGGATGGGCACCCACCATCGAAGCGGAGGAGGAGTTTGACATGGACTCTGAGATCAACCGCCGCATCTTAGCCATCACCAAGTACATTAGCTATGGTGTTTTGCAGAGGAACATTGTCCCTTGCTCTCGCTGTGGCGCCTCCTACTACAATTTCCAGCCTCGGGCACAGGCCAACCCTTACAGTCGTGCTTGCAGTGCCATTACGAGGTCCGGGAGCTAAATGTTTATCATCAAGGAAGGTAAGGGTTTTCTAACCCCCCCTGTTACAAATCGTTATTTTGAGTAATGTAATGGATTCGGGAATTTTTTAAATGTTAAATGTTTAAAAACGCTAACTTTATCATCTTCCTGATTTGCATGTGTGTACGCCCAGTCATAGGACCTTTCTAAAGCAAAGATCATCTCTAAAACCGATTTGAAGACCGCTTCTGTTCTGAGTATGAATAATCTGAATTAATGCGTAGTATTTTGAATAATCTGAATAGTATAAGAAATATGTTTTGATTTACAAACAATTTGATTTGCATGTCTCTGTTTCTATGCTTACAATTTTTAAGTGTTTTGAGAAATCTGTTTTTTTATATATGGATAGTAGTTTACAAAAATTCATATTAAATCAAAGACAAATTGTAATTTTTAATAGAATTAAACTGAATTAATGCATAGTATTTTGAATAATCTGAATAGTATCAGACATCTGTTTTGATTTACAAATATTGTCTTTGATTTAATCTGTTTTGATTTAATTTCCTAAATTGTCTTTGATTTAATTTTTTAGTCTCAATAATCTGATTTGCATGTCTCTCTTTCTATGCTTACAATTTTTAAGTGTTATGAGAACTCTGTTTAATAATATATGCATAGTAGTTTACAAAAATTCATATTAAATCAAAGAGAAATTGTAATTTTTAATAGAATTAATCTGAATTAATGCATAGTATTTTTGAATAATCTGTATGAGAAATCAGTTTTGATTTACAAATATTGTCTTTGATTTAATCAGTTTTGATTTAATTTACAAATAGTTGCTTTTTAAATAAAAAATAGATTGGATGAGATTCTTATACGTGCAATTTGTTAAGACCCAATAGGATTTATTTTGATTGGAAAAAATATTTGGATGGTATATTATTCTCATAATTCTCTCTTTATTACGATTGATTTTTGCTTCGTTGTGCATTTCAGATTTAATTCTAAAATATTGATAATGTCAAAACTGATTTTCAATTTGATATAAATTAGTATGATTATTGTGATCCGTAATATAATTTTTATTTCTAATATAATATAATTTGAGTAAATCTAATTATATTATTCTTGCCTCTTTCTATATTTGAAGTCTTTTACACAATCAACTGGTCATACAAATAAATGCTGAAAATCTCTTACTTCTTGAACCACTTTTGCTTATACAAATTTGAATAAATCTAATTGGATTTATTATGATTGGAAAAATATTTGGACAGTATTGGTAGTCTCATAATTTTCTCTTTATTATTGATTTTTGCTTAGATTATCTGTTGGTTAGATTATTATCTTTAATGTTAGTTTTTTTCTACTACTGTTGATTTTTCCATGGTTGCTTGGTATAGTTTCCCTTTGAGCATCAAGGCATCTGCTCCCAACGTAGGTTCCTATTTCGGTAACTATGTGTTCCTTTTTTCATTAATGATTCTTATTGCTATGTTTATATTAACATTAAACCTGAAATTATATAAAGATTTTTGCTTTTGGTGTTTAGGGTTCTCTGCCTTTTTATAATTCTGTGAGTGAATTATTATTTCAGGGCTCTGAGTTTGTTTAGGTTCTTAGAATTTAGTGGTTAAGTTTCTAAAGTTTTGCTCTGTTTTACCCTCATGCTAAATTATACTATTGCTTTGTTTAGGTTCTCAGAATTTAGTGGTTAGGGTTCTATAGCAGACTAAAAACTTTGCATTTCTTGAGAAATTCCTGTACAGTATGTAAACTTCAATCATACTATGGCTTTGTTTTTTGGAGATTGTTGGATAGTGGCAGATATTTCTTATATAAGGAAATTTTGTACAAGACACAACTGACAAGTGTTTTTATTAGGTGTTGTAAACAAAGTCTTATTTAATATGGCTAATGGCTATTGGTGTAATCCCTTGAAATTATTGAATCCCTTCGGAGCATTTGTATGTCGCATCTGTTGATGGAATGGACAAATGTTCATATTTATTAAATAATTATATACAAATATTATAATGACATATTTGTTAAATAATTATATACAATTTTATGGAATCATGGATAATTAAAGTCTACAAACCCAGTTAACCCCTACTTATTGTATTTTTGTCCTGTTTGGTTCAGAGGAGTGCATGTTTTGACATGCTGTTGAGTTTAACATTTCAAATGATTAAACTGATTGTGGCTATTTTTTCTAATTTATATTTCACATAAGCATGATTTTGGTATGGTTAATTTGAAATTTAGTTTAATTTACTTATGATATATCCTTCAAGAGTTTCACATCGCTTGCTATATTAAGTAATAGGTTAGTAATGGGGGTTGGGGTGGATCACGCCAGAAGTAGCAAGAAAGGATTGGAAAATCAGCGTCGGCAGCTGTGTAACCTCCTGCCCACAAGTCAGGGCAAGGAGTTCATGAAGGGGATCAGTTAGATGGTTTATTTAAGAGGGAAAGGGAGGAACAAAAATGAGGGAGGAGGTGGAGGACAGAATCAGGAAAGAAGTGAGTTAGGAAGGTAGGAGAGAAACAGGTCTCCTGAATTGCATGGGGTGTTTGTATTTTTTCGGATCAGAGAGAGTTCATACCAGTTAATGTGCACATCTACCTGAAGTAAATGGTTGGATCACAAGAAGGGGGGTTGAATTGTGATTCCTTTAAAATTCTGCAAGTTATCTTCTAATAAAATTCTGCTCAAGGTAAGTTCTTGGCTTTTATCAGAAGATGGATTCCCAAAAGGTTAATTTTAAGTATAATGCTTATTATGCTGAAAAAAGGATTCCTTTGATGGAATCAATTAAGTTAACACTTACTTAGGTATTAGGTAGCTTTTAAAATCTTTTTATGATCATGCAATAACTAAGAGTGTAAGGAAAAGAAGAGAACACAAAGGATTTATACCGGTTCACCTTTTCCAACCAAAGGCTACATCCAGTCCCTACCTCAAGTAGGATTTTCTCACTAACCAAACTCAATTACAACCTTGGGTACACACTACCACTAGTATTCTTTTCCCACAGCCTCTTCAGGCTTCTTTCAGAAACACCAAACACTTAGAAACAAGTTCTGTCTTCTTACAGTACTTTCTGCAGAAGCACAGAACCTGAAATCTGCAGAACTTGCTTCTGCAGATCCCAATCTCTCACAGGCTCACACTTGAGCCTTTACAACCTCTCAAATACTTCACCTGATCAGTCACAAGAGATTTTACAGCCAACCAATCTCTCTGACTCAGTAGAAGCACAAAGCTACAAAGGTAAAGTACACAAATCTCACAAAGCTCACTAGATTGCAATCAGAACAGCAGCAGCAGCTTCTAGTGAGCAAAACTCCCCCTCAACAATGTATATTAAACAATGAGAGAAAAACTGAGGAGAGAGAAAAAATGTTCCAGAAGCTGGCAATGTAAGACCAGATATTGTTTTATGCTTCTGGAGAGAGAGGTGTGTCACAATGTGAAGAGAGCACCCCCCTTTTATAGGTGAGGAGCTTTGTAGCCATTGGAATGAGCCTCAGATGGTCCAGCTATGTTGTATTGACAGGTCTCTTTCAGGTACAGCTGCAAAAGCTGACAGGTACAGCTGTCCAGTTGACTGTCTTTTGTGCTTCTGCAGAACTTGCTTCTGCAGACAGCAAAACTAGCTCATTTCTTCACCTATGCTTCTGTGGATAAGCTGAGGAAGATTTCTGGATTATTTCAAGTGTATGTTGACTTCTGTAACTCAGCTAAATCATTAGAAGAATCATTTTCTTATTTTTGCCTTAATCTGCTGCTTCTGCAGAGTTCATGTATATATGCTGCTTCTGCAGAATTCTGTGTACATGTTGCTTCCGCAGAATTTTGCTTCTGATGAACTGTAGTTTGTTTCTCATGATTCTGTAACCTATTTGAGGTTCCACAGCTGATGTCTTGAAAATAAAATGTTATTATTGCTTTGTACTTGAAATCTTCTCTTAAAGTGAATCTCCCTTCTAATATGTCTTCATTTGATGTTCTTTGGAAGCTTCTTCATGCTTCTAGAAGATATGAGAAGTGCTTAACAGCTTCTGATTACTTTGAATGAGTTATCTTGAATTTACTCATTTTAATTTCAAGTTGTCCTTCACAGATTTGTCATTCCGTTTTAGTTTGCTGCTTCTGCTAGTTATTGGAATGAAATTTCTCATGTATTTCATGCTTCTTATGTTTCTCATATTTCTCCTTCTTCAAGATTAGACCTGTTGCTTTTGGATACATACTCAAATGAAAATGATTAGTCTTCTTTGAAATCAGTATTATACTAAGTTCCATTTGATTTGGTTGTCATGATTAAAACCACTTTGAGGGGATATTTGAACCTTACACTACCTTCACTTTTAATATCATGTTGATATCAGTGGTAGATTTATAGTAAATAATACATTGTTTAAGATCATTCTTGCTTTAGTTTCCTATCAATACTTCATCAAAATCATTTTGTTAATTACCACATATTGGTTATTACTTATTAAAGTAGTAGTTTAGAAAGAAATAGGAAGAGATTTCAACATGACACATTGACACGTCCCATTTCACATAATATATTGGATGGAGTTCACCGTGAGGACAATATTGGAGGTAATTAGTAAAATGAGGGAATAAAATGGTCAAGTTGAAAAAGTAGCACTAAAATGAACATATAGGGTCCAAAATCTTAATTAAGTCTAAACAATATACTATTCCTGATAACCAAGAGTCTACTATACATAATTTGGTTCACCTTATATTGTTTTGTGAATTAAAAATCACTTCCAGTTATACATTCACTTATGAATTTCAGAAGCTTATCTTAGTGGAAGTAGTACTGTTTCTAATGCTCTTAAAAATATTGATTAAATCAGATCAAGCTCTCTGAATCTGCTTCCAATCACTCAATTTCACTTGGATTCTTCAAACTAGCTTTGGAGGCAAGATGTAAGGTAATCATTAATAGACAATAATACACAATACTAAAGCACACACCGAAATTTACATGGCTCTTTCTTTCTTCTCCTACTGCTAATAGTGCAGGGTAGTTTCAGTATATTTGATTTCTAATTTGAAAAAAATCTCCTATTAAATTATTTCTAAAATGTTGAAATAGAGTTTTATATTATTCACAAGGTGAGTTATCAGTTATATATGTTTGTAAAAATCCCATATAATATAAAATATTAGATGAATAATGTAATGAGAAAGTTGAACAACATTCTGCAAGACTTTATTCATTATGTGCTTTTATTTCCTTCCATTGATTACCTCTAACTTATTTAAATAAATTCGTCTATAAAATGACTTCCTGGAGCATGAACCGGAATTGGATAAATAGATGGTAACTTCATTGTGCAATATTCTTTAGTTTCCGTAAATGGATGGAATTAGGGTGGGGGAGAAGACCTTGGAATGGAAATAAATGGTTTTAAGTATCTATCCCCTCTTCCATTTCTATATAATGAGTTTTATTATGTTCTCTTCCATACAAGTTTTAATTCCATTTGTCAAAGAAAGAATGTAATATTTTTTTTTTAAAATTTATTCTCCTTTGGAAGTAATTGTATATTGGCTTGGAGTTGTCAAATTCATGTTATATATAATACACTGATCTCTTTTCAGCTTATATCCCTTGAGATTCATTGATGAGATTCATATAGTTGTTTGGACAACTAATTTAAAATTTGATTTTTACCCTTATATTTTCATATTAATTTTAGGATATTTCATATTAATTTTAGGGTATTTCTTCATGATAAGTATGAGGGTATGCAAGTCCTCACTTTTCAAATCTCAACCATGCTTTTGAAGAAAGGAGTAGAGGGGGATTGGAAGCCTGATTGTGCAGAGCTACTAGAGTTCTTTTCTTAAAGAAGGAGCTGCAGAGATCCAATTAAGAGTAGTTTTCTTGGTGCAAGAGTATAGACTGAAAAATTGGAACTACAAAAATCGGATCTGTCTATAGATATATTGTTTGTAAGTTTGATAATGATAATTTAAAGTGTCCATAACAAAGGGTTTAGATAGCTCAACAACCTTTTTAAACTATGAATTCATTGAAGCAGTATGGCCAAATTCTCAATGGAACTGTATGACCAAATTCTGAAGCAGCTAGCAGCACCAACCATTCTCAAAAGAAAAGAGTGGCAGACCTTTTATTATATGATTATTTTTTAAAAAATTAACATTTTTTATTATACCGTTCAACTTTTTTTAATTGTTTCCCGTGCATCGCACGGGGTACTACACTAGTATAACTATATTTAAGATTGTAAGACTCTCTGTAATAGGTTAAAACACGCCTTATACTCTATTTTTAATTCAATTTTGCTTATAAAAAAAATAATTCTATCTTACCATCTAAATAAACATCATTTTCTTAGTCTTACTTTCTAAAATATCATTCTCAAATAAAAAACATTCTCTCAAACTTAATTTTATCAAAGTATAAAACAAATGCGCCTAAGGTGATACAAAAATTAATTAATAATTGTAATTCAAACAATTTGTTTTTTTTAACAATTAATTTTTAAACCAATAATTTTATTTTACTTTTTAAAATAACTCTCTCACTTAAAAAAACCAAATTCTACATGTATAGAGATGACATATTAAATGGGTTTAATAATTAAAATTTTATAGGAAAACATTTTTTATTTTGTTTTTAAATTTTCCATACATTTTATTTCATCTTAAAATGAATCTTTTAAACTATATTAACATGTACCGCCATTATTCTATTGTAAAATAGGATTATAATTCTTTAAAAAATAGCTAACGAAGTAATATAATTCACCACAGTAAAGATATTATTTGTTGTGGAATTACTTTGTTATATTGATAAGGAAAAAACAATCAAGAAAACATGTAAACAATCAATTGTTGCAGTAGTATTGGATTTTACATGAAATTAAAGAATAAGTTAATTTTTCACAATCAAAATTTTAGTATATATTGCATAAGATATGCGCATTATTTAAATTATTTTAAAACTATTTCAAAAAAATAAACTCAAATTATTTCGATTTGGAGAAACTGTGTGTTATTAAGCGCGTAGAGAACATTATGTTTTTGTTTAAACACAGGTATCCTCCACGGGAGGCGTAGAGAGATAATGTGAATGCAAGTATATATATGTGAAAAATTAGAGCAGATTGTAAGTGTGATTTCACCGGCAAGCGGGCCTGCATCTTGAAATGACAAATTAATATACTCTTTTTGTGGGTTGTTTTTCATTGGTCAACTTTGTTGCTTAAGTTATTATTAGTTTTAGACATAATAATAAGGATTCAATTGATATAATTTACACAAATTTTACATAGTGTCTCATCCTATCATTTAATGGATGTGACATTTTATTTATTATTAAATTTAATAAATAATATTACAACATATTATTGGATGTCACTGACCATGTATATATATTAAACTCTAATAATAAACTAGACATAATAAATATATGTATCTTATACTTTACAGTAGTATTATTTTTACTTGGCTGATTTATGAGACTTGACTCATAATTGAATTTCCAACGTAATTTGGTAAGCAATAGTGTGGAGTGTTGACGGAAGAAGTAAACTCAATGAAATAGTGTTGTTTGTTATATATATAATGGGTGACGTGTAAGAATTGATAATCTCTATTGGACCCCTATCGATGAGAATTGGCCTATAAAGGCCAAGCACCCGACAGGTATTGTGTAGCCTTAGCTATTATCTTTCTTTGTTGCCCCTTGGCATTGGCAATGGCCTTTCAAATCTCTTCTAATTTTCTCTTAACTTCCCTTGCTTTTTTCTTTTTTCTCTCCTCCTTGGAGAAGAGCTTTGCCTTTCAAACAACAAAGGAGGACAACCTTGATCTTCATCAATATACGCATCTTGTTCACCTCAGCTCTCTCTTTCCATCATCCTCTTGCAGCTCTTCTACCAAAGGTCATTTCAATCTTCCATCTTTCTCTTCCAACAATTAATCGATTAACCTTCATTATATTGGAGTATTTTTATACATACATATGCATGCTCTTTTTCATATACTTAATAGTACTATTTTTACTTGTGTACACATAAAAGTACATTAATTATATTCTCTACTCTGAGCATTTTGAATGAATCCTCTACCTGCTTGATTGGGAAAATTATAGAGGAGAGAGGGAAAAAAAGAGCAATTATGCCAATTAAGTTAATTACTGTAAATAACCGCGTTTGGTTTGGCCCATGTCATTTTTCTTTCAAGGGTTCACATCATTGTCACGGAGAATATTCACATGGAACCCACCATATATCACATATTAAAAGATAGATAGGGAGGGATAAAGGAAGGCCAGCTACCACTCACATATTTCTTAATTGAATAATACACACACATATACATGTATAATTTCACCATATTTTATAACATGCATGTGGTCAAGGTTATGTTAATTTCAATAAAATTGATCCTAACCATTTATGTATTATTCTACAGTTAACATTAACTCTATCTATCAAGTTTTAATTAGATAGATATCTCTCTCTCACACAAATTAATATAACAACTATAACAATAACAATAGTCGGTTAATTACATGAACCATACAATACTATAATGTTTTCTTATGCATGAAGTTCAAAAATATATCTTTTAGTTCTAAATATATCTTATAATATAATTTAGCCTATAATTTTTCTTAGAATTTAATAATTATACACGGTCAGTTACACAGTCATCCAATGGTGTGCTGACACATCATTTAATAACTTTAGTGACACATAAAGTGTCATATTCATTAATTGATGTGACACAGTATTATTGAATGACGGTGTAAAACTTTTATACAATGATAGTATACAGTAATTAATCTTTTTTTTAATCTCCCTCTATTTCTAATTATTGAAATATTCTTTATCTTTCTCGAAAATGATGTTTTGAAGGGTGGTCTCTACGTATGCATTTATGTATCTGTTTAATACTTAATAATTAACCTCAATCACTTAAGCTATATATACCAAATTAGTAATTAATTGAGTGATTATATACTAAACTAGTTATTATTATGATTTTTTTACACCGTAATAGGATCAAATAAAATTGATTATGTACTTGACCATGTTGTGCAAAATTCACATGGTCTAATGGATTTCTTCACTTTTCCACCTTTTATATAGTATGGACAAATTTGTTGAGTCTATTATCACGGGTCAGTGACACCGATTATTGCTTAGGACTATGACAAACAATCAATGAGAGTCTCAATTATCACGGGTCAGTTTAGCACTTTAGCTAGGCTTGTGACTATGAGAGATCACTCCATGAATTTTTTGTACCAACAATCCAAAAGTTTGTATTTTGTTGTTAGTATTACTAGACTCTTCCGTGAAAAACAAAATTCATTCACGTTTGTCACCCGAACACATTATAATAATAAGTTAAAAACAAAGGAAAAAAAACAAGTGGCTAATTTTCACTTGTAAAACGTCATGTTTTTCTACCCACCCTTCTCTTCTTTCAAACTCACTTTTTAATATACAAAGACGAAGTCGTTGGTTTTTATACTGCTGAAGAAATTGACAAATTTTGGCAAAAAGATCTTGATAGGAAAGGTGGAATCTTAACGTGACAAGTTTTTTCCAATTTCAATGGACGCAAAGTAAGAAAAGATGAAAACCAAAAAAGTTTGGTCAATGATTTCACATGATAGGATATATATGCAATTATGATACAGGGGAGAATGAGAGTTAGCTAGGATTGGAATAAATATCATATCGAAATTTAATTTAACCATGTTTCATAATAATTAACATAAAAAATCTTTTTGCATTTAGTTACTCTGTTTTCAAGCTAGCATTAAATAACAAAATACAGTTTGATTTGTGCATGAATGGAAAAACAAAACTTTTCTAAGGGTGTGTTTGTGAGTTTAGAGGGGAGAGAAATGAAAGGATTGGAAGAAGAAGGGAGGGGGAGAAGAGGAGGGAAAAACTTTGTAAAATACTTAAACTCACAAACACAAAGGGGGGGAAGAGCTTCCAATAAACACTTCCCTTCCCTCTCTTCCCCTCTAAAATTCAACTCACAAACATAACCTAAGTGTATTATTACTATTATTTGGGAGAGCTCTAAACAACTAACATAGATTAGCCTAAAAAAATTAGGTGATATGTAGCTGTATGATAATAAGTTACTTAGAGGTGTACCACTCGTGACCCACAAAACTCCTTGAAATAATTAAAGAATTAATTGTATTATTAAGTGCCCATTCTAACAATAGAATATATCAGTCAATGAGAAAAGCTGATTATATATGAGTTCGAAAAATAGTTTTTCATTGAATTACATAAAATTAATATTAATTCGGTTCCGTGGTAGTGGTATTTTAGTTCTCTCTGTACCTAACTAATAATAGAACACACAATTCTTGGTGGATATAAATAATAACCTCACCCACTTATTAATATAGTGCTAATTGTTAACAAATTCAAGATAAGTTTTGCCAAGATATCTATTTCCAAAATATGTAGCTTTCTTTTTTAAATGATATTCATCCCCATGTCCATTATTTTTCTTTAATGGAAATGAGCCTTTTCCAAGTTATTTGATTTCTCCATTAAGAGAGATAGATACACACTCTTATGTGGGGCTCGTAGAATGTATACATGTATCTATTTTTTTATTGGAGAAATCCAACATTGGAGAGTATACACGCACCTTATATGCATCCTTTAGATAACAACATTTAAATAATTAGTTTAATTTGTATATATGCCATGGTGTAAATATATATTGACATTAACTTGAAGTGAATTTAATTATTCTCACTTTATCATAATGGTTAAGCATCGATGATTTGACAGCATCAGATCTAATTCAGGTCCCAAAAGAAAAGCATCATTGGAAGTGGTACACAAACACGGTCCATGCTCCCAAGTGAATAATTATGGCAAAGGAGAGGTTCCAAAACACAGTGATATTCTGAGTCTAGATCAAGAAAGGGTGAGCTATATTCACTCCAAGCTCTCAAAGAATAATGATGATAGCGTGAAGGAATTAGATTCTACTACCCTACCAGCCAAGTCTGGTAGCCTTATTGGGTCTGGGAACTACTTTGTTGTTGTTGGGCTTGGTACTCCTAAAAGGGACTTGTCACTTATTTTTGACACTGGCAGTGATCTCACTTGGACTCAGTGTCAACCTTGTGCTCGTTCATGCTATAAGCAGCAAGATGAAATTTTTGATCCATCAAAGTCTACATCCTATTACAATATCACTTGCACCTCTTCTGTTTGCACTCAGCTCTCAACTGCTACAGGTATATATAATTAACCTTTTATCCTCAAAATTTCAGCACCCCACAAAATCATGGTCATGTATGTTGTATATGCTTTAAAGACTGAAATGCTTGAGGAACAATTTAAACTAAGCAAAATGCTATAACATGTTTGATTTAATATTAAAACGTGTTAATTCATGTTTTTAACTTTAAAAATATTGTGTTGAAAAATTTAAATTTAAATTTGAATTTGACAGTTTTTTATGTTAAATCAAATATACTTAATTCTTTATGACTCTATTTAAGAAATTAAAAGTGAAACATTTTTTATTGAAAATATAGTATTTAATATTAATATACTTCTAATTAAATTTTTTTAATTATTAATTAATTTCTCATTTTCCATGGAATTATTCAGGAAACGACCCTGGATGTGCTACGAGTTCAAAAGCATGCATATACGGCATACAATACGGCGACTCCTCCTTCTCCGTCGGCTATTTCAGCCGAGAGCGCCTGACGGTTACAGCGACGGACGTTGTTGACGACTTCTTATTCGGCTGCGGCCAAAACAACCAAGGCCTCTTCGGCGGCGCCGCTGGACTATTAGGCCTCGGCCGCCATCCTATCTCCTTCGTCCAACAAACCTCCCTAAAGTACCGCAAAATCTTCTCCTACTGTCTCCCATCCACCTCCAGCGCCGTCGGCTACCTCTCCTTCGGCGGCGCCGCCACCGGTTCCGCCTACGTGAAATACACTCCCTTCTCCTCCATCTCCCGCGGCGCTTCCTTCTACGGCCTTGAAATCGACGGAATCTCCGTCGGTGGCGCAAAGCTTCCGGTCTCCTCCTCCACCTTCTCCACCGGCGGCGCCATAATCGACTCCGGCACGGTCATCTCGCGGCTGCCGCCGACAGCGTACTCCGCCCTGAGGGCGGCGTTCCGCAAGGGAATGGCGAAGTATCCGGCGGCCGACGCGCTGTCCATCCTTGACACGTGCTATGACCTGAGCGGGTACAGCGTGGTGTCGATTCCGAAGATAAACTTCGCTTTCGGCGGCGGCGTGACGGTGGAGCTTGCGGCGCAGGGGATATTGTTCGTGGCGAGCAGGAAGCAGGTGTGCCTGGCTTTTGCAGCGAATGGAGATGATAGTGATGTTACCATATTTGGGAATGTGCAGCAGAAAACCCTAGAGGTTGTGTATGATGTTGGTGGTGGTAGGATTGGGTTTGGTGTTGGTGGATGCAAGTGAGTTAGTTACATGAATACAGTTACTATAACCAATCAATCAAAAATAAAACATTGAAAAACCTTTTTAATTAATATTTTTGATTGATTGTGATTGTAGTTACTGTGCTAGTGTTAGAATTTCTCTTTGTCAATGGTGTGAGCTAATTAGGGAGAAAGAAATCTTAATTAGCTCTGGCTTTTCTTAATTATTATTATGGAAAATCCTAGCTCTAATCATATATGGTAGAAATAGGGAAAAAGGAAAACAGAAGGGGGAAAACTTCTGTTATATATAGTGGTTGAAGAAGAATTCATATCGCCAATGTGTAACATATATATAGATTGAACGAAACTACCATGACTCAAGGTGTGCGATTGCTTGCAATTGTTCATAGGTGTGTGATGTGAAACAAATGTAAAACTCTTGTCCATGTTGTTGAATAAACCAAGAACTTCTTGTTAATTGGATTGCTTCGTTTTATTATATATCTTTCATTGTGTGCGTGTGATGTAGGATTTCCTTGCTTAGAGGTGCATTTTGGAACAGTCAATATCTAAGAACCGAATGGCACTACTGGAATCAGATTCATATTCAATGATAATATATGATGATATGTGACTCTTGTAAATTGTAATGTAGGCTGTAGAGGCCATACAAAATGGTCCATAACTAAACCCGCGAGAGGTCTCGAATCTACTTCCAATACCACGGTAAAGCAATGTTGAGGTTTTGGACATATTAGACCTTAAAATCAATGTTGCAGTAGCAAGAACCGAATTAGAGCAAATTAAAACATAGTATGGAATATTAAAGATTTTGCATATATTATTCTTATCCTTTCAGTTATTACTTAATTTTTATTTAAAAAAAAACACCTCGGATGAAATTTTCATTAAAGAGGAGAAAAGAGCTTATCTATATCATTAAAATAAATTAACAACTAAGATTGTTACGCCTCATCGTAATTTTTAAAAGAATTTTCTTAATATTTTCATCTTACATGTATGGATTTTTGTCAGATTTCATAGTTATGTAATTGTTCTAGAATATTTTATTTGTGTCGAGTTATATTTTTTTAGAAAAAAAAATAGACATGAAAGGCTTAATATCATACCGGAAATGATTTTTTTTTTGGTCAATATATCATACGGGAAATGATAAATGTAACAAACTGGTTGCCTATTCAAATTTCCAATCACCCTTGATCCATGTCTTTTTTTTTTGGTCAATATCCTTGGTCCATGTCTAAGAGACCCCATAGTCCATTAGTCCTTCATCCATTTGGGCTTGAGCTCTGATTTGTTGATATGAACCTTGATGTTCTATTTTTCATGGACCTTAGAAAATTTCTGAGTAAACAACATTTTTCCTTGCAACCATTTTCTTTATACTAAACTTTTCAATATTTTTCTTTTCTTTTCTTTTTGTCACGTTCTTTTCTTTTCTTTTTCTAATAACAGATAAAAATAAGCAACGATATGAAGGAGATAGAAGACTAACAAATAGTAACTTGGCCAAAACAATATTCAAACCTTTAGAAACTTGATAAATAAATCACTTAGAAATCAAGTATGACGTATAGGAAAAATATAGATTTTGAACAACAAAAGTAAACGTAGAAGAAAGAAAGATAGATATTGGACGTCACACTTTCATGAGTTGAAAGATAAGCCCATGAAGATAACCACACAAAGGTAAGAGAACCCTTGATAATCTTCACTCTTGACTAGCAAGAAATTTAGAGAAAATCACTTTCACTAAACAAAGAAAATCACTTTCAATGGTAAGGTAAAATTTGCATAATTCATCTGTCCCTTCTTGCATGCACGAAGCATGTATTTATAGGGTTTTACAAGGTGATAAAAGGCCATGCACCAGCTGCGTTCTCACGCCTAATTCATCCCCAAATTGCCCCTTACACACTTCCCATGCAACCCTAAACAAAAACCTATTTATTTAATTAAACAAGCAAAATAAACTCTACCTAAACAAGCTCATTTGGCCGCAAAAATCCAACCAGAATTTTGTCACATGTGGCTGCAATAAAATGAAGATTGTAACCCTAAAAAAATATGAAATTGATGGCCAATGATTCAGCCATTAGTTGGCCGCACATAACCTCCCTATTCTTCAAGGTTCTCCTTCAATTTGTAACCTCCCTCTTCATGACTTTGTCTCCTTCTCTTTATGTGCTTGTAGGTTACATTTTAGGCTAATTGATTCAGCCTTGATATCATATGTTGGCCGCCCACTTTGGAGAAGGAAGAGGCCTCATTGTAGCTCTAAAATTGTCTAGATTCATCCACACCTTACAAGCTTGATTCCAACGGCTAGTAGACAAGGATTTATGGTCATCAATCCATGTTTTGTAACCGTCAAATTACAAGAAACATAACCACTAAACAATTTATGTGTTGTGTCTTTGTAACATCCACAAACTTTATTGAAAGCAATAAAAACAAATCAGCATAAAAAACACATGTTGGCCGCCCCTATATGGTGAATTGTAGGCGCCCACCATGCTTCATCATCTTCCTTGAAGGGAACTTTAAGTGTTAGTTGCATTAAATGCAACTGTCAATTCATCATTGAAGCCATCTTCCTCAAGTTGAGTGCAATTAATGAACTGGTTAGTTCCATTAATGTCCTCCTTAAATTGAAGTTGAACTTCTTTAATGACAAGCGATAAAGCCTCCTTTGCCTCCTTAGACTGCGCCCTTGTCATGGGTCCCCATACTCTTTTGTCTGCATGATTGATGTCCTCATCATACCCCCCTTCTTGAAAAAGATTTGTCCTCAAATCTGAAGGGTCCTTACCTACATAAAAAAGAAGTACGTAAGACACATTGACAGAAGCACTATTCTGATACTCACCATAGAGGTCAATTTTGAAGCCATGGTCTTTGATTCTTTTTAGAACTTGACAGGGTCCAACTCCCTTAGGCAGAAAATTGGACTTCTTTGGCTCAAGGGACCTTTTCTTGCGCACATGCACCCACATCCATTCACCAGGATGGAAGACAACTATTTCTTTTCCTTTGCTAGCTTGATGGGCATAGCTTCCTTTCTTTTTCTTGACACTTTCTACCTTAGCCTGTTGTTCATTGTATGCAAACATAGAATTGTTAGGCAAAGATAAAAATTCAAGAGGAATTACATGGTTCAATCCATAAGCTATCTCAAATGGAAAATATGTTGTAGCACTATGGATCTCCCTATGGTAAACAATTCCATCATGAGGAAAACATTCCTCCAAAAATTTAATGTTTTTGTTCAAAATAATTTTAAACATGGTTCCCAAGATCCTATCCACCACTTCAATTTGTACTCCAATTTGGGAATTGCAAGAAATAGAAATCAACAACTTATTTCCATGCTTATCCCACCAAGTTTTCCAAAAATGGCCAAGAAACTTCACATCTCTTTCATCCACCATGATTCTTGGAATAAGATCTTTTCGATGTTTATTCCTATTCAAAAGTGGTATTTCATCAGGATCAATAGCTGAGTACATTTCTCCATAATCCTGCAAAAGAGAATTAATAAACAAAGGCAATTCAGGGTAGTAAAAATGGTTAGCATGAGTCAATTGATTTTCACAATTCAATTGATAGAAAGTTTGTCTTGTGCATAGCATTCTCCTCACTTCCTTCTCTCTTGCTACACATATTTGTTTGCCTTCAAATATTTCTCTCCTTTTTTTATTTTCCTCACTCTCAAATTTTTCAATCTCTTTTTCTTTTTTTATCTTTTCTCTCAATTTCTTTTGATCTTCTCTAACTTCCTTTGGTGACAAAGGCTTAAGGACCACCTTTTTATCCTGAAAAGTAAAAGAAATTTTGTTAGTAAAACCATCATGGATGGCTTTTGTCTCAAATTGCCACGGTCTTCCCAAGAGGATATGGCTGGCTTCCATTGGTACTACGTCACATAACACTTTATCTTGATATTTTCCAATGGAAAATGGAATCTCAACTTGTCTTTCCACGTGAACCTCTTCTCCTTCATTAAGCCATTGAAGCTTATATGGCTTAGGATGAAGCTTTGTGTCCAAACCCATCTTGTTTACCATCCTGGCACTAGCAACATTAGTGCAGCTTCCACCATCAATAATTACCAAACAAATCTTACCTTTGACAGAACATCTAGTGTGAAAAATGTTCTCCCTTTGGCTTTCCTCTTTGTCCACGGGTTGGCTACCAAGAAGTCTTCGAATCATATAGACTTCTCCAATTTCTGCGCCAGTATCATCATCACTGGGTTCCTCCCTTTCATCCTCTGATTCACTTGTGTATTCACCATTGTCCTTAAGAAGGATGGTCTTCTTAGCAGGACACTCATAGGCATAGTGCCCCCTTCCTTGGCACCTAAAACAAATCACATCTCTTCCTTTCTTTGCAACCTGTTCATCATTTTTATTAGTGGGTTTACCTTGAAGGTTAGATGCTGCTTGGCTTGAGGATTCAGCCACCTCCTTTTTAATTTTATCCTTCCAATTTGCAGGCAAATTAGTAGAACTCCTCCTGGTAGCTCCTTTTCTTTTTACTTGTTGCTCCACTTGTAGAGCCTTATGTAACAAGTCCTCCATTTCAACATACTCCTGTAACTCCACAACATCTCTAATATCAGCACTCAAACCATTTAGAAAACGTACCATGGTTATTTCAGGATCTTCTTCTATGTTGGCTTGGATGAGGATCATCTCCATCTCTTTAAAATATTCCTCCACGCTTCTATTACCTTGAGTGAGTTTTTGCAATTTTAATTTTAACTCTCTTTGGTAGCTAGAAGGTACATACCGTTTCCTCATGATCCTTTTCATGTCAGTCCAAGTCTCCACCTGTGGCTCTTCATTTCTGCGCCTCTCCCTTTGTAATTTGTTCCACCATATGAGCGCATAATCAGAAAATTCTGCTGCAGCAAGCTTGGCCTTCTGTGCCTCTATATAGTTGTTGCAGGCAAAAAGATGCTCAATCTTGAGCTCCCACTCCAAATAAGCTTCTGGGTCACTACGACCTTTGAAAGGTGGTATAGTCAGCTTGACCCCTTGTATTCTCCCTTCATCTCTTGGTGGCCTTCCATCCTCAGGATTAGGGGGTGGAGGAGGTGGAGGAGGTACTTTCTCCAAATCATCTAACCTGCTATGCAGTTCATCATATTGTGCCTTCATCATTTTCTCCAAGCGTTGAGAGAGAGCTGCAATCTGCAACTGAAGGTCACGATTCTCCACTGGTCTTTCTGCCATAGTCAAAGAAAGAAACACGTAACAGAAAAAGAACAAGAAAATGATTAACTGTTTAGAAACTCACCACTCTCGTGTTTACACACAATATTGGCTTTTTCTATAATATAACACTCTTGCCTTTTTCCACTCTATTTTCTCTTGACTTTCTTACCACGCCAATGAGGAGAAAATCAAATAATTCACAACCTGTATGTTAGCCAAGAAAAAATAACACAAGAAAAGCTAACAAAAAAAAAATAAAACAAGAAAAGCTAACAATAAAATAAAACAAGAAAAAGTTAGGAAAGAAAATCAGAAAAATTCTAGTAACCGGAGCTCTGATTACCAAATGATATGAACCTTGATGTTCTATTTTTCATGGACCTTAGAAAATTTCTGAGTAAACAACATTTTTCCTTGCAACCATTTTCTTTATACTAAACTTTTCAATATTTTTCTTTTCTTTTCTTTTTGTCACGTTCTTTTCTTTTCTTTTTCTAATAACAGATAAAAATAAGCAACGATATGAAGGAGATAGAAGACTAACAAATAGTAACTTGGCCAAAACAATATTCAAACCTTTAGAAACTTGATAAATAAATCACTTAGAAATCAAGTATGACGTATAGGAAAAATATAGATTTTGAACAACAAAAGTAAACGTAGAAGAAAGAAAGATAGATATTGGACGTCACACTTTCATGAGTTGAAAGATAAGCCCATGAAGATAACCACACAAAGGTAAGAGAACCCTTGATAATCTTCACTCTTGACTAGCAAGAAATTTAGAGAAAATCACTTTCACTAAACAAAGAAAATCACTTTCAATGGTAAGGTAAAATTTGCATAATTCATCTGTCCCTTCTTGCATGCACGAAGCATGTATTTATAGGGTTTTACAAGGTGATAAAAGGCCATGCACCAGCTGCGTTCTCACGCCTAATTCATCCCCAAATTGCCCCTTACACACTTCCCATGCAACCCTAAACAAAAACCTATTTATTTAATTAAACAAGCAAAATAAACTCTACCTAAACAAGCTCATTTGGCCGCAAAAATCCAACCAGAATTTTGTCACATGTGGCTGCAATAAAATGAAGATTGTAACCCTAAAAAAATATGAAATTGATGGCCAATGATTCAGCCATTAGTTGGCCGCACATAACCTCCCTATTCTTCAAGGTTCTCCTTCAATTTGTAACCTCCCTCTTCATGACTTTGTCTCCTTCTCTTTATGTGCTTGTAGGTTACATTTTAGGCTAATTGATTCAGCCTTGATATCATATGTTGGCCGCCCACTTTGGAGAAGGAAGAGGCCTCATTGTAGCTCTAAAATTGTCTAGATTCATCCACACCTTACAAGCTTGATTCCAACGGCTAGTAGACAAGGATTTATGGTCATCAATCCATGTTTTGTAACCGTCAAATTACAAGAAACATAACCACTAAACAATTTATGTGTTGTGTCTTTGTAACATCCACAAACTTTATTGAAAGCAATAAAAACAAATCAGCATAAAAAACACATGTTGGCCGCCCCTATATGGTGAATTGTAGGCGCCCACCATGCTTCATCATCTTCCTTGAAGGGAACTTTAAGTGTTAGTTGCATTAAATGCAACTGTCAATTCATCATTGAAGCCATCTTCCTCAAGTTGAGTGCAATTAATGAACTGGTTAGTTCCATTAATGTCCTCCTTAAATTGAAGTTGAACTTCTTTAATGACAAGCGATAAAGCCTCCTTTGCCTCCTTAGACTGCGCCCTTGTCATGGGTCCCCATACTCTTTTGTCTGCATGATTGATGTCCTCATCATTTGTGGCACCTAAACCGGGCCTTGTTCAACCTCATATTCCACATTCTGCATATCTTCTTGGGCCTTTGGATTATTATGACCACTCTCCATACATATCAGGTAGCCATACCTAGCGACCAAAAAAAGGTAGTCATACCTAAAACCTCTCACCTATCACCATCTTCCTTTTTCATGTACAATCATCTGTGTTTCAAAACACAAATTCAAAGTAAAAGGATCCTGATGCTCAATATATTTCAACTATAGGAATCCTAATGCTGAGGTCAGCTCGAGATTATTAAGAGTTTTCTGAACTATAAACCAAACATGTGTCATTTTTTTCGTACATAAGACCATGTATGTGTCTATTTACTTGTTTTAGGCAGAATTTATGGTACACAAGTGTAAAAAACTTGTACTGATACACAACTAATGAGGACCGTAGATTGATGTTTCATGCAGATGGATGGATAGTATACTTCAAATGTTAACAAGTGTCGTCATTCTGCTTACGTTATTGTTTTTTGCAATCATACCCCTTGACCATCAAGTTTTGAAATTCAAAAAGTGCACATGACATAGTATAATTTTCACTTGTTGCCATTTTTTTCGTTCGGTGTGTCTTGTTGTAGTTCACATTTCACAAGATGTTAAATCGCTATCCTAGCAAATTGTTCGATGAGTCCATGAAGTGTGGGTTGTTCATTTGTAGGTGAACTTGACATAGGTCATGTTGTGTAGGACGATTTTAGCTTAGCCAACTGTTGCAAGTAAAGCTTAGCTATTGAAGTAGGTGAATAAAATGTACAGACGTGTGAAGCTTCTCAATTATTTATTAGGAATGGGGCATTGTGACAGACTCCGGTCTATATTGACATTTTTTCCCGAGTTTAAATGCATCTATGACTTACAAACGATTAGGATTTCTCATTCCATCCTAACGTCCACTACCATTCAAACATTTGGGATTTATTTTTTACAGAGTTTAAATACGGCTATAACTTTCAAACATTTAGGATTTCTCATTCAATGCTAACATCCACTCTCGTTCAAACATTTAGGAATTGTCATGTGATAGAGAAGAGGAAATAAAAAGCAAAAACTATTTTAGCAGAGATAGAAACTTCAATCTTCACGTACAAATCGAAGCAAAAGTATCAACGACGTTTAATGCAATATTGAACCTACTGAGACGACTGGTATAGAGTTCAGAGTAAACACACGCACTGTTTCCTGCGATTGTCAACGCACACACCCAAAAGTTAGTTCACCTCCTTGAATAATAGGTCTTCGGGCATGGGTGTTAGGCTGGGGTAAACCTCTATTTTACTAGAGCAGTGACGAAACGAAAATGGTTGGTGAAGTTTTCAACATAACAACGACTTTAGGGATGGGGTGCATAGGTAACCTAATCAAAAGTAAAGGGGCTATCTGGAAATAATAACCATACCCGCTCAAATGGGTTACAACCTGTAACAACTAGAATGTAACCTCCACGTGTCCCATTCAATGTCTTTTGTACCACTACACAAAAACAATTTTGTGTACCGTAAACGACACCCTTGTTTTATTATTGTGCCAAAGATTGTAGTGTACAAAAGTTGTTATAATGACAAGGTTGAGTTGTTGAAGCCCACATATTGCTATTTTAGAACTTGTGCCTCTACACAAAAAAAAGTAACCAACCAATGAAAAAAAGAGATAGAGAAGATATTTAATTTAAGGTTAAAATAAATTTTTAGCCCATATAAAATTAGTGACTTTTGTTTTTAGCCCCTATAAAATATTTTCTTAAAAATCATCCGCCCAATTTTCTTTTGTTCCAAAATAGTCTCTGTTGTGACATGTGTTCTATTAAATGTTGATGTCTCACATTGTCATCCTACTCACCATTTCCTTTATTTTCATGTTGGACCCTCACCCTTCTTCTACCTTGAGACACTCATCATCAACCCCAGCCCTTACCTTCTTCCTCTTTCTTCTTCTCTTCTTCCTCCCCCTCTTTATTTGTTGGTAGTAATTAACACTTCTAAAAAAACTAATAGATGTGGAGGAGTTTTTGGTGTGATACATTTGATAGGATCATTTTTCAAGCAAAACCTTATGAGATTGAATTGTTACATAGGATTAGACCACCTCTTAGTGAGTGAGAGCTTAAAACATTTTTGAAACCATGGGATGGACTTGTAGGGAAGATCCCCTCCCTAATTCTCGTGTGTACTCAACCAAAGCATTGCGTAACTTTATGAAAGTAAAACAATTAATGATAACATATATCTCAAGAAAATAGCTCCAATGATGAGTGCAAAAGTAATAATTATGTCATAATTTATGTTTGTGTCTTTTAGTAATCTGGTAAAATTTTATGAGACCATTATTTAATATTGTTATCGGGTGAGAAAAGATATTAAATACAATGAGTATATAGAAAAAGCTCACAAACTTGAGGTAAATGCCAAGGTGATGAGAGTATGTTAGCATTGCCATTGTGTATAACATATCATGCATTAATCCAAGCTCAACCTCAATTACATGAAAAGCATAATACCAAATTGTATTTTGAAAGAAAATTTGGTTATCTTTGTGGTCTTGAATACTATGTATGAGATCTACAAATTATAGGAAATCGAAAATTTTGAAGAAATACAATCCATCATATAAAGAGGGTAGGCACTTGTCGACGCGGCCATGTGTCACCTCCTCTGTTTCTAGATATTTTCAAACCCAACAGTCCCTGATTAGTTTCAGCTTGTTCATCAAAGCTCAATATCACAAAACCCTTGTTTAGTGCATCTAAAACAGAGCTTCGGATCACAATAACCCAACCAATTATTCCCCTTGAGGGCAAGGTGAATCTTGAGGGGGTATTGTTAGTGAATCCGCAATATTAATGACTAGTTACAAGTTAGTCACAATAGAGTGTATCAACTGTTAGAACAATTAGTTTGAGAGGTTGGAAGAACATGAGTTAGGATATAAGAGCATGGGTAGAAGGATAAAGGGATCATTCAAAGAATTCAAAGAAATGGGAGGAGAGGGAGAAGGGAAGAAGAAAGACGAATGATAAGGAGGAAGAGGAGGAAGATAGGGGTTGAAGTTGATGATAAGTGTCTGAAGGTATAGAAGAAGGGCAAAGTGGGGGTTCAACGTACTGTGGATCGGATGTATTATATGCAGGTTTTGATGATGCCAATAGAAAAAAAATAAAATCACAAGATTGACAAAAGGATTGGCAAAGATAGAGCATGAAACAAGTCTGATACAAGATCAAGACTACAAATTTTATTAGATAAGTCTCGGTCTAGTTAGTTTCGTTGTTAAAAGAATTCTAGTTTTTGCAAAGTGATTTGGCCTTAAAAAATAAAGTTTAACAAAAATGTTTTATGAACCAAAATAAGTTCAAAATAAATGTTTTGAACTGGTAATCGATTACCAGATGAATTGTAATCGATTACTAGCAGTATCAAAGTTCAAAAATAATTATTCTGGTTCTGGTAATCGATTACCAGTAGGTTGAAAACTCAAAATTCAAATTAAAGTTCCAACGGTGCAAAATTTATTTGAACTTTGAAAGTTGTAATCGATTACAAGACCATTGTAATCGATTACCAGCGAGGTTTTTCAGAAAAATATGAAAAGTTACAATTCTTCATCAAGAGACACAAAGCTTCATTTTTTCTAGTATAAATATATGTCTCCATTTCAAAAAAAAGTAGCAGAACATACAAGAGCAAAAATAAAAGTGAAAAATCTCTTTAAAAACTACTTTGGCCAAACACTTGCAAATTCCTTGAGAATTCTTATAGGATCTTCAACTTGTATTATCTACTCTTCATCAAGAGAGTTCATCTTGTTCAAAAACTTTCTTCTCATTCTGGTGTAATTAAGAAAGGGTGCCTCTTGTTAGTTGCAAGTGAAACTCAACACAAGGGAAATGGATCCCAAGGTGTTTGAGTGTTCATCTTTTGTAAAGGATTTTACAAAAATAGTGGAAATCTCAAGTGGGTGACTTGAGGACTGGACGTAGGCAAAGGGTTGGCCGAACCAGTATAAATTGAGTTTGCAATTCTTCTTCCTTAATCTTTTACTTATTTACTGTGATTGCTAAGTTAATATATATTGAGAAATTAGTATTTTGCATATATATTTCATCATAAAAGAATTATTATAAGCATAGTAAAAGATAGAAAAAGTAAGAGAACAAAAATAAGGAAATTTTGATTAACTTAATTCACCCCCTCTTAAGTTACTTAAGGCCACTTGTCTAACACGTACGTGGCAACAAAGAAAGTGGTGAGTAGGATGACAATGTGACAAATCAACACTTAGTAGAACGAATGTCATGACAGGGACTATTTTGAAACAAAATATTTTTGGGATGATGCTTTTAAAAAATATATTTTGTAGAAATTAAAAGCAAAACTCACTAATTTTATAGGGATTAAAAATCTATTTTGCCCTTAATTTAACAGGGTAAATATCATAATTTATGGAAACTTTCCTAAACATGAATTTAATTTAAGTCAAATATGATTAAAATAGGCAGGTAGGTTCTAAAGCTTATTAAATGTATAAAATAAAAATGTTTCAGACTAAGAAATATTGAATATAGTTTATCAGTTTTTCTTCTCTATAGTTCAGCGGTGAATATCATCTTCCTTAGAACTCTTTGATTTTCAACAAACAATTGTCAAAACATCATATGAGAAATTAATAGAAAGAAAGAAAGAAAAAAACTTGAGACTCAATCTCGATTTAAGTGAATGATTACCAAACCAATAGCTCAATGAACTAAAGATGTGTTCAAGAATGTGATTGGTAAGTAATTTTAACTAGATAAAAGTTATTTTATCAGTGTTTGGTATAAAGTAGTTTTGTAGGTAATTACTAGCTTTTTATTAGTGTTTCTTGATAAGTTATGGAGTAGTTTTCTTTTTTAAAAAAGAAACTCCTTTTTTCATGTATATTATCTAAAATGTTTTTACATTTTTATCTCTCAACAATTCTCACTCATCATTATTTAATAATTAATAATGTTTTCAATATATGTTATTTTATCATTATCAGGTAATTTTTAATAGCTAATTTTACCAACACTTTCAATTAAATCATCTTATTTTTCAGTTTTTAGTTAATTTTTCATTAATTTTTGAGTTAATTTTACCAAGCGTATTCCTAAGTGTTGTTAAAGAGACCTATTATACCATATTACTTCTTGTTTAGGACAATGCAGCACAATATTACTTAACGCAATGTCATGTAATTGTATGAGTTATTATTATTTTAAAGTTAACTAACATATTTTTTAAGGCAGTTATCATGATACTAACCATGTTACTACACGTAGAACGAAAGTAAATTGACATGGCACAAAACTACCAAGTAATCCAAAGTTAACCTTGAAAGTGAGCTACCATCCCCAACCATAATTCCAAAATTTAGATTTCGTGTAGTCGTAATAGGTCTTGTCAAGATCAAAGAAACTTTTTTTCTATTTCCTACGAATAGGTGAAAAACATATTGAATCTGAAGTATGATACAGTTTTGCTAGCTGCCAATCTATATGTCTGATCTGCACAACCACTTTCAAACCAAACAAGTTGACCATCACAAAGCGGCTCTTAATTACTTGGCACCCTGGCTACTAATCATTTGTATTAACAAATAATTTGGAGGGTCAGAATGGCTCCAAAACTAGCAAATCTTGCAAATGAGATTGATCCAGGTTTCAAATCCATTGCTTTGTTTATTGCTTGTGACTTCATGATCTACACAGACAAGGATTCCATCCACAAAAGCAGGGCTCTCAGCTTACACGCGTTATTGATGGAAAATCCAAGTGGATGCATTGCATTGGTTCCCCTCTTTCTAACTCTACGCATCCCATGTGCTGGTCCCACCACCAGCTGGTCTCTTATGTGATTTCAGCTACAAAATTTCTCAGATTGCGGTGATAATTGATGGGAACTATAAAATACATGATCAACCCACATTCTCACCACATATGATTTGATTTCTTTGTTTTTTTTTAAAAAAAATAATGTGAAAGAATAATAATCTTGTATACAAAAAGCATATTTACAAATTTATAAATTAATCCACTCTTAAATGGTTATGTGACTACCAACGAGGTTGGTTCAAGTGGTACATGTTTGTTTCCCTGCTGGGAGAGTTAACCTCACCATGACGTGGATGTTCCCCGCTCGAACATGATTACCTCCCGTGGAGTATTAAACAAAAAAAAATGGTTATGTGACTTATTTTACATTTTACCATGTTAAGTAAAGTGCACTTTAGATATCTCGTTCTCATATAAATCCTATCTCTTTATTAATAAAAAAGTTCTAACACAATTAAACAGGTACTATATGCTACTGTACGAATCTTAATTTCCTGAATGTAATAAAGTTGTTTGTAAGATATAAGTAGAGTTCTATAATCAGCCAGATCATAAACACACATTCCTCCAACACTATCATTTTTTATTCCCTCCTTTTGTCCCCCCTGCTAAATTCCATCCACAACATCGTAAAAGAAAGCTCAAAACTGTAAATAAAAAATTATAAATCACCAATTTTTTTTTTGATAGCTACAAACCACCAAATTGATTCTGTCTGTACAATAAATAATTAAATAACTATTTTAAAATATGTATAAATTTTTGAAATTATAATTTATTAAATGTTTACGTAGAATTGTTATAAAACATTCATATCTTATACTTTTTTTTGCAAAAGAAAAAATAATTTATTTTCATTTTTACTTTTAGACCTTTAATCTTTTCAAATCTCATATCTAAAAGGCTTTAAGTCGAAGTTAATTAGATTCCCAATATTGTTTATTTAAAAAAGTAACAATTACCGATAATATGTGAGGTTTTGATTATTTTTTAAAATCCGCATAGTTGAAAATATAAACACACCTTTTATTTGGTTAAGCTATTTTCTTTCGTGATTTATCTCAAACATGTTTACTTTATTTCATTTTTAATTTAACTTAAAAAACAAGTTCAACATGGTTAAGTAATTATTTCAAAATTGCTTAAAAATAGATATTTAAATAATCATAATTCATAAATTACAAAAAACACGCATCCAACATGAAAAAAAATGAAATCTTCCGGAAGAAAAAGAATCATTTTTTTATTGATAAAGGCATTTTATTTTTTATATATTTAAAAAATTTATTTTAAGAATAAACTCCACCTTTTATTATTCAGAAATCTAATTGTGAACACATTATATTAATATATATTTAATAATATAAAAAATCCACTTTAAATTTTAAAAATACCAAATATCAATTAATCAAGTGTATATATATTTCAGTGCTTAATTAAGAATTAAAATGACATTTAATAAATATACAATACTAATAAAAAATGATTTTACACAAATATTTAATTACGTTTTACCATAATCACCTCATTATTATGGCTTAGTAAAATGAGGACGGTTCTAAGGTGAATAAATAAAATTTGGTCCATCCAGTTTAATTTACATTTTTTTACTTATAAAATATGAATGGATAATTTTGTTTTTTATTAAATAGTCATTATAAGACTATTTGAGTTTAATTTAAGAGAATATATGAATTTACAATACTACATATGCTAATTTTGTTGAGAGAATATATCAATAAGTTGGAGGGAAAATTTTTTACTTTACATGCTAATTATTTAATTTTTTATAATATTATTTTCTTGAAAATATTAATTTCATTTTAAATTATAGTCGTTAATTTTAGCATAAATAATATCATCGATCACTATTGCCATCACCATTATTATTATAATTTCTGCGTGCAAGCTGCAAAGTGTCTTCACCTTCAAATAGGTTTCATAATGTTTTTGTTTTAAAATTAGAAAAAGAAAAAAGAAATAAATAATAATAGAATCAATCAGTAACGCCCAAAATTCTTATGAACCAAAATTGGAGTTTCTTTCTTCCAACTAATTTGATTTCATTTCTCAATTTTCGGCCAAGCTATTTATACGCCACAACACAAACACAACTAACTCACCTTCTCCTCCTTCTTCATCATCCCGCCCCATTCTCATCACCATGGGCGACACCACAACGAAGGAGGAGCCACTGTTAGAATCAAAGCCTAAGCACTTCAACCGCAGCGTTTCGCACGTCAACGACGAGTTCCACACCTTCCGATCCTACCTTCGATGGATGTGCGTCGACCAGTCCAATCTCTTCACCGCCACCCTCTCCTGGCTCGTCTTCTTCCTCTTAGCCATCGCCATCCCCGCCGCATCTCACTTCGTTCTCGCCTGCCCCTCCTGTGACGCTAACCACTCCCGCCCCTACGACGACGTCGTTCAGCTCTCCCTCAGCTCCGTCGCTTCGCTCTCGTTTCTCTGCCTCACGTCGTTCGTCAAGAAGTATGGCCTCCGCAGATTCCTCTTCTTCGATAAGCTCTGCGACGAGAGCGAGACCGTTAGAATGAACTACATGGCTCAACTCAATGTTAGTTGAATTCCTCTCTCTCTCTCACGATTTTTTCAATTTTTGCTTTCTTTTTCTGGTTAACCACCTTGATTTAGGACTTTGCCTCTCTCGTTTCTGTTTTTATACATTCTGCTAGTTCACTAAATTTGGTAAAGTGGGAAATTATTTTAATTAATTAAAAAATTAACTATTAAAATTTTAATGATTTTATGAGTTATATGATCCATGGTGATTGCTGTGAAATGTTCTAATGCCATTGGAAAGATTGACGGACAGGAGTAACCTTAGTACTACAGATTGGCTTTTTTTTTTTTTTACAGAACTAGGACAGAAAATTTTTGTTGTTGTGCTAATAATTATTCTGAGCTTTCGGAATCACATCTACGAAAATAGTAACTTTTTAAGTTCCGTATATGTTTACCTGTATATAGTTCCATTTACACCTGTTATTATTTTTGGTATCAAAGTCATACTAGAACATTCTATTGGAGTGATGATTCCCAACTGGAAAAGGGAGGGGAAAAGCAATTGTTCAAGGGTTTTAATTGTTTATCTGTAGAATCGACCAGAAGCATGCACAGCGTGAGGAAAGTGTTCTTTAGAATCTTAAAAGAGTATTTAATTAGTTACGTTGGACGTATATATCTTCAGAAACAGGCTGAAATAATTTAGTTACGTAACAATATACTAATTTTGTTTCATTAGTGTTTCTTAATTATTATAGAGTGCAAGCAGTAATTTTTAGTGACATAAAAAAATAAGCGAATAATATTCACTAGTGAGATATATATCATCATATGTAAGATAAAAAAATTGTTTCGTAATTTATTAAATAATAAAATTTAATATTTTTTCTTTTTATTTTATTTTCAACATCCTTTGCACTACATTTATTTATCCCTATATAGTACAATGTAACAAGATTGGATCACCCCACATTGATAGCAAGTTGACAAAACCAATATAAACGAACAAAAATAAAAAACGGCTATAATTACAAATGCTAGGTGTAATTTAAGCCTTGAATGCTAAGTGTGTTTATGGGGTACAGAGGTCAGTGAAGATCCTGTCAGTGTTTGTGGGACCATGCTTCGTGGCGGAGTGTGCATACAAGGTATGGTGGTACGCATCCGGAGCGTCACAAATCCCCTTCTTGGGGAACGTGTTTGTGAGTGATGCGGTGGCGTGCATATTGGAACTGTGCTCCTGGCTGTACCGTACCACAGTCATATTCCTGGTGTGCGTTCTGTTCCGTTTGATCTGCCACCTCCAAATCCTACGGCTGCAGGACTTCGCCACGTACTTCCACGTGGACTCCGATGTGGCGTCGGTGATGTCGGAACACCTTAGGATCAGGAGGCACCTGCGAATCATAAGCCACAGGTTTCGCGCGTTCATCCTACTCGCCCTCGTGTTGGTCACGGGAAGCCAGTTTGCGTGCCTCCTCGAGACAACCAAGACTACACATGATCTCAACATTTACAAAACCGGTGAGCTTGCGGTATGTATGTCTCTACCCTTTATTTCTTTTTCTTTTTGAACATATAGAACTTATTTAATTTTTATATTGATTGTGTAAATTAAAATAAATAACTTAATCATAATCCATTTTGTTATTACAATAAGATAATGACTGTATTTTTTCATTTTACTTTTTAAAATGAAGTGGATATATTCATGATCAATTGATAACAGTGAATAACTTTAGATAAATAGGTTATTTATTAATTGCTATGATTACAAATTTTTAGTTATTATACCTTTTGCCTTTTATTTATGAAAAATTTTAGTTAAGAGTCGAGACTGACATAATATATTTTTTTTTAAGTTTAAAGCAAATTGTAAGATGAGATTTTTACAAATTAATTTAATAAATTGTTTAAATTATTATAATTATACTTAAAATTTATCTTTTAGATTTTCTAAGATACAAAACTATTTATTGAATTATCAATATCAATTCACTTAATTTTTACTGAGACATTATTTATCTTTATTGTGATTCATTAATTAATAGGTAATTAATGTTTACAATAATTAGTATTTTGATTAACTTAATGTATGTTAACGTTTACAAAATTAAACAATAAAAAATATGAATTTTAATTAGAATTAATAAGATCATGAAGAGTTAACTAAGGTAGATACTAATTAGAAAAGAATTATGAAAACCAGTTTGAACCGTCATATTTCAAAACATTCAAAAAATTATTTTTAATTTTTTTATTTAATATAAATATTTTTAAGATAATTAAATATACATATTTAAGAATTACATAAATATCTATTTCTTTACCAATTATTTATATTAATTTACAATTTTATATATCATAATATTTATGATTTAGAGTTTTTTTATTATTTAAAATATTATATAATATTAAATATATATTTAATTATTATCAATTTAATCAAAGTTTAACCATGATAAACCAATGAATCATGAATCAGCGCATTCACCTGTTGAATTATTAGTCTAGTTTTTTAAAGTATTACTACATATAATGCTCCTTTGTTTATAATATACTTTTTTGCCTATATATAGGGATGACAATTTTATACTGCAAGTGAGGATACTCGCGGGGACTGCCCCATATGGGGCCCCGAGGATGGAGAATTTTCCCCCATGAGGATGGGAACGAGGACTAAAATCCTCCCGAGACAGATTTGGGGATGGGGATGGGGACGGGGATCATGCTCCCCGTCCCGCGGAGTTCCCGCCCCACCGCGCGCGCGCGCGCACACACACATATATATATAATTTTTTATTTATATAATATATATAATATACTATAATATATATAATTTCTATTTTATATTATCCTAATTTTAATTTTAAAAATTAAAATTTTAATTATTTTATATTATTTTTACCAATTTTATTCTTTATATTATATTTTTTTATTTTTACAATTATGAGGTCCCCGTGGGGACCCGTGAAGATGCGGAGAATGGGGATGAGGGAGAAAATTACCCCGAGGTGGGGAACAGGGACGGGGACGAGGATAAAATGGGGACGCAGGGATGGGGAGCGGGGAGATATCCCCTGCCCCCGCCCCGCGCGGGTGCCATCCCTACCTATATAGTTATATCATTCAATGATATTATCAAATAAAAAATAATACATTCATGCCCCATTTTTTGGATGTATAAAGTATACGAGATAAATAGAAAAAAAATTTAAATGATATGATAATTAATATGATAAAAAAAAAAAGAGATAAAAAAATTTGATGTGGAGTGGATGGAGTCACTAGATCTAAGAGTGTAAAAATTTGATTGGGGAAAAATCATTCCTTTATCAAATAAGTATACTTTTTTACTTTATATATTGACGATATATTAAAATTATTTTTATTTTATTTACTTAAATATTGTTATAAACTTACACCTGTAGTACGTCGGGACCTCTATTAGCTGTACAATACTATTTCTCAATAAATAAAAGTTTACGTGATTGATATCATCTGAAATTAGATGAAGACGTGTCCATTTTTAATTTTTTATGCAATTGTGACTGCCCGGGGCCCCGGACATGTTCCTTTTGTTGAGTTAGACATGATCCTGTTTATTTATTTCTTGTTCCTTCGCAATAAAATCCATAAAATAATTAACGGGGACAAGAACAAAAGGGTAGCAAAGCATTTAATAATCAAATTCAAACCAAACATGGTCTAACTTTGTGTGGGTTATATTCTGGTACAGCTGTGCTCGGTAACGCTCCTTTCTGCGCTGTCGATCTTGTTCCGTAGTGCAACGAAGATAACACACAAAGCACAAGCGATCACAGGGCTTGCCGCCAAGTGGCATGTTTGTGCGACATTGGATTCCTTTGATGGAGTGGCCGAAGGTGACGTACTAACGGCTCAGATTTCCCATGAAAAAATATTTCCTCAGGTGGGAACAGATGGGGAATCAGAGACTGATGATGCGGGTGATGAAGAAGATGAGATTGATACTACCAAGCTAATCCCTTCCTACGCTTACAGCACCATCTCCTATCAGAAGAGACAAGCTCTTGGTAATTTTCTCACACCCAATTATATATAACTTCTTTCTTATATGTTTTTGACTTTTGACACAATTTAGAATATTTAACATGTTGACTATAATCCTAATATGGAATTAACCTAAAATATATTATAAGGTGCTATTACAGCTCACACACATAAAAAAAATGTTAGAAGATAGACACTATCTTGTTTTTTTCTTAATTTACTATTTACGTTTGTTTTTTTTTTCTAAGAAATTAATTTATAAAATTAATTAAAAAGTCAACTGGAAGTTAAAAAATTAATTAAAACTAATTTCATTGATAGTGTTTATTGGTGAAATTATTTGAAAATTATAAAATGATAGATAATAACATAATTAAAAAAATAAATAATTGTGAGTGAGTGTCGGATAAAATTATAGAAAAATTCAATCTAGTAGCTAGAAAAAAGAGTTTTTTTTTAAAAAATTACCTTAAGTAATTTCTAAAAAAAGCTAGTAGCGAATAGCTATTTAAAAATAATTATCTTATCAAATACTAATGAAATAATTTCAATTTTGATCTAGATAAAATATCTTATAAACATATTCATATAGTAAAAAAACTTACATTCTTAAACACAAACAATATAAAATTTCTATCCACTAATATATATATCATAATTAAACTCTTTTTAAATTAGAAATTTATCCTTTAGAACGGTTCATGATGGATATTGCATGTTTATTAAATTATGACATCATTCATGATCATGACGGATATTCATTGACTCAAGTTTTACGAGGTTATTTTTTATCATTTGTGCAGTAAATTACTTCGAGAACAACAGGGCAGGGATTACAGTATTTGGATTCATGTTGGATAGGAGTACACTCCACACCATATTTGGTATTGAGCTATCGCTTGTTCTTTGGCTGCTTGGGAAAACCATAGGCATTTCTTGAATGATCATGGCAAAAGAAATTATTAGACAAGGAAAAAAGAAGTGTAGATTACGAATTCATCATCTTTGGTATGTTGCTCCCAATATTGCCGGGTGCCGGCGGGTTACTGTTGAAACTGGATGAGAAGTTATAACTTATAAGTACTTAATTATTAGCAGTGCATCGTCTTGTTTTTCTTTTATTTTAGGTGATATATGTTCATTAATAATTAAAAAATATTATTCTATTTTTACTTTATTTGTTTTAATAATTTTTAATAACTTTTTATGATAAGACATAAAATAACTTTCTTAATTATAATTCTTAATTTAAAATAAAACGATCTAGATACAACTTACTTGTTTTTGTGGTCTACCAAAACGTAAAGTTTACCTGGATCTATGGTTCACTTCAATTGCAAGTGCAACACATATCCCTGTTAACGGTTGATCCGGAGATTAACTCAAAACTAGCTCGGCTGGTCCAGCGGTCTACCAGCTATCTCGGCTGGCCTACCAGCCATCTAGGCTGGCCTATCTTACAGCCATCTCGACTGGCCTACCAGTCATCTAGACTGACCTATCTTACAGCCATCTCTGCTGGCCTACCAGCCATCTAGGCTGCATGAACACTTAACGAATGTGCAACCTGGGACCACCAACCAGCTCCTCACCCTGCCACTTGCCTATGCCTACGCGGACTGACCCACTTGCCTATGCCTACGCGGACTGACACCAGTAAATGGAATTTCCCATCACGTAGACCGAGCAACTTACCTACTGACACAAGCAAACAGGCGTAGGTTGGGCTACATCACAGGCTAGCTCTGGCTAAACTACATGCTATAAATACCCCCTCCTATGGAGGGCCAGGTACGCTCATTTTTCCCCTGCTCACACTCTGTCTGGAACCCTTTCTAACTTGGTCGTCGGAATGTCTTTGCAGGCCACCCCTCCTCCACCATCGGAGCTACTGTTCAGAGCAACCACCACCGCATCTCAACCTCCACCATCTTGGATCCCTATCTCGGACAACCTGGGAACATCTTGGATTACATCCAGAACCACCCTGGAACACCTAGGAATGATCACCTATGCCACGATCTTTTGTCTGGAACAATCAACAGTTATTTTTAAGATAATTTGTTTCATCGTCATTGTTATGAAATTTTTATTTATATTTTTTTAATGATTATATCATATATCCATTGGTTCTATTAATTAAAAATGTAACTTTTAGTGCTTGTTTGGTTTAAATTTTGAACCATCCAAAATCAATTCTGTAGAATTGATTTTAAATCACTTCCGTTCAACATACTTCGTAAAACGTGCATCATCCATCTCAACCATTCATTTTTAGAATCAATTCTGCTCGTAAACCAAATACCCTTAATAATCGCTCTATATGAGAATGTTAATTGATAGTTAATGAGAATCTTCTATAAGATTATAAATTAAGCTAGCAATGAGAATCTTCTATAATTTATCTGAGATCGTGATTTTAAATTGTGGCTCGATAACTACAATTGTGGATGTGGTTCACAACCGTAATTGTGACCACAATATCAAGGAATTTTGGGTCTATGTGATTAATCGACCGGGACCGCAATTCCAATCACATCAGTCGCACTTTATCTGCAGTTAAAATAGTGATTTTAAATCATTTGAGATTATATATTTAAAAATTTGCCATTGTTATTCTAAAAAAATATAAGAGTTTATCAAAAATAAAAGATATATATTAAATTATCAATGAAATTGAAACAACAACTTATATAATTAAAAAGCAATTACAAGAAATGTTACGACAATAATGATAACAAGTTCAAATGAAAGAGGAAAAAAAAAAGATAAAAATAAAACTTAATGAAAAACTCAAATTCAATAGAGATATATATACTACTAGCGTCGCCCCAGTGATTAGGGTTGTTGGTAGTTTAACATGAGAATTTAGGTTAGATATAAGAGAATTATTCATGTTGGGGATAAATTGAGGATGATTATTACGTTGAGTAATTTCTTAACGTATTAATTACCTACCAATAAATTTGACTTAGGGTATGTTTGTGAGTTAAATTTTGAAGGGAAAGGGAAGGAAAGAAAATGATTTATTGGAAGCCCTTTTCCCCTCTGTGTTTGTGAGTTTGAGTAATTCACAAAGTATTTTTCTCCTCTTCTCCCCCTCCCTTCTCCCTCCAATCCTTTCCTTTTCCTCTTTTCTAAACTTACAAACACACCCTTAGAAAAATACATATAGTAAAGAGGGGGGTGGGGGACGGAGAAGGGGAGAGAGAGAGCCTATTTCTAAGTGCTTGAATTCATTCTAAATTGATCAATACAAATTTAGGGAGGAGTTGTGTGAAAAAATTTGCCAACTCGTACTCATACATTATACCCATTTTTAAGAAAATAACAACTCCTTTTCTTAGTATGGCACATCCAAGTGTAATTGTGAACGATAATTCAAATACTAGATTCCCGGGCATGCTTTGTTTCAATGGTAAACACTAGCATTAATAATAAAATCACCAATTTTTCACCAATGTTGGTGGAGCCTCTTCTTCCCGTGTGACCAATCCTCTCTGCATCTGCAACCCCTCTTTCTCTTTCACACATAACATAGATATCCAAATTTTCAATTTCATATTATTGTAGATGTTATGTTATGGAGATTGATACAAACCCAATCGGTTCATGCTCCAAAGAGCACCTAAACCTTTATCAAGAGTGGTTCAAATATGCAGATGCAGGTTCTTCTTTAAACAAATTTTCATTATTTTTTGTCTTTTATGTATGTTAAAATTTATAGGGTGTTTATTTTGGCTATGTTTATGTTAAGAAGTTTTTGAGAATTTGGTTTCATTCCAATCCCCTATATAAAAACAAAAGATAAATGCACACAGAAAGTGTATATGCAGTTTTTATAGAACCAAGAATAATAAGTTGAAAATTTATTGTACATAGTGTAAAGTAGTAGTTAAGATTTTTTTTCAACCATCCCATTTGAACATTTCATCCTTTATGCAGTTTCTTTGAAAAATAAACCCATTTACACTTTTGTGAATAATAAGGTGGTTGGATTTTTGTTTCTACAGATAGCGATGGTCGTTTTACAGGGAATGAAGCCACAAAGTTTTTCACCATGTCAAACTTGTCTCGACAAGAGCTTAAGCAGGTCTTATATTTTATTTATTTTATTTGTATTGAAAAGGGTGTATCAAGCAACTTATTTGTATGGAAAATTTGTTGATTAAGGTTCAAGCAACTTATTTAGAGTTAAACCCTATTTCCTTATGGCAAGGTGTGTCAAATAGGAAAAGCAATAATGGAAGGAATCACAATCAAGAATGAAAAATATATATGATTATTGATTAGTGACTCAAGATAAAAGGTAATAAAAATTGACACTATTAGTTATGGGAATATCTTTTGGTTAACACACAATATAACTTGCTTGTACATCTTTGTGGATGGGCTTCATAGTCATGATGGAATGTTCAATACCTACATATGTTTTGAGTTTTAACAATTTAGACTTAAATATAATCCTTGTCACTATATAAAATTTTACATTGTTAATGAGACATCTTATTATGTAAAAGTTGACTTTGTTACCATTTGTCTTCATTAGATATTATGGTGCGAGGAATTAAGTTTGAGTTGTTCATATAAGTTATCCCATTTGATTGTTTTCATTGTCTCTCTTTAGAGTTATTTACTCCTTCCTTGAAATTAAGTTATTTCTTTCTTGCTCCCCTTACCAAAATAAGGTGTGGGCTATTGCAGATTCAAAGCGAGAAGGATATCTTGGTTTCAAAGAATTTGTCATTGCTATGCAGGTATTTTT
The DNA here is from genome assembly GCA_026901365.1 of Sesbania bispinosa. Lineage (NCBI taxonomy): Eukaryota > Viridiplantae > Streptophyta > Magnoliopsida > Fabales > Fabaceae > Sesbania > Sesbania bispinosa. The sequence goes on along the minus strand of QLOH01000763.1, from coordinate 369,708 downwards.
CTTTTTGAAAACATAAATTTGACATTATTTAAGCTTAATATACTAACCAATTTTCAAAAGCTAACCATTCAAATTATAGCTAATTTCTTTAGGACAATCTGGGCACCCAATAACACATGATTTGTTGACTAGTACTGATGGTAAGATTTTTACATTTAGGTTTGTCTTCCATTGTGTATGGCTCACTAACTCTATATGTTTGTGTGAGTTAAAGATTTTACAATGCATACAAGTGTCTATCTTATAAAGCTACTAATAAAAGCTTAACTTTGATTTCAGTTTATTTGACAGATATCAAACCACCCACAATGGAGGGTTTGGATGCATTAGTTGCTGTGAGTATTTCATTTTTTTATGTTAATACTTCTATGTTCATTTCATGAATCAGTACTTATTAGCACTCGACTTTGTTGGTTCAGAAGAAAAAGCGTAAACAAAAAGAGAAAAATATGAATGGTAATATATTTCTCATTTTATTACTCTTGTCTTCTCTGTTTCTTTCTTCTTTTCTGTTGAAATTTGAAGCTCACTAATGGGTATAAATGCAGTTAGTCCTGTGCCATCACCAGCAAGTAGTTGGTTTTCTGCAAAGTCTGCAAAAAAGGTAAGCATTTTGTTGCTACTATTCTTTTTTTTTTTGTGTGAAAAATAATATTGATTTGAGTTTTAAAGGAGTCACCTCCATGTTGCAATCATGGTTGCAATACTCTGTCTTTTTCTAAGGAAATATTGGATATTTTTTCTTGGTTTTCAATTAATAACAAAGTTCTAGGCATTTTGCATCATCATGATTTTAAAAAGGATAAAAAAAACTTATGTTTGGGTAAGATTTCTTAGTGTACACTATGAGTTGTATAATAGATAGAAAAGATTAAATGAATTTATTGGTAAGAAGCTTAGATTCTGATGATTGAGCCAAAAAAAATTTAAAATGTCATGTTTCTTTGAATTTCTATTTAGACAGGGGGCTAAAACCAACAATGTCTTTTTTACATGTATGTTTGTAACCATCATAAGCTAGTACCAATAATATGTTTGATATTAAATAGGCGAGTTATGATATGTGATATTTAAATTGATAGATATTAACTTATTCTCATATTTTGGACTATCAATTTTTTCTTATTTTCTCATGTCCTTCTAACTTGGTTTTTGTTCTAATATTGCTTAATATATGTTCTTGACGAGATCCTTTTATATCTTCTTTGCTACTTCCTTACTATTGTTAGTTTTAAAGACTTGACAAAAGTGTTCATATAGTTTTTTCACTTAAACTTTTGTGCATATGTCCATAGGTGTCTGCTTCCTCTGTAACATCAATTATTGATGGTCTGAAAAGACTCTACCTTCAGAAGTTGAAGCCTTTAGAAGTTGCTTACCGCTTTAATGATTTTGTGTCCCCTTTACTGGTCAGTAGGTGACTCTGCTTCATTTGTTTATACAGTCTTCTTGAAACCATGTTTTAAATATAAATAAAGATACTAAATTAGGATCTTGGTTGATTGTTGTTCCTTGCTTACTGCAGACAAATAGTGATTTTGATGCCAAACCTATGGTTTTGCTTTTGGGTCAATACTCAACTGGGAAAACAACATTTATCAAACATATGCTTAGAAGTAATTATCCAGGCAAGTGGTTATATAGTCTTGATTTATATGTGTTTGTAATATATATTATTGGGAATGTAAATATTTGTTATGAAATGTGTAACTAATTTTTTTTTCCTATTCATGTCACTAGGAGCTCATATTGGACCTGAGCCAACAACTGATAGGTTTGTTGTTGTCATGGTATGTGACAAAGCATTTAGGCTCCATTACTACTACTATACTGTGGTCTTTGTGTGTCCCAAATCACCATTACTACTACTATGGTCTTTTGAAATTTTTCATTAAAAATTCATTGTTGGCTATGTTGGCACTGATCTTGGACATAATTGTGTTTCTAAGATATCATATTTTGAAATTAAAAAAATGTCTACAATACCTTATCTTTTTCTTTATGTTTATTCAATGCTTCATTCTTTTGAAATTACTCATGCTTTAATGACTTGATAAATATAAATGTCAAGATAGCTTATGAGATTGGTACAAATTTTGTGATTTGTTATTCATAGTTTGTATGGTTTGTTCAATAGCATAAGTTCCATGTTTGATACCTTGAAATGATGGTTATGTATATAGTCTGGACCTGATGAGAGGAGTATTCCTGGCAATACTGTTGCTGTCCAAGCAGACATGCCATTTGGTGGTCTTACAACTTTTGGCACAGCCTTTTTGTCCAAATTTGAGTGTTCTCAAATGCCTCATCCTGTAAGTTACTTTAAGGCCATAAAAAATTAGGAGATTTTCCTTTTATGTAACATTTAGAACTTACCCTTTTTCCTCAATTGTCCAAAGCTACTGGAACACATTACATTTGTGGACAGTCCTGGTGTTTTATCAGGAGAAAAGCAACGGACACAGAGAGCATATGATTTTACTGGTGTAACATCTTGGTTTGCTGCTAAATGTGATTTAATACTTCTTCTGTTTGATCCTCATAAACTTGATGTAAGTGATGAGTTCAAACGTGTGATATCATCCCTCAAGGGTCATGATGATAAAATTCGAGTGGTTCTGAACAAGGCAGACCAAGTTGATACTCAACAGGTAAGGGCATATGTAATTAATCTTCTATTTGTTTAATTAACAATTTTGTTGTAACATTATATATAACATGTATATTTTTGTATGACTCAAAATTGCAGCTAATGAGGATTTATGGTGCATTAATGTGGTCACTTGGGAAGGTGTTGAATACTCCTGAAGTCATGCGAGTGTATATTGGGTAGGTCCCTTCATATATGTGTATGCACCCCAAGGTGAATGTTGCAATATTGTTTTTGACGTGGAGAATAGGAGTTTTTTATTTTTTTGCATTTACAAGTTTTAAGTTCAACACTGTTGGCATGTCATGAAGTTACATATATGTTATTTTTTTGGTAAAAAGAAATTTAGGGGGAGGGGATGATACCGTTACATTTATCTTACCCCAAGAAAACGAGTAGGGGTTCGAACCCGCAATCTGTCAAATACGAGACAAGACTCCACTCGATCAACCCCTTGGAATTTGAATATATGTTATTTGCTGATAGGAAGACTTTTTAAAAAAAAAATCTAAAATTTTACCTTACACATTTTCCTATGCAATTTAGATATGATTTAACTAACTTTCTTCTCCTTGGTTATGAGAGTGCATTGTGCTCATCTATGATCAATTAACTTATTTATTTTGTCAGCTCCTTCAACGACAAGCCTCTAAATGATTCCGTAAGTGGTCCACTTGGTAATGAACTCTTTGAAAAAGAACAAGAGGATCTTCTTTCAGATTTGAAAGATATACCGAAGAAGGCTTGTGATCGAAAAGTAAGCTTTTTATTTTTATTTTTCAATCATAATAATATGGTTCATATATCATGAATATTCTCCAAATTCTTGATTGTTGTTTTGGAATTGATTTTATATATAGTTGTTATAAGTTATTATATGATCCTTTGATTTTTGATATTTACTTGATCATTAAGTTTTTTTATTTATTAGAGCTACTTCCTCTCATAATTAAAATAACATTTGTGTATATTGTAGATCAATGAATTTGTAAAACGAGCTCGAGCTGCCAAGATACATGCTTATATTATCAGTCATCTTAAAAAACAAATGCCAACCATGATGGGAAAAACTAAAGCTCAACAAAAGCTCATTGATAACTTGGATGGTGAATTTGCAAAGGTATGAATCCGATAGTGTACATTAATATCTTTTGCTCATATCGCTATGTTAAAGATTGAAAATTGAAATGCATGTTATATAATACATATACAATATTGTAAACAGGTACAAAGGGAGTTCCATTTACCTGCTGGTGATTTCCCAAATGTTGATCAGTTCAAAGAGACCTTGAGTGGTTACAACATTGACAGGTTTGAGAAATTGAAACCAAAAATGATACAAGCAGTGGATGACATGCTTGCTCATGACATTCCTAATCTCTTAAAGACTTTTAGAAATCCCTATGATTAAGTTTGCAAGAAATTTAGACAAGGACACAGGGATGCATGCACAATAATGTATATGACTATGTGACATGTATCACCCAAAACATATTAACACAATGGCTTCACCATTTTAAAAAAATTATGCACGATGGTTTCACCAATATATAGTACTTCTTTATAAGAGGAAGTATGTAAAACATACTAATTTGATGCATTTAAGTGCATATAAAGGATTTTTGCCATTCAATGAAGATATGTTATTGGCTTAAATATGTTTTTAGTCCCTATAAATATAGGTCATTTTGTTTTTAGTCCCTGTAAAAAAAATTGGTTTTTCATCCCTATAAAATTTTCTGTTTGCCATTTTGGTTTCTATCGTTAGCTTTAAGCTTATGTGGCTAACGGATTGCCACATCATTCTGCCACATGTGATTTTTCTTCCAGCTTAATTTTATTTTTAGTCCCTATAAATATGGTCTTTTTCTTTTTAGTTCCTATAATTCTTTTTTTTTGTTTTTCACCTCAATCTTATCCCCATCCAATATCACAATGTCTTTTTGCTTCTTCTACTGCATTGTTACACTTGAAATTCTTTAACTTTTCATTGTGGGTTTAAGAAAATAAATTTTTTATGTATTCAATTATTTAAAATTTCAATACACTTGAATTCACTGTATAAAGTGAGAAAAACTTGTAACGACTTTTTTTTCTCTGCAATTCTTTTTTTCTGTCTATTGACTAACAAAATTCTCATTTGATTTATGTCTATTGATGACCTATAACTTGATGTAATTTGTCCTGAGTAACAAAAAAAGGCTTTTAATTGTAAATCAAGTGAAAATTTTGTCAGTCAATGGATAAAAAGAAGAATTGCAGAGAAAAAAATGTCATTACAAAATTTTCCCACTTTATACAGTGAATTCAAGTGTATTGAAACTAGTATTGATCTCGTGCGATGCACGGACTTGGTATTCAAATTAATTAAATCATGTGAAAATTAATTAACCTATAATATAGGTAGTTAAAATATTATTCAATTTATATATTGAAAAGAAAAAAATTTAGTGTACATTTTAATTAGCTAGTATTGTGTTAATAAGAAAATATATTAAAATGTATAAATGAAAATTTTAATACATAAAATATCCGGGTTTTGATTTTTGTCCTTGGAAAATAACTTAAATATTTTATAAGGATGAAATAAAAAAGAAAAGGACGAAAATCAAAACTCGGATATTTTATAAGGACTAAAAAGTTATTTTACCCTTTATAATAAATGCTTAAGTCCTACATTTCAACAGACTTTTACAGTCTGACCCATTTTTCCTGCTCTAATTCGAATGGCTATATAAATTTTGAGAAATGTTATTAACACACACTCTAATATACCATTTTCAACGCACTTCTAATATTTGGTTAAAATTCATATTAGTTTAATCAAATTATGCTGGTTTTACTCCTAATTTGATAGGACTCAAGTGGCTTTCAATCAATCACGTGCAATATATTAAGAAAATAAGAAAAATGTGTCCGAGAGAATGTTGATAATATTTTTTTAAGAGAAAAGCCCCAAATTCGTCCTTGACAAAAAATACGCTGGGACACATTGGTCTCTAACAAAAAAAAAACTCGTTTCAATGTCCTTGACAATTATCTCCGTGGGTCACGTTTTTCCTTATGTTAACGCGTGTCCGTTAGAGTTAACATATGTGCACACGTGACATATGTTACAATTTATGGCCAAATCAGTCCCTCATAATAACCTCTTTTTGGGACAAATTAGTTGTAACGTCCTAATTCTGTGAAACCATAAATAATACCCGTTGGAGACACATTTCCACGTTTATGAAATTATTTCGCGCCATTATCGATATCGACATATAAACAACCACATAAACATGCTTAAGTATCCAACGTTTACATAAGTTGAAGTCATTCATACAAACTCAAGGATTTCAATTTAAAATACCACTCAAATGTGTAGGGTACAATACTACAATTCTCATCAAATACCATCTTACCAATATATACAAATACTAAAAATCCATCTAAGGGGTGGCACTTCCCACCCCGGGAACCAATCCTCCGTTGAGCCTCCCAACCGTCCGACTTTGCTTCAATTTTAAAACATCCCGCACTTCTAAAATAGAATCCACAACATGTGGTGAGATGTACGTCCCGGTGAATGTGATCATGCATACAGTGTAGGAGGAGCAGGAAAATGAGAATGCAACATAAGCATACAAGGATACATGTTTTGTTATACATCACAAATCTACTAGGCAGTCAGACAATGTACATGACAATTCCTTTGGTGGAAGCCACTCATGCATTCATGCAGTCAAACTCAAACTAAACCTCAGGTGTCAAACCCACACCAAGGGTATCTTTTCACTATTACCTCTTTTGAGCATTCGACCATGTGACCAAGGACCGTCGTCCAGGGCCACCCTTATTAAGTTTTATTATCAATATACATGTGGTTCATTTTTAATTGAGGAACCCCATTTACCCCTTGCTGTAGGAGTAAATGTGATTACATCTCTTTTACCTCTTTGGCCCGAAGACCCCTCATTTGTCCGAAGAACCCTCTTTGGTCCGTAGACCCAAGAAATTCCTCTTGGACAAAGGCCCATGAAAGCATTGTACATTAATAGGGTTTCAAAATGTGAGAGCATGATTCATGGCATGTATACATGTTACATATGCTAAATGAGAATTCCATGACATTCAAACCTTATAATCAACACTTATCATGAAAACCCTAACCTCTACAACTTAGGGCTAAGCCACAATTCAAGCAATCAAATCAAATATACACACAAACCCTAGATTAACCTCAATCAATCACAAGCAAGTAAGGTAGGGAAGGGAAAGAAGAATATGGGTCATTAATGAACTTCACACATGATGGAGAGTGGGTGGGTGAACCACACTCACCTCAAAGCACGAAATGGAGAAGACTGGGGCTGAAGATGATGATCCAAGCTTCTTGATTGGTGTGGGGGATTCAATCCAAGCTCTTCTCCTTCGATCTCCGCATCTCTAAAAGTAGAGAAAATGCAAAAGAATGAGGGTAAAGCCCTCAAGAACCTATTTTTAAAAATTGAATCTTAGCGTTCTCGCTCAAGAGAGAGTTTCTCACTTGAGCGAGCAAATGTCAACGGGGCGGGGCGGGTGCGGGTAGTACCTACCCGTATAGGTACCCGCTAAAATTAACGGGTACCCATGCGGGTAATGGGTATCCGTGTGTATTCACGGGTACCCATTAATGTTTAAGAATTTGAACTTTTTTAAAAAAAAATAGAGGAGATGTTATATAATAAATTATAATATCATACTATATATATAAACAATCATTATATAATACCATTACATGTTAATATATTAAAAATATTATCAAAAATTAATATAAAATAAATTATATCTCATCATAAAATAATAAAAAATCTTAATATTCAAATATATTTAATAGAAAAATATGTTTTAATGAGTATGCAGGTACCCGCGGGGCGGGTAGTATAATATCCGTCCCCACCCATTTAATAAATATGCGGGTACCCATTGCGGATATATCCGCGGGTATCCGCGGGTGCGGGTTTTTTTGACATCCCTAAGCAAAACTAGTCCTCGCTGGAAATGTGTTCTCGCTTGAGCGAGAATGCTCTAGAGAGCATCCCCTCTCTGGATGATTCTTGCTTGAGCGAGCCCCTTCTTGCTCAAGCGAAAATCGTCCAAAGAACACCCATTTCCTCCCCTAATTCTCGCTTGAGCGATAACCTTCTCGCTCAAGCGAGAATATCAGAAAACAACTTTCCCATTTTTACTGATAATCTCGCTCAAGCGAGCCCTTCTCACTTGAGCGAGAATACTGAGACTTAAAATCCCGATTCCTCACTCTAAGGCTTTCCTCTTACAATTTTCTCACCCTTTCTTAATCCTTTTCTTAACACCCATTACCCTACTAACCCAGTTTCTCTAATCCTAGCCTCTTCCTCTCAATTCAGTCAACTTTCTAAACTTAATAGGTAATCCCATCCATCCCAACCTAATTCCCTCGTTCAAAAGTCTATATTCTCTTTCCAATATTCATACCCTGCCAGTCTCTCAATCTCAGGGCGTGATCACTCCTAAGTTTCATCTACCATTGGGTTGGGTATAATACCTGATTTCACTTCTAAATTCCCTTTAGCACTCATAAACTCTCGATGAATTCCCTATCTCCTCTTTTAATCTACCCTCAAACTCCTAGGTCCTCCTTCTACGCCCAACCTCCTTCTCTTAGTGGGATTCACCACCTAAGGCTTCCACTATCTTTTCGAGGTCCTAATTTTGGGGTGTTACATTAGTCCTAGGGTTTCCTTAATCCCTAATCATTGTTTCATACTCCATTCTTCTTGATCATCCGAGTGAGAGACATCGTTATTCTTCTTCTTCATCACCTAAGATTTCTTCTTCTTCTTTTGTTGAAATGGTTTGATAGTGATTAGTGGAGGTGGAAAGGGTTCAAAAGATGCTCAATTAAGACCAAGCATGAATGATATAAGTTGGAGTAGCAACACTTCAGGCATGAATCAAGGGCTTTATAATAGGGGTAAGTGTACCATTAGTTGATTTTTTGCACAAATGTTTCTTGTTTGGATTTAGTCACTAAGTGAGATGAAATTTGTGACTGTTTTTTAGGAAAGAAAAGCTTCATGTGGATTTTTCTCATGGTTGGATGGTGCTAAAGACACTGAGATATGGCATTCAGATATGGAAAATGACAGATTTGGTATGCAGGACATGAAAAGTATCAATGGCATGCAAATAACGATTGATGCAATGGATATGGAGATGGGAAGGAGTTTGATGGAATAAATTCTGACATGGGGCAATTGAAGATGTATTTTGGGGTGTTAGGGATTGTATTGGTGATTTTCATCACTATAGTTTTATGTAAGTGGTAATGAAGGTGGAGAATAATTACGTTATGTAGGTTATAAGCTCTAAGAACTCTCATTGATATGTATTGTACGATGCAATGAGCATTGGGTTTCGTTTCTTCCGTTGTTTTCTTTCTTGTGCTTCGCTTTCTTTCTTCCTTTGTTTCCTTTCCTCCTTCGCTGACTTCTTTCTTCTGTTGTATGCCTTCACTGATTTTTCTTTAATCACAAGCATAAATACATGTCTATTCAATTGAATGGGAGGGAAATAAACGAGAGTGAATTTTGGAAACCCTAACCTTCCAATACTTTCCTCTTTTGTGTAAGGACTAATTTGTCCTAAAAAGGTTTTGTGAGGGACTGATATGGCCATAAATTGTAGCACACGGTGGATGATCAGGTGCCACGTGTGCACATTTGTTAACTCTAACGGACATAAGTTAACAGAAGGACGAACGTGTCCCACGGAGATAATTGTCAAGAACGTCGGAACGAGTTTTTTTTTGTTAGGGACTAATGTTTCGTAACATGTTTTTGTTAGGGACGAATCTGAAACTTTACTTTTGTCTTTTTTTTTTTAATAAATTTTTGGGTGTTTTATTTTTTTGGAAGAAAATTTTTTTTTGGGTGTTTATAAATAGTTTGTCTGCGTAATTTCGGTTCTTTTACCTATCAATTAAAAACACCATTCTTCGCTCAGCCACCACAGCAGCCTTCCATCTTCCCATATTGTCACTGATCAGAGACTCACTCTTCTTTATCCATTATCTAGTCGAACAACATCTCTTTTGCAACCGTTGAGCAAACATCATCTATCTAACCGCCGCCGCCGAGTGGAGCTGCAATCTGCGTTCCCCTCTACCTCCTCCTAGGCTCAGCAAAAAGAGAACAGTGCTGGCTTTGCAATAAATTTGGAATAGAGGTAAAGGGAAATCCTTCAATTTTCCATTTTTCCTACCCCAAGTCTTTAACATCATCAAGGGGTTTGTTCTAACCTTACATGCCTCAGATTTATGTTAACTAAATCATTGTGATTAATTTCTTAAAATTTAAAAATGATATTAACGATACGCTGAAAGTTTAAATTGGGAGGGAAAAGAAATCATTTACCCTTCTCTTAAATTTTGTCCCTGCATACAGAGATTAAAAGAACTTAAATTTAATTTATTTAGAAGCTGAAACTGTTTAGTGGATTGATTATGTAGATGGGAATTCTTCTCTCATCTTATATTTGTGATAATCTCTTGTTTAATTTGGACCCTTGTGAAAAACCATGTCTTTATTTTGAAGGTGAGAATCCGTAGGTTCAATGAATAAAAAAGGGATCTTACACTAAATAAGATTCATGTGATTCTATGTTTGTCTGAAATTTAGCAATGATAATGATTCTTAGTATGATTTAAAGGAGACTTATTTACCTGCGCATTTGGTTTTGTGGATTGAAGGCAACAATGCTTCCTCAGCGCATGAAAAAAGCTATCACTGATAACCCAAAGAAGGTTGCCAACTTGATTGACCTTGTGAACCTTCCTTCTACCCTCAGAGACTTCGTGGGTCAATCTCAGACTTCTCGTTTGGGCTGTTTCATGCGTGTTTGGTCCTACATCAAAACCAATAATCTCCAGGTTCCATCCCCTTTCTCTTTTTTGTGTTAAATCAAATTTAATTCCTTTTGAGGTATTGGATTTTTCCTTGCTTTTACAAGTGTATGAAATTTATATCAAAGTTGCCCGTGATGACAGAGTGATACAAATTGTTACTTAATGAAGAGGTAGAGTGTAAAATGTTAAATGTGGCTTTTAAGCTAAGGAATTTACTGAACAGTTGAAGGGGTTTTGGTTTGAAACCTTGCATCAAATGAATGCTGTTTCCTCTTCCTTTGTGGAGTGGTAGTGATGAAATCAGGTAGGAATTAGAAATAGTGATAGATGATAGATTAGAATGAGGCTCTTCTAAGGTAGTTGAGCTTTAATCTTACAGTGGATATGTTAGTGTTACTTTGGCTAAAATATGCTTCCTTGGAGCTTTAATGTTACACTAGTACTTGGCAAAATGTTGGCACTTTTATACATGGGTTATGGAAAGACGAGTTTACTGGTTTGTCACCTGTATCTTATTTGAGCCTTGAACTTTACACATAGTATTCCAAAATAGAGGTCTCTCTCTGTCGATATTGAACTGTTATATGATCTTTCTATTTTACTTAATTTTGTGAATATATAATGCATGTATCCAGTAATTGAGGTGGGGGTTGCCTTCATATTTGTTATGATGTTTTATAGGTTGGGTATATTTATTTTAATATATTGATATGTAGCTTCCATGGACTGACTGCAAGATGGGTTGTTTCTTTAACTGAGCAGGATCCAAACAACAAGAATGTGGTCAACTGTGATGAAAAGTTGAAAAGTATTTTGTTGGGGAAACCTCAGGTTGAATTAGCAGAACTTCCTGCACTTATCAAGCTGCATTTTCCGAAAGAGCCCAAGTGATATGTTTGTTATAAATCAAGATGTCTGTCCTATTGAAAAGCACACCCTTCCTCAAGATGAGTCTCTTAATTTGTTTCCTTTTTGTCTCCCCCTCCCCTCTCTCTGGCCCTCATTCTGTAACATTAGTGTAGGAACTTAGCTCTTGAACCACAATATTGACAGTTTTCTTTATGCTGTATGAATGAATTAATCTTATTACATATAATCCAACTTAGAAATGTCCTGTTTCACAGCATGCTTTTGCCACTTTCTATACTTTGTGATTAAGAAATTTGTTTGTTAGAGTTGTGATTTTGTATGCGAAATTTGGAGTTTGATTATTTATGGTGAGTCATTTTATTAGTCCTTAGATTTTTTTTTTTTTTTGAAAAGGGGGCCAAAAGTTATTTTACCAGAAAGGTAGGAAAAAAAATATTAAGGTGATATCCATGGTGATCTTTATGTGGGTGCTAGATGCATCCATCTTTATTATTATATAAATGCAACTAGTTTATGTTTTCCTTCTTTAAACCCCAAACTCTAAAATGTTACTTTATAATGTGAACCATGCTAATCTCTAATCTGGAGTATGTAGCCTCTATTAATGGAGGCAGTGATACTGTTGTCTGAACACTGCTAAGTGCTAAGATGATATTCAGGTCAAGCCAGGAGTGGTATAAAGTGAATGCTAAAGGGGCCAGCTACAACCATCCAATGCAATCCTTCAAACATTTTCTCGATGTCATTCTAGCCAGATAAGCAAATTAGAAAAATACCTATGCTTAAAAGATTTGTCTCATCCTTATCACCTTGAGGTTGCAACAAATTCAATAAACAGGCACATAAGAACTTTAGTTCCACTCTTTTACCAAGTAGTTTAGTACACGCTTCCATGGTATACATATGCTCTATTTCTTCTTTTGATAGCTTCACCACAAGACATAAAGGATTATCATTTCCTTCTCATTCTCCAACAAAGATTTCTCTTGAGTCCTCCTTTAATTTATCCTTTTCCTTCAGAATCTCATAATTTTTTCTATTAACATCCAGTTAGACGCCTTTATAAGACACAAACTTCCTTTCTAATGCTATATCTTTTATTGTTTGGAACAACACTCTTCCTACAACTTCCTTTCTTCACCCATAAAAAAACCTGGTGTTTCCTTCACCATGATATTGTAGAGAAAAACTTGACTCTCCACCTTGCTTTCTAATTCCAACCTTGGCCTTTTTCTTGCTCTAATCAAGTTGATCAAGTTCCTCCATCGATGTTTATTGTTAATTTTGTAAAATAATTTTTGTAATACTCCGATTTCGAATATAAACAAAAAATAATAATTAGTTAGGGCAGTTCAAAATATAAATAAATCATAACCATGTCAACTATATTTAATAATATCAACCACATAATACTATTTATCAAACCATGTCTCTCAAAATTGACAGATGATATTCTCGTTGAAAACAAGAAAACAAAATTGTTGTTTAGGAAATGAAATTCATTTTTTAGATGATATTACAATAATTAAATGATATTAACTAACATTTTTAATTAGTATGAGTTAATTTTTCCCCTTATATTCAAGTTCAAATACAGTAATTTAGTATTATCATAGTTGAAAATACAACGTAGTTAGATGATTTTCAAAAGTGGTATCATTGGCTTGATTTTAAAAACAAGTTTAGTGTCTTTATTTGGATGAAAAATTTTAAAATTTTTAAAATTATGATATGGAATGATGAGTGAATCGTAAAAGATAACCTAAAAAATTAAACATAATAAAAAAAATGCTGAAATTCTTTCACAATATGTATCATTTGAAATTCCTCATTCTTTTTTTATAAAAATCCTTACTATTTATTATTTGAAAATCTTTTTTTTTACTATTCCAACATATTAAATCTAGTAGTTTTAAAATACTTTATCCAAATACAAAATAATTGTAAAAGAAAAAACCTATGAATATTGTGCCTAAATTGTGTCATTACCTTTCAATGCAAACTTAAATAAGAGTCTGTTTGGGTGGAACTTATGCCGAAGTACTTCTAGGTGGAAAAAAAAAGCATAAATCAAAGAGGTGATCCCATGTTCCATTGTTCTGGTTCTGGAGTTTTCCTGCCATATATTTTGGTATATTTCAATGTCAAATGAAATTCCCCTATTATCCATCTTGCTCTATAACACAAATGAGAATAATGCAATTTACAAACACGAAAACAAAGGGTAATGTCGTCCATAAAGAACCCTAAACCCAGACCCCCCCAACTCAAAACAGTTTTCTTTCTGTCCAAGCAAATTTTCCACATTTATTTTCCCCTCATTTTCTCTCTGTTAGAAACCAATTCCCCTGTATCACTTTCTTCAACTTCTTCTTCATTTCCCTTTCCATTTCTCCATCATTTCCTCTTCTTCCTTCAGCCATGTTCGTCTATAGGGTCTTGTCTCGTGCCTCCAGAACCGTGAGCCGAAGCTCAACGCTTCTCTCTACTTCGCAGAATCCCCAACCCTTGTCTTCCACCCTCTCCCATCACTTCCATTCCCTCGTCCATCACTCACCCAACAAGGTAACGTCCTCATAATAATGAAAAAAAAGTGATTTTTTCGCAACTTGTGCTGTAGGGTTTTATTAGGGTTTTAGGGTTTATTGAAAAATTTCAACGTCGAATTTGCTCTTTCTATTTGGTGATGTTTTAGGTATAAGTTATTGGATGAAACTTAATTTAACTATAGTTCTATATTCCAGGACCCCATTTTACCCCTTAAAAATTCTGTGATGTAAATTTAATTTTAGTCATGCATTGTAAAGTTCTCATGAAGTTCCATGTATGCGTTGCTAATATTTCAGCTTATTCCGGTTCAAATCAATTTGTTGAGTCCATCAATAAATTCATCCATGACTCCAAGATTTGGATTTTCTTCATCGGCTTCACCTGAACCTGCAAGTGATGAACCGGGGAAGACAAGTGAAGAAACTAAAGCAGCAGATCAAACCAAAGAATCAGGTTCTGTTTCGGAATCTTAATGTGAATCTCAATCTGTCAAAAGAAAGAATGGAGGTTTTACATGAACTGCATTTTATGATTCAGATATAGAGGGTGAGAGTGAGCTATCCAGGGATGATTTAATAAAGCTTGTTGCTGAGAAGGAAGGACTTTTGAAGTTGAAGCACAAAGAGATTGAGAAAATGCAGGATAAAGTTTTACGTACTTATGCAGAGATGGAGAATGTCATGGACAGGACAAGACGTGAAGCAGAGAATTCGAAGAAATTTGCTATACAGGTTGAAGTTTTGACCTTTTTTTCGTCTTGTGTTTCAGACCTCTTGCTTCTTAATTATTTACTTTTCAAGTTTGTACTAAGTGGTTTCGATTTTCGAATGTCATGTAGAATTTTGCGAAGAGTTTACTAGATGTTGCTGACAATTTGGGAAGAGCTTCCTCGGTTGTAAAGGACAGTTTTTCAAAAATTGAATCACCTAATGACTCTGATGAAGCAGCAAAACTCCTGAAGACACTTCTGGAAGGTGTTGAAATGACTGAGAAACAACTTGCAGAGGTAGACAGTTCTACTTTATGCTGTGGCTATTTTGTTGCAATAGTCAAACTCAAAGCTAATTTATATGCAGTTTTTCTCTGAATAACTTGTATGAGTATGTTTATTTAAATTTTCACCTCGTGCTACAATCTTCCACATATATATGGCTTTCTGGATTAATGATAGAAAATAGGTGCATTATGGAGGAAGGATGGGTGTGTATCGTGGGGCAAGGGTGATTTGCAGGGATTAGGATGCAGTTTTTTAGGCTCAGGTCGGTGGCTGTCTGGGTGTTGTTCAGACTTTCTAGGATTGAGACTGGTTTTAGGGAATCTTGAAAGAAGAATTAACTCTGGTAATATGGTTTTGATGGGTTGAATTGTTCATATTGTATGCAAGGTAAGTAGCCTTGGTTATATAAATTAAAGAAAATATAGTAGAAGACTAGACATCTAGAAGAGAATAGAAGAAAACTAGGGAATCGCACCTAAGGTTTGAATTTGATTGTATCATGCATCCAACTCCAAGAAGATAGCAATTTGCTTTGATAATTTATAAATGTGATCGTTCTAATGCTATAAATACTGAGACTTTTCAATGTACTAAAATCATGATAGAAACTCAGACACAAATACAACTCATGAAAACCTAAGATGAGCCCAAGTCTAATTATGAACCAATACCATTATACCAGAAAACATAAGCTAGTAATAATATCTGTGGTTTGAAAAATATAAAATTAATAAAAGTGACAGCATAGTTAAGCTAATAATCATAAGTAACAATGATCTGATAAGACTGATGGAATTTCGCGATCAACCCTGTAACCGTAGGGCCATTTTAGGAGAGTAGAGTGGCTCGTAATAGGGTGGGGTGAGACTGTGAGGAACATTTTATATTGTTTGCACCATTCTTTTCTTGAAATAATGTGCTTATAGGGATAATACTAGTGCTTAATCTTATTCTCTAAGGTTGACGACTGCTGCTTACAGGTACTTAAAAAGTATGGTGTAGAAAAATTTGATCCTACAAATGAACCATTTGATCCACACAGGCATAACGCCATCTTCCAAATACCTGATGCTTCCAAGCCCCCAGGCACTGTTGGAGTTGTTCTGAAGGTACTTTACATGATTCTTTTGGTACTGTGATTCTTTTTTTTTTCTATTTCAAAATTTGCTTTGACCTTATTTTGTATTTGGTTAATTCCCTTTGAACGCAAGGTTTGCAACATTAAAAGTCTAGGTTGATGATGACAAACTTTCTATTTACTATACCAACCATGCTGATTGTTTCCATTTATGATTGTCAAAGGGCTTTTACTTTCTAAATTCTTTTCTTATAGAAGGCTTTGTTTCTCTTTATGTTGGAATTAACATGGCCATATTCTTGTTTTTTGGTCTTGTTTGACGATTCATTCATAATAAACATCCCACATTGCCACCATTTGTCATTCCAACCAAGGCTTAGAGAATGAGAGCATGAATAAAAAGCAATATTATGGTTATATTTGCAGGCAGGATATATGCTTTATGATCGGGTTATTCGTCCAGCAGAAGTTGGTGTAACACAAGAAGTGGAGCAAAACGATGCAGCTGAGTGATGATGGCATGAAGAAATGCCTGAGTAGTTGGGGTTCTTATTGGATACCATCCAATGTCTTTTTGAAATATGCTTCCCTTTGACACTAGTTCTCATTTGCAGGACTGTATTGTGTCCAGCACAAAAAAGACTATTCTTTTCTCCTTATATCTGGAGTTTTTTTTTTTTTTTGTAGCGACAAATTACCATACTATGGATTTGATTCCATGAGATTTTGGTTGTATTCAATATTCATGCTATTTACAGATTCATTATAGTAATATCTTTTTTGTATTGGGACCTCAACATACCCCGCAATAAATTCAGGAGTTCTTGATCCTTTCTTTTAGCAAATCATAAATTATAAGTGGCGAAGATAATACGTTGTAAGATTTGAAGTTAATTTATTTTCTGCGGGGATTTCTTCGTTTCATTATCTTCCCTTTTTTCTATTTTTGCTTGACATGGTATTTAAACGTGTGTTGGAGATCACCATATCACTGCCCATTTTCATGACAATACACGCACTCTTCCTCCGTAGAAACCAGCCTCTAAATTACGAATGGAACTCGTTCACTATCACCCTTACAACCATTAAGTGCTGGATTGGTTTGTAGTTAGTGACATTCATAATCAATTTCATAAAATTGATTTTAAATCATTGTTTAATGTGTTTCGTAAAACATGTATTATTCATTTTCAATCACTGATTCTAGAATCAATTCTATTCAACTGTAAACCAAATAGACATTAAAGACACTAAAGACCAGCTGCTCTACCAGAAAATAGCATTAGAGTGAATCTTCAGGTTGGTGCTTTAATAGCACGGGTGCTCAGTTGAGTATAGGTGCTTTAATTTTTTTTTTTTGCGTTTTTGACGGTTTAAAACCGCCAATAAACGCGTCAGCGGTTTAAAACCGCCAATAAACGCGTCAGAAAAGTTGTTATATTGCAGGAGACGCGTTACTAACAATTTTAAACCGCCAATAAGATTTTTTTTTCCTGTATTTATTGAAGGTTTATGATCGCCACAATTTTTAAATATTTTTTCTGCATTTATGGGCGGTTTTAAACCATCACCAAGTGGAGAAAAATGAGTAAACCCCATATTTGTCCCTAACTTTATTAGTGTCATGTAAATTGGTCCCTGAGTTATTGAAATAGGTCTGTTAATCCATCTCATTATTCACTGTCATGCAATTTGGTCCAAATGTAGTAACTACGTTAATCAAGAGTTGACATGTCACGTTATTTGACATGTGAGATGAAAAACGACGTCGTTTTTCCGCTTAAATTTGATAGCACACTAGGGACAGGTGTTGTAGTAGCCCAGCCGGCCAACTGGTTGGAAGGCCAGTCGGCTAGGAGGGCTGGAAGGCCAACAGGACTGGAGGCTAGAAGGCCACCCGGGCAAGAAGGATGCACGACCATCCAGTTAACGGAAGGACAGAAACGACACCATTTTTGCGCTTAAATTTGACAACGTCCCAAGGACATGTGCCAGAGTATCTCAATCGGCCAGTCGGTTAAGGGAAGGGCAAAAACGACGTCGTTTTTCATCTCACATGTCACTTACGTGACATGTCAGCTCCCAATTAACGAAGTTACTGCATTTGGATCAAACTGCATGACGGTGAACGATGTGAGGGATAAACAAAGCTATTTCAATAACTTAGGGACGAATTTGCATGATGCTAATAAAATTAGGGGTAGATGTGGGGGTTTACCCTAAAAAAATTTGTGACGATTTTAAACCGCCAAAAATTTTATTCACCCCATTCTTTTATTATTTATTAATGATTTTTTCATTTAAAAATATAAAGAATGAATAATGAGTAATGATGGAACCCATTTAAGATTTGTGAATAATAAAAAAGTGAGGTACTTGGTTAGGGATTGGAAATCCTTAATAAGAACCGAATGATGTGTAATGGTAAGATTCATTTAAGATCTGTGGAAAGTGAAAAAAATTGGGCGTTAGGATAAAAATGGCCTGAGCCATCTACCAAAACACTTCACCCCTCTCAACTTTTTTTTTCGGGAAGCAAACTAAAGCCATTGTGTATTAAGTCGTGTCTCACCATCATATCACTCAAGTTCCTCACCACCCTAAACAATTTTTTTGGGTCAAAGATAGTTAGATTAATACCGACCAAATGACACTTACAATAGATTCAAATGGAATTAAGGAGCAATGCCACAATGCTACAAGGAATAAACGATACAAATCACATAACATGTTTGCTCCAAAGCATAGAAACATGACTAACATGAACTAAACATAAAATAGAATGAGTAAAACTAGAAAATAAACAAAACTAGCAAAACTCAAATCTCGATAGCAGGCAACCTTAACGTCGAAATTATACCGCTAACTCCATGAAAAAATATAATATTATTTCTTTTCTTTTTTAGTCGCCTCTTCTCTTTGTTTATTTTTCAAGTCCGACCAGCTCTGATAGTACTGTTGGATGCAAAAGCCATTGGATCATTAGAGGCCGACTTTGTTGCCTTATGTTGGAGTCAGGAAATTGAGTTTTGTCAATTTGGCCTTATAGGGAGAGGGGAAAACGAAGGTGAGTGAGATAAAATGGGTGACAGAGAATGGATGTATGAAGAGAAGAAAAATAGAGGGGGTGGAAGGGGTGGCCTAGAAGTGGTACTAAAGGAGAGGAGAAGAAAAGTAGAGGGGATGGAAGGGGTGGCCTAGAAGTGGCACTAAAGGAGAGGAGGGAGATAGATAAAGAAGGAAAGAGAATGGAGGAAGGAGGAAAAACGCTTCCTAGCGAGAGAGGAAAACCTAACTAAAGTGAGGAGAGTGCGCTGGGGTGGCCTGACACTTTGGAGGTTCAGAGTGTGTTTGGTAAAACTATCTGAAAAGCTAGTTGAAAGCTTAAAAGCTCGTTGAAAGCTTAAAGCTAGCTGAAAGCTGAAAAGCTATTGAATGTGTTTGGTAAAACTAGTTGAAAATGGTAAAATGACATTTAAGGACAACATTAATTATTAAATAATGATAAGTGAGGGTGGTTGAGCGTTAAACTTGTAATTAATTTTCAGCTAGTGGTTGAAAATTGGAGTTTTTTTAAAAAAGCTACCCCAAGTAGCCTTTTAAAAAAAGCTTGTAGCTACCAAAAAAGCTACCTTCCCAAACACTGCTAAAATGGTTTCAGCTACTCTTTTCAACTTTCAGCTAGTTGAAATGGTAGGTCAAACACACTGAGAGAGAGAGAGAGAGAGAGGGAGAGAGAGACATTGTGTTAGGGTTTCTTTGGTCCCACCACCCCAAAGATGAAACCACCAACCCGTGTGTTACCTGCATAGCTGCAACTTGCTAACACCACCAAGCCCAAAATTCCAAAACCATTCCCCCATATCTAGTCCGACATCCAGTCGTTGGCGTGCGACCAATTGTAGTCTTCAAACACACTTTTGTGGCCACAACATCAAAGTTTTAAAAGTCTTCACAACCATCTTGATCATAACATTGCATATGAATTATCTAAGTGTTGTTAACTCCCCCGCAAGCCACATGTAATCTCGAAGGTTATGTGGAGAAAAAGCGTGCCTCATAATTCTCGGACCATGACTCTTGGTTTTGCAAATTGCAACAAAGCAACAACCAGAGAGAGAGAGAGAGAGAGGTGTTGGAACATCGTTGGCCACCTGCCCACCTGGTATCACCATCCAGTCACTAGCTGAATTTAAATGTTGGATATTTCATATTTGGACTGTTTTGTAAGTGTGCTTATAGGTTTTTTTCTCTTGTACCTAACAAAGGTTGCCTCAACGTTTTTCCTCCACATATTGAGGAAGTGTTGAATCGTAGGTGGACCTTTTTAAGTTCTGACTGTTTAATGAAAAGTTAAGAGAAATTATACAACCTAAATATCCACGTACCATGTCACACCACTATGGGACGAGTTTATGTCTTAATCACTGCAACGCTTTGTGTATGAATTCCAAAGTCATCCTTCAAAGCAAACACCTGGCTAAGACGTGATGCAGTTAAAGTTTAATGCCTGATTTAAAGACTGATATATACTTTATTACCCATATATACAAATTCCAGCTAATTTGACAGAAACGTTCATTTTTCCTAGTTTTCATTTTTCAGGCACTGTAAGTAAGGCCAGAGAAGCTGCAAATGTAAGGCATGAGAATGAGTGGTGAAAACTACAAGCATTTTCATGTACGATCCATCATGTAATACAACTAGCCATGCTATGCTGATCAACACTAGTTACTGATCATTCCTATACTACTAGCACTAGTTAAGTACTGAGTACTGACTATATACAAGGTTCTAGCTAACTATATTTATGTCAAATAGGATAGCAGGATGTCAGGTGATAACAGGTCATATATATCACTATTTCTTGAATTAATACTTTGCTTCCCTTCTTGACAGCTTGATACTCTCAGTTCATGGACCACCCACTAGATATTTTTTTTCCAATTGATCATCACTGTTCTGGCTGTTGTTGCCTTGGAAGTCCAAATCAAGATCCAACTTATTGATGTTTAATGCCTGCAAAACCAATTGATATGTAAGCCAATGCTATTAATCACTGAGGGGAAAAAAACTTTCCCTCTAAGAGCAGTTGGCTACGTAGATCTGTATTGTGCTCTATTAAAAAGCAAGTCTATACCAGTAATGACCTAACATTATCACAATTATATTGTCTGTTTGATTGCCTTTTACCCAGAATTTAGAACCAGCTACGTAATAATTTGCAACAAAGCACAACATAGGCAAAGTATATAATGTTATCCATGAATTGGAAAAAAGATTTCCAAGTCCCTCAGGGACAAAATGATAGCAGCTCTTGCACGTCATTAAGGTATAATGCATGAACACACATGATCATTCCTGACTGTTTAGTATGTATTATTACTGACTCAATACAAATCATTGGAAGAAGAAGATAATGACCAAAGGAAATGGATTCATTCATTTTTTTTTTCACAAACTGATATGAATTGACAACCAAACCAGACCAGATATGAATTGACACACAAAGAAATTAACTTACACGATGCGTTTAGATTTTAAGACAACACACGGGTTTATTTTAACCAGATGTGCAAATTTGAGTGCCGGTGGATGGTAACGTTACACTGTAAAGTATAATTGACTGATGTATAATAGGCCATACACATTCTGGAAACACAAACAATAATGATTTTAAAGCATTATAAATAACACATGTACTAAGCAAGCAGCATCCAGTAGATATGTCATATTTTTCCAGCAGTTATTTCTACAATATAATGTTATGACAACTTCATATTCTCAAAAATAAATGGCAGCATAGTGTTAGATTAAATCATCATCAAATGGCCATTTATTACCATTGTTTTTTGGTAGAAAATGTCCATGATTGTAAACAAAGGATAATCTAAGAGCAGTCTGATACAAGTGAGGAAAAGATGACATTTGAAGAACATTATGCTCTATGCTGCTCACTTTGAAAGTCTGAAAATTGAAGCCAGAGAAATGTTCAAAATCATTCAACACAGAAACAGAGAATTCAGTTAATTTACCTTGGTCTCCTCCGAAATCTCATTCATGTTCAGCTCCCCATGCACCTCATGAGTCACATTTGTCTGTCTGGCTGTCAATTGGTCACTCTCAGTTGTAGGTTCATATTCAGCCTTGTCGACAACCATTTTTTTCTGCTCTTCTAGCACAGCAATCTGCATCATGAGATTAATGACAGTGATGAGATAATGCACAACCAGGTTTCCTTTGTCAAAATTTCCAAATCAAATCTTGCTGCACTTGTGTGAGGAAGTTCCTTTGCTAACTCCAACTAAAGAAACTTACAGTCATAACAGTGATCCACCCACAGACCAAGCCATACACAATAATATGACATAACCCTGTTTCTACCAAAAAAACAAAAAGATGCAAATTTCATAAGTCAATGACACTAAAATCTCCACCCTAATAAGGACCCAGACAACCCTGGAGAAAATATTTCAATGTCAAAAGTGCCAAGCATCACAGACCCCAGAACCAGAAGGAAGGAGGGTCAAATAGGAATAAATAAGTGTCACTGCCATTACAAGAAATATTCAATCACAAACTCAAACTCAGAGAAAGAAGCTAACAAACATCTTCTACTATCCCAAATCCCAATTCATGCCGCATGCAGACATTCCAATCCAACAACCCCCAACACTCTTCTTCACTACATAACAATCACTTTCTACAGCAAAATCCCAAAAGGTAGCACAGCACCACCAAACATTGCGAACCGAACCGAACCCATCAACGCAGTGCAAGAACAAAAATCAAAACTTTTTATCACAAAATAAAAAACCAATTAAATAAATTTTTAAAAAAAAGGAAAACAAAACAAACGGAGAACATACAGGAGCGTAACGGAACTTCCGTCTGGGTGGCTCCTCGGAGACGTCGTCGGAGCCTCCGTGGGGGTCGTCGGTGGCGGCGGGGGCAGTGATAGGGGTCCAGCGACGGAGAAGGAGACGAGAGGAAGCGTTGTTGGTGGTGGTGTTAGTTGTGTTGTTGTGAGAGTGAGAATTGTTGGGCAAGGAAGGGGAGACATGGACCCACTTCTTCTTCCACTTCCTGACGGGGCCGCTGAAGACGGCGGGTGTACCGTACCGGGAGGACGCTCGGCCCAGCCTCGTCGAACCCACAGCTTCCATTTGGTGTTGTCGGTGGAGGAGCAGGGTTTGAGTGTGTGCTCTTGACACCAAAGAGGTGACAGAGTGACAGTGACAAGTGACAACCAACTTTCTTCACAAGACCAACAACAATTAGGGATTGTTGATTTTGAGGATCACAGTATTGATCATGCCCTAAATTTGTAGTGATTATTACTTTAATCCCTCCCGCCCTATTTACAAGACAATTCAGATAAAAATACACATATTAAGAAAAATAATTAATGCGTTGATTTACAAGAAATTAGTATATTAGATTACAAGTTTACCCCTATTTAAAATTAAATGTCACTACCATGATAATTGTGTCACTTTGAAACCTTTAATGGGCAACAAGGGCAAATATGAGAAAAAACAATAAATGCTTTTAGATTTGTGTACTTTATCTTATAAATAGGACCATTGAAAAGTGTCAAACTTTGTCTTATAAATAGGACCGGAGGGAGTAATTACTAACTCTGTTCCTATTTAACTGTACACTTTGACTAAAACACACATATTAAGCAATGCAATTATTACCTCGTTTTCATGGAAATAAATTTTAAACTTTCCATTTTACCCTTTTATCTCTTTTACTATTACTGACTCTCATTAGTTTTTATTAGTGGACCATTTATTAACATAGGGGTAAAATGAAGAAAAGTGTATTTATTAGTGCATTGGGTTTGTAAGTGGACAGTTAAATAGGAACAAATTTTTTCTTTGAAAGTGAACAGTTAAATAGGAACGGAGGTAGTAGTTGCTACTAAGTGTTAACTAGTGGCCTATGACTCCCATTAAGTTACGGTATATAGTAGGTTTTTATTAGAAATTATGTTATTGATTGTATTTATAAATTAAATGTTACATGATTAATATTTTTTATGTTTAGAATCTTAATAAGTGCTCTTGGAACTGTTGTTAGCATTTTTTAGAGTTGACAAAATGAACTATTTTGATTGGGCTGGCCCGTATAAGCTCGTAAAAATATATGGCTCGGACACCTATTTTAGAAGCCCGAATAAATTTTGGTCTTTTTAGTCTAGCCCAATAAAGCTCGTTACACGCAAAAAGATCGGGTAGCCCGCATAAACCCGAAAAAAATCGGGCTACCCGCAACAAGGTTGGGCTCGGATACTTATTTTAGAAATCCGAATAACTTTCGAGTTTTTTAGCCCAGCTCGATAAAGCACGCTCCCCGCATCAAGTCAGGTCGGACCATACTGGATAGCCCGAATTAAGAGCTCTAGCATTTCCCTTGAAAAATTGTATTGAATTTTGACTAATTTAAATTAAATTGGGTGTTACAAATTATAATTGCCAAATGGCTTAGACTAGCCTGGGTAGCCCGGACCAGGTTGGATTATTGCATCTCTTAAATCTAACGTTTGAGTCCATCCTATTTATTTAGAAGTCGACAACCTATTTTATATGATAATATATTTAAATATTTTAATAAACCAATAAATATATATGATTTTAAAATATTGTAATAAAAATATTATAATAACATTAATAAAGATATTATTTTATTATGTATATTCATTTAAATATATCGGTTTAATCTATTTAAAAGTTTTTAGATGGTTTAAAATATAGTCATTTTAACTAAATAAATTTTTAAAGTTTTGAATGATCTTCCGGAGATCTCGTAACTAGGGTGGAAATCAGGTAGGCCAGGTCGGGCTTTACATAAACAGGTCAGGCCTGTTTCAAAATTTTAAAGCCTAACCTGGCCTGATAGACTTTAATTAGTACCTAGACCTGGTTCGTTTAAAGGCTTGTTAAGCCTACGAGCCTATTTAAAAGCCTACATGTAATGAAGGCCAGTAAAAAGGCCTAAAGCCTATTTATATTCTTGGCTAAACGGGCTTTTGGGCGCCTATTAGCCAAGAATATAAATAGGCTTTAGGCCTTTAAAGCTAAAAAGCATCACGTGACTCAATTTTTTTTTGTTACAAAGGAAAATTAAAGAAACAGAAACAACAAAATACTCAATTTGAATTAGTTCTTATGGTCATACAAAAGCAACCAGTAAAAATTATATTTGATGCCATCAATTCAATTGTTGAATAGACCATGAGACACAATCCAATCCATACATATGGGTGGTAATCAGAGTATAGTACAAACCATAAATACTATAACATGCACCCTTCGTCATCAAAAGCTAGGTGAATTAATTCAGTGATATAGAAGATAAATGCAATCATATTTAATTTAATGTCATACCCAATATCAACCATTCTTTTTCTTTTTTGTAGAGGGACCATGTGTAAACCAAAAATTATATCCAACAGGCTGACTTTTAAATTTCATACAATACAATATCAAATGGCCAAAAACAAAGATGAAAACAAAGAAACAAGAGATGAGAAACTGCACTACATATCAGTCCTGTTAGTTAGAGTTTTCTAACAAATATAAGTTATATAACTGTAACAGTCCCCGTTTTTTTAACAGAGAGGAAAGCTGAGATGAAAGTGAATGCTCACAAACAGAGGTTGAACGAAGGCTGAACGGCCACTAACGGAGGCTGAACGGACGGCGACGGGCGCAGACGCGGAGGCTGAACGGACTCAGATGGGCGTAAACGGAGGCTGACGACGGATGCAGATGATGAGCAGACGCAGAGGACGGGAGGAGCAGATCGGTGAGCACTGCAGACGCGGAGGACAGAAGGAGCAGAACGGAGGAGTAGTATGGAGGCGGGTGCTGCTAAGTGAGATAGACAGAAAAGAGAGGGGGATCTAGGGTTCTACTTCTATTGAAATGAAACAATCAGATTCAATTTTAACAAAATAAAATTAAAAATATACTATAATAAAATAATTTTATAAAAATAATATATATAATATATAATTATATTAATTAAATATTATTATATTTATGCAGGCCGCCCTGACAGGCTATATAGGCTTTTTTTGTCTACTTGAGCCTGGCTTGTTTATATCAACAAGCTTTATAAAAAGTCTGGGCCTATCTTTATAATAAATAGGCTAAGTCATGCCAGGCTTTAATCAGGTCGGGTAGTAGGCCCCTACCGGGCAGCCTACCTGACTCCCACCCCTACTCGTAACGGCAGCAGGAGGCAATCGTCACGGCGGAGAGACGATGGAGGACGATGGTGTACTTGCAGGGACTCTGATGCTTAAGTCAGAAAGAGCACGAGGAGAGTTTCAGCAAGCAAGAGTGAAAGTGTACCTGAGACGGAGGCCACTACCGTGTATTTATAGAGGTATTTTGGCAGGAAAGTCCATTAGGCAGTTGCAACGGCTTTCTATAATTGTCCTCACGCGCTCTACCGTGGTTAGGTGCACACGCCGGGGTAACCGTATTATACCGTGATGATATGTCGGCAAACTGACGACGATTATGCTTAAGAGCGCATTGCAAACGAAATGAGCGAACAAGGGGAATTTTTGGTCTGCTGACCCCCGAGGTATACGTCGAAACCGTAAGGTTTTTATATCGGACTTCCTTTCTGACGTCGATGCTGGTCGTGTCTGATCTCGGTCCAGAACAGTTGCCCCCAAGTCGGGTATTTTATCATAAAGTATCCAACTTGAGATCTTTAGATTCCGGTGATTACAATTCATCAATCCGGGTAGTGGGTGTTCCCGACGTCATCCGAGGTGCCATCCGGAGTGGTGTCGTTTTGTATAATGATGTAACTGATGTGACTGTTGATTGACAATCGTTTAAAACACATGTCAGCATCATATTGTATTGGGCCCATGGGCCTCATCGTCTAGTGCGATCCTGGCCGTTGATTTCAAACATTTAAAAGCGGGAGTTATTTTTACGGTTTCACTTTTTCTTTTCGTGAACTAGAGAGTCTTCTTCCTCTTCTTCTCCGAACCTCTTCCTCCCTGCGGCTGCGACGTCTGCAACCCCGGAGGAGCGTCTGCGTTGTAGTGTAAACTCTCATGATATTTGAATAATCAAATAGGATCTTAGAATTCATAGTTTTCACATATAAGATTAGATAGAAACACTAACCTTGATCCATGATAAGATTGATGATGCCTTTGAATCTTGTAGAATTTATAAGATGAATCTTTTCTATCTCTTTCCTTTTTCTTTCTTGTACTCTTCAATTCTGATGGTAATTTTAAGAGACAAACTTTGATAGGCAGAGATTGGGACTATTCATGTCCTTCCATTATATATATTGTTTCCATCAAACAATATACCCTTTCATTAAAACATAACAACTCCTTCCCAAAAGTCACATCCTTTCATTCAAATAATTGAATAATATATTCTTTTATTTAATTTATTAAACCACATACATTTGTCACACACATGAGACATTAATTTCTTACATTCTCCCACTTGGCTCATATGACAAAACATAACTTCACAGTTTAATAAAGTATCAATCATAATGCGCATTAACAAGAATAAATGTATCATACATTTATAACATCATAAGTCATAATTAAGAACAAGAACTAATAAGAGTCATGGCGGTTGTACATCATTTATTCGACATAGTCCCTTCCATGTACTACTATATTAGCCTTCTTCCAAACATGACACTTTAATAGGAAGTACATAATTTTTCTAACAATAATGTCAATTTCAAAGACATAAACTGTTTTCAATATTAACATTCATACACGTGCACATAAGTTTAAAAACAGAAATCATTCAGAAACTTATTCATTAGTGAGCTCAGAGTGTCAAACATACAAGACATTACAATAACTTTTAACATTCGCTAGCTAACATAATGCCCATATTTACAACATGACCAGTAAATGTCTTGGGCGGTAACCCTTTTGTTAAAGGGTCTGCAATCATAAGATTAGTGCTAATGTGTTCTATTGACACTCTATGTTTCTGAACCTCTTCTTTAACGGCAAAGTATTTCAATTCCATATGTTTAGCACCTTTAGAATACTTGTCGTTTTTAGAAAAGAAGACTGCTGCGGAATTATCACAATAAATTTTCAGCGGCTTGGCAATACTGTCGACTACACCAAGTCCTGAAATAAAATTCCGTAGCCACTTAGCCTGAACCATGGCCTCAAAGCATGCCACAAATTCAGCTTCCATAGTGGATGCAGCAATGACCGACTGCTTCGCACTTTTCCATGAGATAGCTCCTCCAGCTAACATAAACAAATAACCGAATGTAGACTTTCTTGTATCCACACATCCGGCAAAGTCTGAATCTGAGTATCCAACCACCTCAAGATGATTGGATCTCCTATAAGTAAGCATGTGATCTTTTGTACCTTGCAAATATCTCAGAACTTTCTTTGCAGCTTTCCAATGGTCCATACCAGGATTACTCTGGTATCTTCCCAACATCCCAACTGCAAGCTAATATCTGGTCTCGTACAAGTATGAGCATACATTAAAGCTCCCAACTATAGATGCATAAGGAATTTCTTCCATTTCTTTCCGTTCCAAATCATTCTTTGGACATTGCATGAGACTAAATTTGTTCTCCTTTCTGAATTGGAACAGGAGATGCCGAACATTATCCATTCTGAATCTCTCTAAAATTTTATTAATATATGCTTTCTGAGACAAGCCTAGCAATCCTTGTGACCTATCCCGGAATATTTCTATTCCAATCACATAACTTGCCTCACTCATATTCTTTCATTTCAAAATTTCTAGAGAGAAACTTCTTAGTCTCATTTAAAAGACCAAGATCATTAGTTGCAAGCAAGATGTCATCAACATACAGAACTAGAAAAATGAACTTACTCCCACTGACCTTTAGATATATACACCGATCAACAGTGTTTTCCTTAAATCCAAAGGACACAATGGTATCATTGAACTTGAGATGCCACTGTCTGGAAGCTTGCTTAAGTCCGTATATTGATTTCTTAAGTTTACACACCATGTGTTCTTTTCCTTTTTCTATGAATCCCATTGGTTGATCCATATACACATCTTCCTCTAAATCCCCATTTAGAAAGGCGGTTTTCACATCCATTTGGTTTGTAACTCCAAATCATAATGAGCCACTAATGCCATGATAATTCTGAGAGAATCTTTCTTAGAGACTGGTGAAAATGTATCCTTATAATCAATGCCATCCTTTGAGTAAATCCCTTGGCAACTAGTCTGGCCTTGTAACGTTCTAAGTTACCATGAGAGTCACGTTTGGTCTTAAAGACCCACTTGCAACCAACTCTCTTACAACCTTCTGGTAACTCAACAAGGTCCCTTCTCCCACAAGCACCAACTTGGAGATGCTTGGATCCTTCGGCTCCTCCGTAACAATGGAACACTTTCGTCTATTTTCAGCAGCCAAAACTTTGGCTCTTGCCTTGTAATCCTGGTTGTTTCGAAATCAAACAAAATAAAAAAAGTGAAACAGGGTCTGGGGGGCAGTACCTCTTTCAGAAATCTGAATATAAGAATGACGAAATAAATATTAAAAAATGATATATACACACGGGTTTTATTTCATAAACTCGTTAAATCATTCTATTCTTTCACTTGTTATCAAATCACATTAATCTATTACATTTATTACTTTTTGTCAAATCTTACACTCTATTTGGATAATGAGTGAAAATGAACATAAGTAAAATATAAGATAAGGAAAGGAAGTAAAAAGAAGAGAAATAAAGGAAAAATAGAAAGATTTTTGAGTTGTTTGATTTAAGATTAAAAGAAATAAAAGATAAAGAAAAGGAAAATGAGTAAGGTATACAATTACTCATTTGTTTCCATACTTGAAAAAATATTATTTTTATTATTTTTTGTTTTTTATATTTTATTTTTTGTTATTATTATTTTTATTTTTCATTATTATAATGATGGCGGCAGCCAGCCAAAACAAAAATTGAGAAGGGTACGTGGGGGGCATAGGGGTGGTCGAAGAGGAAAACATCCTCAGGTGCAGTTTTCTCGTTATGGGAGGTCAATTTTTTTTGTGGTCCCACAATAGCTGTTTTCCCCTCCCTCAGTTTTTCACTCTCATCCAAACAACACTCCACTTCATTTTCTTGGCATGTTACTGCCTCTCACTTTCTTTCCTCACATTTTCCATATAAACAAACAAAGTGTCAGTGTAGACACCTTCATTATGTTTGGCAAGAGGAAAGAAACACGGAAGAGATAAATAAAGATGAGATGAGATAATGTATAGATTTTCTGGTAGGAGAGAAATATGTGAGAAATAAATTAGGGTATTATTTAGTTGGTTGGATATAATAGATAAGAGAGAATATGTGTGTGTGCGCGGGCTTTCTCAACTACCCTTTCCATTACCCAATTCTATTCTCACATGGTTTACAACTCGAATTAATTCACTCCATGTCTGCTTCATTTAACTTCTTTGTCCTCATCCACTATCTACAAGCCACCTCCACACCGTTTTCGTCACACCAGCCACCGCCAACATTCTCACCATTACCATACAATTCTCAGCCACCATACCTTGAGCCTAATCAAGTCACCACCGTTTCCGTCACACCAACGCAGATAAAAGATGCACTAGAGTTTGAAATTGAACTCTTTCACGCCTTTACAACAAGTTGTTGTTCACCCAGACAATAACAAAATCAAACACTTTCCCTATCTAATAACTATCATGGTTGCGCCATTGCATCTATACTCTGTCATGCTCAACTAACAATTGTGTTACCTCCCAACAGGGACATTGTTTGCGCACACTCTCGTTCCATCACCGCCGAGGGCCGTTGCGCACCATTTCGTATTGCGTTGAGGTTCCCAAAAAAGACGATGAACAGTATCCCATCACTCACCTTCTCCATACTGCTTCGCTACTTCTCACCTAAAATGCAAAGAAATGTGAAGCCAATGGGACCACACACTTTATCAACTTCTTTGATCTTTCTTCACCCAATCAAACCACGGATGTGCCTGAATTCTCTCCCACTTCCCTATTCTATATGTTATTTCTACCCAATCAAATTGAGTGCTTCAATGTTTACTAACTATTATCCATAAATAAAATTAACAAGGTGTGTGATAACCCTATTTATCTATTTATTTTAGATATTTAAGTAAGTTATTTGACATGTATGGTCATTATTATTTGATATCTTACTTAGTTTCTCATATTTTATCATAGAAATAAAAGAAAAATCTTTAATGAGATTTTGGTCGAGAAAAGAAGATTTGATGAAATAAAAGAGACTATTTAACAAGATTTTAGCCAATGATAGATTTGATGGTAATTTTTGGGAGGAAATCGAGTGAGAATCAAATTTGGACACCTGCAACTCTTATAAAAGGATGCATTTATGAAATCTGAATCATCTAAATCTTCCTACACTATGGTCTTCTCAAGGTTTTTTCAAGAGCGTTAGCATTTTGCATTAGGATTGGGAGCAACTCTTAAAGTGAAGTCAGTTGATGGGTTTCTGGCAACGCGAACCAAAAATCCAGGAGTATAATAGTAAGAAGAGTATCGTATCCACAGGGAACGGTCAATTCGCGTATAGTTGTGATCTATTTATCAAGGGAGAATAATGAATTTATGAGAGTATTTTGTGCGGAAATTGTAAATTGTAGATTAATAATCAATTGAAATAGAAAGGATGAGTTGGAGACACTTTACTTGGATTAGGATTGAACTCGTGTCATCACACCCTTCGTGTATGCAAAAACTATTTATTATTTATGGTTTTGATCTAATACTGTAGACAAACTATATTGCTAAGACCTCGAGTTACCAACAGCCTCACCACTCAAAGGTAATCCGTGCGAGCTCTCCCAAGCGACAAACTTACCCTCGGCTTATTTTGCTTTTATTATTCTGTTTGTAAAGGGACTCATTGACAAACCATGCTTATCCTTTAGACGCCCTTCATTAGGATACTGTCACTACCCATCAATCACTAGCAACGCCCATGTTTCAGTCACTGGGATTACTATCAACTAACCTTTGCTATCGATAATTTAATAATCATGCCTATCCTGTAGACGCCCTTTATTAGGATATTGTCACTACCCATCAATCATCAATACTATTACATTGGAGAAGTATTGATGGGTACTGTTCACTCAGCATTGTTTTTTTTTGTATTATCTATTTTGGGTACTATCTATACTATCTATTTTGGGTACTATTTTCAAAGACAAATTGAGGGAAGGGTTTGACGAACCAGGGACTCATTTTTTTTTGTAATTTAGATTTACATCAATACTAATTTAGATAGCATTTAATTTTGTGTGCTATCCATTATTACGTTTTTTTAGAAAAAAAAATAAGAACTGAATTGCGCTACTTAACGAAAAAATGCCATCAGGCAATTTATTTATGTTTTTGTGGATAGCGCTTACATTTCAAACGCGGGGTCTATGTTATTTTCGTGTTTGTTTTGGAATAACGCTTAAAAATTCTCTCTCATTATTTGTTCATATATTTTGTTTCAGTATAAAAGCGATATTTATAAACCATGAGTATCCTTCACAAGTGGTATTTTATAAACCATGAGTATCCTTCAATGGAGCAGTTTTGAACCTGCATTTTTTTTTCATACTTTAATTTTATTTTTATTATTATATTAAAATAATTCCTCTCAATTATTTATTCCTATTTATTTGTTTCGTTATATAAAAATTCACATTAAGGAATACAATAAATGTGTTGATTTACATTACTTTTAGGTAACATGATATTTCAATATATCATTTATCTTTCTATTTTATTTATTAATGTTTTCATTTATTATCTAACTCATCTATTCTATTTATCTATTTAGTCAATATTTAAATTCCTATTTATCCCACTTTTAATTTTCTATTTTTTGTGATTATATTAATATTTTCCCTCATTATTTGATCCCATTAACCTGTGTTTCATTACAAATATGATTTTTTTTATAAATCACGGGTATCGTTCACGGGGAGACATTCTTGCTCATACTATTTTTTTTTCTTTTTAATTTTTTTGTTATCTATATTAAAATAGTTTCTCTCATTATTCATTCATATCTATTCTCATTTCACTAAAGTAATTTTTTTATGGGGAAAAATATGTTTTTCGTCCCTACTGTAGTTTCGGTCAACTTGGGTTTCTGTCCCCTATACTTTAAATCATTGGTTTTTTGTCCATGTACTTTCTAAACCCCTAAACGTTAGTTCATGTCGTTAGTTTGCGGACCGTAAACCTGTTGTGTTGTGACGTGTCAATTACCTAGCATGCCACGGTGTAACATTCTGGGTTCGTGTCTTTTTATTTTTATTTTTTAATCACATTTAAATTTTTTTTATAATTATAATATTGAAAAAGTTTTCTCATTATCCCATTTATGTTTATCTATTTCATTACATAAAAACTCACATAAAGAAATGCGATATGAGTTTATTTACATCAATTTTAATGTATTTTTTTCAATGTATTATTTATATCTCTATTTTATTCATTAATGGTTCACTTATTATCTCTCTTATTTAGTTTATCTTTCAATTTGACTTCCATCACACTATATTAAAATTATTCCCACATATACATGTTATTTTTTTTCATCTACGTTTTCTCAAGTTTTTTATCCCCTTTTCTGTACGATGATATTTTTCATGAACCACATTTATCATGCACGACAGACCAGTTTTGCTCATGTTTTCTTTTTTCTTTTTTCTTTTTCTTTTTTTACAAATTAATTTTTTTATGTTTTTATCTTAAAATATTTACTCTCATTATTCATTCATATTAATTTTGTTTCATTATAAAAGTAATATTTTGCTTAAACCATGGATATCCCACTATCCTCCATGTGATGCAGTTTCCCTCCTACATTTTTTTTCCTTTTTTATCACACTTTTAATGTTCTTTATTATATTATCTTAAATAATTTCTCTAATTATTTTCATCCTATTTATCGTTTCATTACATGAAAACTCACATTAACAATACAATAATGTATTGATTTACATTAAATTTAAACGATAGTTTAATATATCTGTCTTTATTTTATTCATTATATTTTCAATTTTTACTCACTTATCTATTTTATTATCTATTTTTTCTATATAAAAATTGTTCATCAATAACATGTGTCATATTTTCTCAGTTGCGTTTCTTAAGTTTTTTATTAGCAATACAGTAAAGTTATCTTTTTAACGAACCATACAAGTATCTTCCATGTGAGGCAATCATTCTCCAGCCGTTTTCTCTTCATCTTTTTTCTTTTTTTTTATCACATTTTCATTTTCATTTTTTATTATATTAAATAATTTTTCGCTCTATTTATCATTAATATTTCACTTATTATCTCTCTTATTTATTCTATCTATTCTATATTAAATTTTTCGTTGCTAACCAAAAAAATATAAATTTTTTTGCTCAGTACATATGTCACATTTTCTCACATTCCTTATTGTTTTTTTTTTTTAGATTTTTTTATCTCATTTCAATAAAGTGATTTTTTATGACCCCCAAGTACTCTCCACGAGAGGGCCGTCATGTTCCTAATTCAAACTCCATATAATGGTGGGACACTCTTTCAACAAAGGTTTTGTCCCATACCTTTATATAGGTTTTAGGTGAGGTAAGATGGAGATCTCAAAATACCAATATAATTTAAATTTATAATTACTTTAGGTTAAATATGTTTTTAGTCCCTGAAAATATGTTAGATTTGGTTTTTTTATATCTAGCCCCGCAATTGAAAACCAGTGGTTTTGGTCCTTCAAAAATGAAAATATCACTAATTTATCACTTATCAATAAAATTTGTAGCTATAATCGTTGCAAACTTATGTAAACAAAACAATCTGCAAATAATGGACTAAATTGGTACACTTTCAAGTTTTGAAGGACCAAAACCACCAATTTTAAATTGCAGAGACTAAAACCAATCTCGACTATTTTTAGGGACTAAAAAATATTTACCTTACTTTATGAATGTCTTGATTATAATTTTTATGGACAAAATTTCAAATTAGAATTATAAAATTTATAATAATTATCTTTTTTTTCTTACTTGAATAAATTATTATATTGTATTTTGATTTATTATATATTTAATATAGTACGTTTAAAAGTTAAGCAAAATAAAGAGGGTACATTGGAGTTATAATGGTCATAGCAAAATTATCTGTGCTACCTCATTAATAAAAGTTCCATAACACTTTATTTGCTATGACTTAATAAAAGGTTATATATTATATTTAATTATACTTACAATCCATGATTTTTTTTTCTACTGTTCATTGAGAGTTTTTTTTTTTGTGCATTTATCAGTATAGTTTCTAGGTAGGGATATAGAGTAGTTTGTATTTGAGCGTATTTTTGATAAACGTGAAAACTATATTTGGTATTCATGATAATTTATAGATTTAAGGGTCCGTTTTTTTACAGTTTGAGTAGAATGATTCTAGAAATAGAATGGTTGAGATGGATGATGCACGCTTTACGAAGTACTTTGGACGGAAGTGATTTAAAATCTTTACTGTAGAATTAATTCCGGATGGTTTATTGCCCGTTTGGTTTAAATTCTGGAGCATCCAGAATCAATTCTACTCAAGAGGTAGAGTGTCTTGCTATGGGTGTTGGTTGGTAGAGTTATACATCGTTCCTAATATTATTTTTATATTTTACTGATAGAAAAGGAAAAAAATATAGGAAAAATTAGGTGTGAAAAAAGTGTAAATTAATTAAATAAGTTGTGACCATTAATAAGAACCAAAGCTAGACATTGTCACACGTTGATGTTTATTTACCAAAAA
This sequence comes from Sesbania bispinosa, assembly GCA_026901365.1. Taxonomy (NCBI): domain Eukaryota; kingdom Viridiplantae; phylum Streptophyta; class Magnoliopsida; order Fabales; family Fabaceae; genus Sesbania; species Sesbania bispinosa. Next base: position 333,811 of record QLOH01000763.1, on the reverse strand, counting down.
CCATTTTCCCTCATGGTCAATTATATGTTGCTATATTTAGGGTGAAGTCTCGACGAGGACTTAAGATTCTTATATGTGATTATATTTTTAAATGTTATAATTTGGCGAAAAATATAGTGTATAACGAAGATATTAAAAAAATATAAATAATATGATATGATATATTTTACATTTATATTATTAATGTTTGAAATTTGTTGTTTCAAACAAATTTTCTATGTTTTTTAATATTTTTTAATTATTTTTATATAAATTATAAATTTTAATATGAAAAAATCACTAATCATTCATTTCTAAGTTTACATATTTATATTAATTAAATTAAATATATTATAATATTCAGTAAATGATTTGTTTAAATAATAATACCATGCATCGCATGGGTGGGTGGGGCACTAGTTAGCTACATCCATGTTTCAGTCACTGGCTACCGTAGTACTTTATTCACTCAGAGTTTGAGTTTTTATGTTTAGGCTCCCCCAAACTCAATCCTAGTCGTAACGTTAATTACAGAAACTAGTCTATAACTCCGGCGCAAGCGCGAAAGTTAGGAATTAAGCACAGAATAAGATTACCAATATCATAGATAGGGAACTCATAAATAATAAGATAGAATTCACATACACTTGGGGATAGAATCAACTACATTCAATCCTAGTAGAGACTTAACTACTCATGGTAGCCATGCAACCCACTGAAGAAGCTGTCACCTTCTTCAATCCTCGTCCAGCGCTCCGTCTCTCCTATTCTAAAATTAAAAGTGGTGCATAATCACTGGAATATAGCTGAATTACAATAATCGTGCACACCTGATCTGGTGCAAGAAGGTCCTATTTATAGGCTAAGGAAAGACAAAGAAAATTGGGGAGAAATCTATCTAAAAACGGCAACAAGGCAAGAATCACGTATCCTGCGCTTCACCCTGCGCTACAGCGCAGCTTGCAGCGCAGAAGTCAGAGAGCTGCGCTTCAACCTGCGCCGTAGCGCAGGTTGAAGCGCGCAACGCGTTCTGCACAGCTTCAATCTTTCTCTTTTTAACTTGATCTCTCCCCGAGACTGGTTTTGTTTGATTGTCTTTCCTTTTTCCCTTTTCTTGATGAAATTTTGCATTTATTGAGCATCTTGAATTTAATTGGGAAGGTTGTCTGCAGAATCTTTGTTTAATTGGCAGCTGATATCTTCATTAATTACTCTCAAATAATCTTCAAATCTTCATTTTTGCCTTCAATTAAACTTCAAATCTTGCAAATATCTCCCTCATTTAATGCTATCTTTCCTTCATATCAAATCTTTGCAATATTCTGCAAAAATCAGCATAATTTATATTAAAATAGCATCAAATTCAAATTCAAGATTTAAATACAATTTATCTAATATTTAATAAAAAGGGATTACTTTGGGGTAAAAATACCATTTTATCCTTGATAAGTGAACTAAAAAGTACTCTAATTTATCATATGATTTTCACTTATCAAAATACCCCCCCAACTTAACTTCTTGTTTGTCCTCAAGCAAGAGACCTCTTTACAATCAAAAATCAATTCTATCCCCTGTATAACTAAAAAAATCAAAAACAAATTCAAGGAACTTTCATCATCTCTTTGTTAAGCAGCTGTCACTTTTCAAACATAAGAAAAAATCAGGATTAAGAGATGTCACCAATCCTCAATCAGAATAGAAGACAAACATCAGTCAAACTTTTCAAAAATAGAAATTAAAGCAATGAGTGATAAACCAAGGAAATCTCTCATTCTCACGGGTAAGTGTTTCCCTCAATCTTTTTCACCACTGTTGAGCAACTAGAATTGATAGTTGTTTCCAATGTCTGCACCTGCAAGTAGTCAATATAGATCAAAAGGTCTTTCATTGGTTGTAATGAGGCTGGGCTATCAAGAAATCATGGTTTTTCTAGATATGCAAAGAACACTTTGAATAGAGAGCATCTTGTGATTGTGCTTGGGACTTCTCTCCATTCCACCTGGTTATTCTTGAATTGTCACCCTTTTTTCAGCTTGGCCTCCTTGTTTGCAGAAGAACTCCCCCCAACTTATTTAGTATCCACACTTTTGTGCAGGTTTTTTTTGTAAACAATAACATAGAGAACTTATTTATGGGGGAGTATTCTTCTTTGTGATTTCTTGTGCCTGCTCTTGAATCTTTTTATCTCTCAATTTACCAACTTCTTGTCCCATTTTTTGTGGTGCACCTTGCTCTCTATCCCAAGTGTTAAGGGATAGGATATAATCATTGAATATGGCTGGGGTGCATCAAAAGAAATATAAAGGCTCAAATGGGCAATCAATAGTTGGAAACATTTAATCAAGGTTGGCTATTTGGCACTGAGCAAAATATTATATCACAAAATATGCCTTTATCATTTCCTATTTTCCACTAGCAAGACAAAATTCAGAAACTCAAGCAATAACAGTTGACAAGCAGCGGTGAAAAACTCTCAATTTCAGTGTTTGAGCTCTCGGCTCACCGGTTATTGGCTAAAATTTCTTGATAAAGCACTTACTGGTTTTAATTAACTATCCTGATAGGTTCTCCTGAGAAGTATCCTAATCCTAACTGATTATGGAATTAATCACAAAACCCTATCATCTTTCCTAATCTGGTTAGTTAAACTACTTAATTACAGAGAATTTTGAAAAAGTTGCCTTAAATCCTAATTTCCTAAGATCCTAAAAATTTTAAAAATTCAAAAAATTTTAAAAGAAATTGAAATACAAAAACAAAAATCCTAATTAACTAAAAATAATTCTATAAAATAATAGAAAATAAAAGAAAAAACTAAAAGAAAGAAAATACCAGTATCAATCTTCATCCTCTGTATCCTGTAAGTCCTTGTCCTGCTGCTCCACCTCCCCCTGGATGAATAGGCCCGTCCCCAGGCCACTGCAAGAATATCCGGAACTCTTCAAAACAACATGCCTGAGTATGGGTCTAGTAACTCCTGATTGGTTTTAGGTCAACTAGTCTTTATACTTTGCAGCAGTCTGTACACTTTTGATTCTCATGGGATCATATTCTTTGATCCTCTTCACAATGCCTTCTCCTCGCGAGCTAAAGCCACGGGAAAGACCAACAATTTAATTCTAACATCTGAAAAGTCAATAACAACACATTCAATTCAATGATGCCTTATTGCAAATATCAATTCATGAAGAACATGGAAGCCTATCATTAACCAATTTGCATGCATAATTCAAGAGTTAATATTTTCACCACAAAGGTTCAGTGCACTTGGTAATGAATTCCTAAAAACATACTCATTTGTTTTGCAAGCATTCAATCAATCCATGGAAAGTGAAAGTTCAAGATTTTTGGAAACAGAGCATAACACTTTCAAATTCAATGACTCACAAAAACAAAGAGCATTCCAATCAAGCAATTTGTTCTTCATGATCCACACAGCCATAATCACATTCAAGATAGCAGTTATCAACAATATTCATAATCCTAAGGATGCCATACTAAAGTTCAAATCATAGAGTAAATGAAGATTTCAGTTGGTAAAAATTAAAGAAAACATAACTGAAAGTTTTCAAAATGATGGAAGTTGTGAGTGGAAGGAATAGTGAAAAGAAAGCTTCTAGGAAGTAGAGACACGAGTTACATGAGAAAATAGAGGATTTTTTTTAAAAATTCGTACTGCTGCGGTTCACCTGCGCTACAGCGCAAGTGAAGCGCAAAAGACAGTGACTAAAATTGCATTTGCTCTTTACCTGCACTACAGCGCAGGTGAAGCGCAGAAACAGAATGTAATTTTGCAATTTTCAGTCACGTTTTCTGCTGCTTCCTATTATTTAAAATTTTATTTTCCACAAACTTATTCCAATCAATTTTGAAAATTTCCTAAATCCTAAAAAATGAAAAATCCTAACTAAAATTAATTAAAGACTTTAAAAATATCTGGGTTGCCTCCCAGAAAGCGCTTGTTTAACGTCTGGTAGCTCGACGCTTGTTCTCTCAAGGTGGTTGAAACTGAAATATTTTGGTGAGCTGTGTGCTGCACCCTTCCTTTTTCTGTCCCATAAACCTCCCCATAGTCTTGCCTTGGAACAACCTGTATTGTGAAGCTTTGATGATTCCCAATTGATTGCTCTCAATTCTTTGCTTCGGGGGGGTCTTTGATATGGAACACACCTGACCACTTGATCTTCAATCTGGCTCTAGGCTCTAAATTTGATTCTAGCTTGACTTTTCTTCTCTTTGCCTTGTCCTGGTCAGTGTGATTGCAGGCCTTTCTTTGTGAGGTCTGGAAGGTTTATCACTTTCACCATGTCTTTCTTGATTTTCCTTTGGAGGACTGGTTGGATAAGGCAAGGTCTTTGGTCTTGGTACCACTTCCCTTCCTTCCTCGGACTTTGATTCATCATCTCCCTGTTCAATATTTTTCTCATTTTCTTGATCTTTTTCACCATGTACACCCTCGTATGTGTTGTTTTCTTTCTCCCTTTCACAGTCAGGCTCTTCTGTAAGCACAATCTGTTCTGCTTCATCCTCTCCTTTTTCTTTTTCTTCTTTTGCTGCACCTTCTTCTTCTTCCTTTTCTTCATCAACTTGATTATCATTGATTTCCTCCCCTATCAGGTGAACAATGTCATTGCACTGCTCTTCGGGGTTGGGTAATGCATTTGCTGAGATTGGTTCTGACTGTTGTTTGACTCTTGTTTCTTTTAATTGCTTCAACAAGGCGTCAATATTTCTTCTTGCTTCTTCTCTGTCCTTTTGAAATTGTATATTGCCTTGATGAATTTCTTCGATACTCTTACAAAGTCTTAACTCCCTTTGTTCTGCCATCTGCTTTAAGAAAGTGTCAGTATTTCGTCTTCGCTCTTCGCTCTGTTTTTGAAATTGTATATTGCTTGATTGAATTCTTCCAAAAACTCATAAAATTGTGAATCTATTTGTTGATAGGAAGAGTAACTTTGCTGCTGTTGAAAAGAAGGTTGCATACGGAGTGAAACATCATCTTGGTGCCTCCCAAAATTCTGGTTTTGGTAACTTCCCCAATCCTGTGAAAAATTGTTAGAATAATTGTTGCAATTAAAGAAGTTACCTTGAATTGGTGTGTGGGAGAAATATTTTGGCTCTTGCCGCCTAACATAATCTCCAAGGGTTCTTCTTGGAGGATTTGCCATTCAGAAGCCATTTATCATTTACTTCACTTGGGGTGGTTGAACAGAGAATGTTGAAATTGTCTCCTTGAGTTTATCCTTGCCCCTTTTTCTGTTACCTGTCCTCTCAAGGATCTCAAACAAATGTTAGGAATTAAGCACAGAATAAGATTACCAATATCATAGATAGGGAACTCATAAATAATAAGATATATTCACATACACTTGGGGATAGAATCAACTCATGGTAGCCATACAACCCACTGAAGAAGCCGTCACCTTCTTCAATCCTCGTGCAGCGCTCCGCTTCTCCTATTCTAAAATTAAAAGTGGTGCATAATCACTGGAATATAGCTGAATTGCAATAATCGTGCACACCTGATCTGGTGCAAGAAGGTCCTATTTATAGGCTAAGGAAAGACAAAGAAAATTGGGGAGAAATCTATCTAAAAACGGCAACAAGGCAAGAATCACGTATCCTGCGCTACAGCGCAGCTTGCAGCGCAAAAGTCAGAGAGTTGCGCTTCACCTTGCGCTACAGCGCGGGGTTGAAGCGCGCAACGCGTTCTGCACAACTTCAATCTTTCTCTTTTTAACTTGATCTCTCCACAAGACTAGTTTTGTTTGATTGTCTTTCCTTGTTTCCCTTTTCTTGATTAAATCTTGCATTTATTGAGCATCTTGAATTTAATTGGGAAGGTTGTCTGCAGAATCCTTATTTAATTGGCAGCTGATATCTTCATTAATTGCTCTCAAATAATCTTCAAATCTTGCAAATATCTCCCTCATTTAATGCTATCTTTCCTTCATATCAAATCTTTGCAATATTCTGCAAAAATCAACACAATTTATATTAAAATAGCATCAAATTCAAATTCAAGATTAATAAATACAATTTATCTAATATTTAATAAAAATGGATTACTTTGGGGCAAAAATAACATTTTATCCTTGATAAGTGAACTAAAAAGTACTCTAATTTACCATATAATTTTCACTTATCATCATTCTAATTATATTTGCTTGTTCTTTGTTTAACTTTATCTCTCTTTTTCCATTTATTATTGTGAATCTTAACCAAGAAACCAAATTATAATTTTTCTCTCTTATTTCATTATTAAAGATTCAATTTAATTTAATATTGTTAATTAGTGTGCTTACTTTTTTAAATATTGAATAAGTTATGAATATTCATAAATAATTTATCTTTTAAAAACATATTGTGATAATTTCAATTTCGAAATAAATCTAATTTTTAAATTAAATTTTATTATTAAATTATTATTGAAAATATCGTACTTATTTTTCATAAACATGTTAAGTTTTAATAAAACTCATTACGTTAAAAACATAAACAAAAAATTCATTTTATGAGTTGAGAATTGAAGAACGTGAAACTTGCGCCTTTTCTCTTTGAGAAAGAAGTCATCTCCATCTTAGCATTTCTCATCTTCATATTAACATTTCTCAAAAGTTTTTTAAACTAATATTTTTAAAATTTTCACACATTTTTATATTATTATATTATTTTAAATAACTCAATCACTTTTTAAATGGACCGCACAACCAATCTATCAACTAATCACGCAATATTCACTATGCCAAAATAAGGCTATTATCGCGCTCCAATTAACACGGTTAAATAAAGGAACCGGGTTAAAATGTCATATAGATGGCAATTACCGCGGTTCCCTAAAATAAATGGGGTAATAAAGACTTTGTTCATTTAAAAAAAAGGATAAATAACCGCATTTCCGAAAATGAACTGCGGTAATTGGGTTTAAAGAAACCGTATTCCCTTTCTTCATTTTCAGAGAATGCACAGTACCTTCGTCTTTCTCCTTCCCTCTTCCCGCGCGCGTCGCCCTCTTCTTCCTCCGTTCAGACAGCCGTTGTCGTCGCCGTCGCCCTGTGTCGTTGTCGTCGCCGTCGCCGTCGCCATGTGTCGTTGCTGTCACCGTCGCCTTGTGTCGTTGCCATCGTCATCGCCCTCTTCTTACGTGCCCACGTCGCCGCTGCGCCCTGTGCCACGTCACCGTCGTCCATCTGTCTCCGCAAGGCTGCCGTCTGCTGCGAGCCCGTGGATAATAGTTGTGTTTTACAAAAGAGAAAAGCTATTGATTTTGGACTATCCATTTTCATTGAAGAAGGTTAGTACTTTATTTCTTGCTCATAATAATGTCTTTAGTTTCCTTTCTTAAATTGCTTGCATTATTAGATTATTGTTCTTTGTAAATTATTACTGTTGTGATGTTATTGGTGAGGTTCATTGTACTTATTACTTTGAATTTGATTCATGTTTAAATGATAATTTGTGACACCTTTCTACCCCAAACTCTCATACGTTTAATAAATTGAAGTGTAGAAAAGGTAATGTTCCACAACGAGTAAAAGGTTCACATAACTTCTTTATTAAAAACCTCATTACTTCAAAAACAACTTAATTAAAATAAAATAACTCAAATGTATTCAGATACTCAAGCAACGGAATCTCCATAAAAAAATAACTAAACATCCTACTTGCCGTGCAAGGCATCCAAAACAGTTTACAAAAACCTTCCTAACTAAAAATAAAGAAAGAACCCCAATAATATGCCCTGATGTCACATGTACCAGAGCAACACTCCCTTTAATCAAAACTCGACACCAGTCGTGTCATCGTCATCACCTATAAAATATCCACAGTGTAACGGTGAGGAAAAGAATACTACTCTTACATACACATAGGAGTGCTACCCTATCCTCACCCACATATAAACAACATCATCATTCATCACACCACATACCCAAACATCAATAATTCATCAGATAATAATCATCTATAAATCAGCATATAACTATTCATCTATATCATCATATAAATCTCATACCATCATTCATCAAAAGAATCACATACTCTATTCTCACACATAATACTCATTCATCATTAATATTCATAACATCATTATTTAACTCAGTTTCATCATTAAGTATAACACATATATATCCATCATCATATGCACCGAAACTCATCAACATCAGTATATAACTCAATTTCATCATCAAGTATAACACATCTATATCCATCATCATATGCACCAAAACTCATCGACATCGTCTCCCAAAGATCATGACTTGGAACTCCGCACAATGGGTGCACCTCGTCAATCACTCTAGTTAGTACCAAGATACTTTACCGGTGTCACCACACACAATCCGATAGGTTGTACCCCCTCTATGGGCCAGTACAAATCATCCCTAGGTTGCACCCCCTCTATGGGTCCGTGCATCGAACACCCCATCATGGTCCCCTGAGTTGTACCCCCTCTATGCGCCCGCACAACCCAGTTCACCTCCTGAATTGTACCCCCTTTATGGGCCCGCACAACTTAGGTAACATCATCATCATAAGGTGATATACACCATCATCATTATCATCATCATCATGCATCATCATGCTCATCATTAAACATCATCATCATAAAGTGATATACACTATCATCATTAACATCATCATCATAACGTGATATACACTATCATCATTAACATCATCATACTCATCATCAAATATCATCATACATCATCATACTCATCATCAAATATCATCATCATAAGTTATTATAAGCATCATATACAACATCAATCACCATCATCATAATCATCATAAACATCATCAGACATCATCAATCATCAGCACCATAATCATTATAAAGCATCATCAATTAACATCAATCATCATCAAGCATTCAGGATCTCAAAATCCACACTGGTAATCGATTACCAGCCTCCAGTAATCGATTACCTGTAAACAAGGTTTCTGGTAATCGATTACCTGCAAGCAAACACACTGGTAATCGATTACAGCATCCCTATAATCGATTATCTGCAAACAATCTCTCTGGTAATCGATTACCACCATCCTGTAATCGATTACCAACGGACAAACAACACTTCTGGGTCGGGCTACCCAGAACACACTGGTAATCGATTACCACCCATGGTAATCGATTACCCGCGACGCAGATCGCAGTTCGCACGATTTCTAACACTTCTAAATCACTCTATTCAGTCTTTAATCACTCCTCTTTGTTAAAACATCATTCATGGTCGATTATATTCATCAAATTCAACAAAAGCATCAATCTTTAACAGTTTTACATAGTTTTCCCATCAAACCCCCAAATCACCAAACCCTTCATTAACCCGTTTTCACTATTCTCATTATTCTCATTCAATCCACTCCATATTCATCAAGATTAACACACATAAGCATCAAATCACAGATTTTCATCTCAAATCAACACATATTCGCATATTGATTTCAATTATTAAACTTTAGAAGTTATTCTTACTACCCAAGCACCCCTACGTGCACACACAAGCAATACCCTCTCCCCCACCGTACCTTAAGCGAAGATCGATCAACAGCAAGGAAGTCCCTTTCTTGGTTCTTGATGCTCACTCTGCAGCAATCTCCTCTTGAGACGTGATTTCTCCCCTCCTTAGCGTTTCACTCTATGATGATTATACGAATAAGGATTAGGGTGAACTGATAACCCCTCCTTACTAGAATACCTAATTGGGCTTGGGCCCACTCTCAACCCCCTTATCCTCTTTTAAATTTGAAGTAGCTTTATGGATAAAACTACTAATAATATTAATCCTATTATTTATTTAATTATTTATTCCTCTACTCTAATTAATTTTAATTAAATTAAATTTTACTTACTAAAATTCAGGATGTTACATAATTTAGAAGAAAAGGTTGATGAGCTTCCTAAGCTAATAGGGAAAGTGGATGGTGATCCATTGAGAATAGTTGGTGTTGGTGTTGGTCCTTGGGGTAGTGTGTTTACAGCTATGTTGCAAGAGGCTTATGGTAATTTAAGAGAAAAGGTTCTAATTAGGATATGGAGAAGACCTGGAAGAAATTGATAGGAGCATAACTAAGCACTTATTCGAGGTAATCAATTCAAGGGAAGATGTACTGAGGAGGCTTATTAGAAGGTGTGCATATTTGAAATATGTTGAGGGAAGATTAGGTGATAGGGTCCGATAAAACACTTTTTTTTTATTAAGTGGAACTAACTTATAAAAAAGAAAGTCTCATATACAATCGGGCGTGTAAATTAATTGGTCTCAAATTATCACTCTATACTTATATAATATATTTATGAGAAGAATCTAATGCATTACTTACATAGGGTAATTATATTTATTACATTCCCTAAGTGCTATAATTGAATTTTGTTTATTCATAGCTTTTAAGATGAATTGTGATGAGGACATGACCCAAAGCAAGGCACTTGAAGGACTTGGAGGACCCATGACTAGGGCAAGGGCAAAGAAGGCAAAAGAGGCTTTGCAGTTGTTAGTGGCAACCCTACAAGCTAAGGGCGCAGACTTTAAAGAACAAACCCCTAAAATTGTTCTTTGTCTCAAGCAAGAGGAAGAGTATGGTAGCGTGGCAATCAATGAAGCCCAGTTGCCATTAATGTCCAAAACCACTTGAAAACAAAGAAAAGGGAAGGAGGGGGCGGCCAAGTAGGATTGGGGCGGCCACAAGGAGTGAATGGCTGAGTTGTTTTTCTTATTTTATGGCTTTCAATAAACATTATGTGGCTGTTGCATAATCATTCATGTGGCTGGTTGGTTACACAAGGGAATTGAAAGAATTGAAGGCAAAACGGTTACAAGGAGACAAGGAATAATGACAATGAATCACTTGCTGGAAGTTACATTTTGTTCTCATTGTTGCGGCCAACAAAGGGATGAATGTGGCTGATTTCTCAACCTAAAGTGGGCGGCCAACATATGCATAAAAGAGCTCATTCATGATCATTAAAAGGGTAACCAACATGTGATGAATTGGAAGAGTGAATACCACTTAAGGTGGGCGGCCAACACATGGTTAATTTGAGTTAATTTCCTTCAATTTGTAACATATGGTGGCTGAATTGTTTAAGCACATGCACGACTATCATAAGGCTCAAAGTTGCTGAATATCAAATGCCTTAATTAGGAGAATGAAGAATTAACCACATGGGTGTAATAGGGTGGGCGGCTACATAGGAAAATAGGGCATAGTTTAATTATTTTCTAAGCATTTTTATTTCTTTCTTTTAATTGTAATGGGCTGAATACTAATAGCCATGCATGGTGAGTATGAGGCTATTTAAGAAGCATGCAAACCATGCAAGAGATTAGAATGTTTTTGCTAAAGATTATCAATCAAAAGAGAGTGTTTCTCTTAATTTCTTGACTTGTCAAGTGTGAGGTTTATCAAAGGTTCTTCACCTTTGTGTGTTTAATCTCAAGGATTTATCTTTCAAACCTTGAAAGTGTGACATCCATTTCTTCTTCTCTTCTTGTTTTCTTTTGTTATTCTTATTCAAGAAACAATTTCTATGCGTGAGAGCTTGCATGTGAGTGATTTACAATTCAAGTTCAAAGGGCCTAGTTATATTTCTTGTTGAGGAAAAGAGTTCTTTCACAAGCATTATTTTAGTACGTTTTAAAATTTCAAGCAAAGAAAAATCAAAGAAAATAGAAAAAAGAAAAGAAAATACAAGTGTTTCAAGAAAAGTACAAGTTTCAGCCTCATATTTCTAAAGGTCCTTATAATTCGAACATGATGGTTCATATCATTTGGTCATCAGAGCTCCGGTTATTAGAAATTCAAGGCTATTTCTACTCTTTCTAACATTTGTTCTTATTGTTCTTAGCTTTTCTTTTTTTTTTTTTCTGCACACAGGTTGGTGAACTTATTGATTTTTTCCTCTATTTGATTTGGTAAGAATTCAAAGAGAAATAGAGTGGAAAAAGGCAAGAGGGATACATCATAGAAAAAGCCAATTATTGAGTGTAAACACTAGAGTGTGGTGAGGTTTCTAAACAGTTTAATTTTTATTTCTCTGTTACTTGTTCTTTGTTACCATGGCAGAAAAGAAAGTTGAGAATCGTGATCTCCAGCTGCAAATTACTGCTATGTACCAGCAATTGGAGAACTCCATGAAGCAACAATATGATGAGTTGCATGCTAGGTTGGATCAACTAGAAGTTAGGCCACAACCTGAGCAGCCTAATCCAGAAGGAGAAGAAAGACCACCTAGAGATGGAGGAAAGATTCAAGGGGTCAAGCTGACTATACCACCTTTTAAAGGTCGTAGTGACCCAGAAGCATACTTGGAGTGGGAACTCAAGATTGAGCATGTCTTTGCCTGCAATACATACACAGAGGCGCAAAAGGTAAAACTTGCTACTACTGAGTTTTCTGACTATGCTCTCATTTGGTGGAACAAATTGCAAAGGGAAAGACGTAGAGATGAGGAGCCATTGGTGGAGACGTGGACTGAAATGAAAAGAATTATGAGGAAACGATATGTTCCCTCTAGTTTCCAAAGAGACTTGAAGTTGAAGCTGCAAAAGTTGTCCCAAGGAAGTAAAGGAGTTGATGAGTTCTACAAAGAAATGGAGGTGCTTATGATGCAAGCTAACATTGATGAGGACCCTGAGGTAACTATGGCACGTTTTCTTAGTGGTTTAAATCATGATATTAGAGATATTGTAGAGCTGCAGGAATATGTGAGATGGATGACTTGTTACACAAACACTTCAAGTAGAACAACAGCTTAAAAGAAAAGGAGCAAGGAAGAGTCCTACTACCTTACCTCCAAATTGGAAGGACAAAGTCAAAAAGGAAGTAGTTGAACTATCCAATCAGGGAGCATCATCTTCTCAAGGGAAACTACCTCAAAGAGGCGCTGAACAGGTACCTAAGAAAGGAAGGGATGTTAAGTGTTTCAGGTGCCAAGGAATGGGACATTATGCTTATGAGTGTCCTACTAAGAAGACCATTCTTCTTAAGGACAATGGAGAGTACACAAGCGAATCTGATAATGAAGAGGAGGCAAGTGATGGAGACACAGGTGCTGAAATTGGTGAGGTCTACATGATAAGGAGGCTTCTTGGAAGCCAAACCACAGCCATGGAAGCCAATCAAAGAGAAAACATATTTCATACCAGGTGTTCTGTTGGTGGTAAGATATGTTTAGTTATAATTGATGGTGGTAGTTGCACTAACGTGGTCAGTGACAGATTGGTATAAAAAATGAACATGGAGACAAAGCCACATCCTAGGCCATACAAACTTCAATGGCTTAGTGAGGGAGATGAAGTGCATGTTAAGAAGCAAGCTGTGATTCCTTTCACCATTGGGAAATATCAAGACAAAGTGTTGTGTGATGTAGTTCCCATGGAGGCTAGCCATATCTTACTGGGGAGGCCGTGGCAGTATGATACAAAAGCCATCCATGATGGTTTTTCTAACAAAATTTCTTTCATGTTTCAGGAAAAGAAAGTGGTTCTCAAACCATTGTCCCCAAAAGAAGTGAGTGAGGACCAAAGAAAATTGAAAGAAAAGATAGCAAGAGAAAAAGAGAGTGAAACACGTGAGGATGAAAAGAATAAAAAAAGAGAAATTTGTGAGGGTAAACAGTTGTGTTTGGCAAGAGAAAAAGAAATTAGGAAGGAGCTTAGTGCTAATCGTCCATTATTTCTTTTAATTGGTGAAAACCAATTACTTCATGCTAACCAATTTGAAAATTATGATTTGCCTTTGGCCATTAAATCTCTTTTGCAGGATTTTCATGATGTGTTTCCAGAAAATGTTCCTGATGGGCTGCCACCTTTAAGGGGGATTGAGCATCAAATTGATCTCATACCAGGAGCATCTCTACCAAATCGTCCAGCTTACAGAAGTAATCCACAGGAAACCAAAGAAATAGAAAGGCAAGTGGCTGACTTGATAAGCAAAGGATGGGTGAGAAACAGCATGAGCCCATGCGTTGTTCCTGTTATTTTGGTGCCTAAGAAAGATGGCACTTGGAGGATGTGTTCTGATTGTAGAGCCTTAAACAACATCACCATCAAGTATAGACATCCAATTCCCAGGTTAGATGACCTTCTTGATGAATTGTATGGTGCATGTGTGTTTAGTAAAATTGATTTAAAAAGTGGCTATAATCAGATTAGAATAAAAGAAGGTGATGAATGGAAAACAGCCTTTAAAACAAAATATGGTTTATATGAATGGTTAGTTATGCCTTTTGGATTAACTAATGCTCCTAGCACTTTCATGAGATTGATGAACCATGTTTTAAGGGAATTCATAGGAAAATTTGTGGTTGTGTATTTTGATGACATACTTATCTATAGCACTTCTTTGGATATGCATGTTAATCATTAAAATCTGTTTTGGATATGCTAAGAAAAGAAAATTTGTATGCTAATCTTGATAAATGCATATTTTGTACCAACCATGTTATTTTCTTGGGATTTGTTGTGAGCTCCAAGGGAGTTCAAGTGGATGAGGAAAAGGTAAAGGCCATTCAAGAGTGGCCAACACCTAAAAATGTGAGTGAAGTAAGGAGTTTTCATGGATTAGCAAGTTTCTATAGGAGATTTGTTAAGGATTTTAGTACCCTTGCTGCACCATTAAATGAAATTGTTAAAAAAATGTGGGATTTCATTGGGGAGAGAAGCAAGAGGCGGCCTTTGCTGCCCTTAAGGATAGGCTCACTCATGCGCCTATATTAGCCTTGCCTAACTTTGCTAAATCTTTTGAATTGGAATGTGATGCATCAAATGTAGGCATAGGGGCTGTTTTTTACAAGAAGGACATCCAATTGCTTATTTTAGTGAAAAATTAAGTGGAGCTGCACTTAATTATTCTACTTATGATAAGGAATTGTATGCTTTGGTTAGAGCTCTGAAAACATGGCAACATTACTTGATACCTAAAGAGTTTGTCATACATAGTGATCATGAGTCCTTAAAATATTTGAAGGGACAAGGAAAACTAAACAAAAGACATGCTAAATGGGTAGAGTATTTAGAGCAATTTCCATATGTGATCAAACATAAGAGAGGTAAAGGGAACATAGTAGCTGATGCGCTTTCTAGGAGGTATGCATTATTATCTATGTTAGAGACAAAATTGTTTGGTCTTGAATCTTTGAAAGCATGTATGAGAATGATGATGATTTTGCTGAAATTTTTGCTGCATGTGAGAAATTCTCTGAAAATGGGTACTATAAGCAAAATGGATTTTTGTTTAAAATGAGTAAATTGTGTGTACCTAAGAGTTCCATTAGAGAATTACTTTTGCATGAATCACATGAGGGGGATTGATGGGTCATTTTGGAATACAAAAGACTTTAGAAATTTTACAAGAGCATTTTTTTTGGCCCCACATGAAACGTGATGTGCAAAAATTGTGTGAAAATGCATTGTGTGTAAGAAAGCAAAATCAAAGGTTCAGCCTCATGGATTGTATACTCCTTTGCCTGTACCAGAATATCCTTGGGCTGATATTTCCATGGATTTTGTTTTAGGACTTCCTAAAACAAAGTATGGAAAAGATTCTGTGTTTGTTGTTGTTGACAGGTTTTCAAAGATGGCTCATTTCATAGCTTGCAAGAAGGTGGGACGCTTGTCATGTGGCTGATTTATTTTTCAAAGAAATAGTAAGGCTGCATGGTTTGCCAAGAAGCATAGTGAGTGATAGGGATGTTAAATTCCTTAGCCATTTTTGGAGAACTCTGTGGGGGAAGCTTGGAACTAAGCTGCTATTTTCTACTACTTGTCACCCTCAGACTGATGGGCAAACAGAAGTAGTAAACAGAACATTGGGCACATTACTTAGGACAATTTTAAATAAAAATATTAAGTCATGGGAGGAATGTTTGCCTCATGTTGAATTTGCTTACAATAGGGCTATCCATAGTACTACAAATTGTTCTCCATTTGAGATAGTATATGGTTTTAACCCTTTAACTCCTCTTGATTTATTACCTTTGCCTAACATTTCTATGTTTAAGCATGATGAAGGGCAGGCCAAGGCAGAATATGTCAAGAAAATGCATGAACAAGTGAAGGCACAATTGAGAAGAAGAATGAAAGTTATGCTAAGCAAGCCAACAAGGGAAGAAAGAAGGTTGTTTTTCAACCTGGTGATTGGGTGTGGGTTCATATGCGCAAGGAGAGGTTCCCTGAACAAAGGAAATCCAAACTTCTACCTAGGGGAGATGGACCTTTTCAAGTGCTAGAAAGAATCAATGACAATGCTTACAAGATAGACCTTCCTGGTGAGTATCAGGTTAGTGCTACTTTCAATGTTTCTGATTTATCTCATTTTGATGCAGATGAAGGAGATAAAAATTTGAGGACAAATTCTCTTCAAGAGGGGGGAAGTGATGAGGACATGACCCAAAGCAAGGCACTTGAAGGACTTGGAGGACCCATGACTAGGGCAAGGGCAAAGAAGGCAAAAGAGGCTTTGCAGTTGTTAGTGGCAACCCTACAAGCTAAGGGCGCAGACTTTAAAGAACAAACCCCTAAAATTGTTCTTTGTCTCAAGCAAGAGGAAGAGTATGGTAGCGTGGCAATCAATGAAGCCCAGTTGCCATTAATGTCCAAAACCACTTGAAAACAAAGAAAAGGGAAGGAGGGGGCGGCCAAGTAGGATTGGGGCGGCCACAAGGAGTGAATGGCTGAGTTGTTTTTCTTATTTTATGGCTTTCAATAAACATTATGTGGCTGTTGCATAATCATTCATGTGGCTGGTTGGTTACACAAGGGAATTGAAAGAATTGAAGGCAAAACGGTTACAAGGAGACAAGGAATAATGACAATGAATCACTTGCTGGAAGTTACATTTTGTTCTCATTGTTGCGGCCAACAAAGGGATGAATGTGGCTGATTTCTCAACCTAAAGTGGGCGGCCAACATATGCATAAAAGAGCTCATTCATGATCATTAAAAGGGTAACCAACATGTGATGAATTGGAAGAGTGAATACCACTTAAGGTGGGCGGCCAACACATGGTTAATTTGAGTTAATTTCCTTCAATTTGTAACATATGGTGGCTGAATTGTTTAAGCACATGCACGGCTATCATAAGGCTCAAAGTTGCTGAATATCAAATGCCTTAATTAGGAGAATGAAGAATTAACCACATGGGTGTAATAGGGTGGGCGGCTACATAGGAAAATAGGGCATAGTTTAATTATTTTCTAAGCATTTTTATTTCTTTCTTTTAATTGTAATGGGCTGAATACTAATAGCCATGCATGGTGAGTATGAGGCTATTTAAGAAGCATGCAAACCATGCAAGAGATTAGAATGTTTTTGCTAAAGATTATCAATCAAAAGAGAGTGTTTCTCTTATTTCTTGACTTGTCAAGTGTGAGGTTTATCAAAGGTTCTTCACCTTTGTGTGTTTAATCTCAAGGATTTATCTTTCAAACCTTGAAAGTGTGACATCCATTTCTTCTCTCTTCTTGTTTTTTTTTGTTATTCTTATTCAAGAAACATTTCTATGCGTGAGAGCTTGCATGTGAGTGATTTACAATTCAAGTTCAAAGGGCAGTTATATTTCTTGTTGAGGAAAAGAGTTCTTTCACAAGCATTATTTTAGTACGTTTTAAAATTTCAAGCAAAGAAAATCAAAGAAAATAGAAAAAAAAAGAAAAGAAAATACAAGTGTTTCAAGAAAAGTACAAGTTTCAGCCTCATATTTCTAAAGGTCCTTATAATTCGAACATGATGGTTCATATCAAATTGTGCCATAGCTTTAAGATGCTAATTTGAACCATTTTCTATCCCACTTTGTTTTCATATTAGCCATGGAGGCTACATTGTTCTATTATACACTGTATTGGCTGATTTTCTGGGTTTCAGGTTGACATGAAAATTTGGTATTGTCCAGTTTATAGGGGAGACTCTGCCGAAATTTCGGTAGGAGTGTTATAAACTATATGAAGAGGTTTAAATGATAATAGTTTTATTTTCACGAGAAAAGAGAGGAAACTTTGGAATGAGGATTCTACTATGTGATGGCCTAAACCTTAGGAATGGGGTTTAAGGGTCTTAACCTGACGAATGGAGACACATACAATAATCATAATCTAATATTCATTAAGTAATTCAAGTTATGTTCATTCATTATGACGTGTGTTGTATTTTATAGAATATTAATCATAGAATTTTAAATTTACAGTTGATTTAAAGGTTGTGCTTCATTGAGGTAGTTTGACACATTTTCAAGAAATCACAAAGTGTTGTCGATCGAGGTTAGTGCTCAATAAGTTTAATTATTTTTACTTCTAATAATAAGATTTCTTTACTATATTGTTGTGTCTTTGTTATATGCTTCAAGTTTTGTTATGCTTAATTTAAATAGTGTTTGAGTGAACCCATAGTTTCCCGTTTGAGATTCAATATCAATGAGCTAGTGTGCCTTATTAGGTACCGTTCATTGTATTGAATCTTGAATTGTCCAAGTGGGACAGTTTGGGAAAAAACTTTGTGATTCTTTTGTAATTAGTTTGTTCTCACTTCTTACATGTTACATTTGGTGAAATTTCGGTTTGCTTCATTTCTTTCGTTCTCTGGGTGTATACTTGATGATGGTTGTTATTGCAATGATCAAGTTATATACTTAGAGACTAAAGGGAAATGCTGCCGAAATTCCAGCAAATATAACATGTAATTTGAGGACAAACTAGTAACCAATAAAATCACAAAGTTTCTTCTCGAATGGGATAGGGCCATACCAAATTTGTGAGGTTTAAGTATTCTAAAATGCAAATGATAATATGAAATATGTCAAGTGGTTAAGGATATTTTTAAAAATATTGTTTATAGATTGAATGAGTATGGATCGAAGGTGGATGGGCGCCGATCGTATGTCGCAAGAATATATGGAATGGGTCAAAGAGTTTGTTAAGTTTGCTACTGAAAATGCGAAAGACCGTAGAAGTATTTTTTGTCCTTGTTTGGATTGTTTAAATGCTAGGAGAGTTAGTGAATCTGACTTGGTAGATCATCTAATATGCAATGGAATTGATGAAACCTATACATGTTGGACGAGACATGGAGAGACAATAGTTGAGTCTAGTGTGTGCGAGATAGTGAGAGATATGTGTCTGTTGATGCTGAGTCAATTACAAGTGATTTGATCGTGTTGAAGACATTCTGAATGTTATTGAAGATGATCTCAGAGATTGTCCTGAGATGTTTGAGAGGTTGAGAAATGTTTCTGAGACTCCACTGTAAGAAGGATGCACTAAATTCACAAGGTTGTCAGCTGTTTTAAAGTTATATAACTTAAAAGCGGGCAATGGATGGACTGATAAGAGCTTCACAGACTTGCTAGAACTTTTGAAAGATATGCTTCCAGATGATAACGTGCTTCCTAGTCGAACATATGAGGCCAAACAAATGCTATGTTCCATTGGCATGACTTATGAGAAGATACATGCATGTCCTAATGATTGCATCTTGTTTCGGAATAAATATGCTTCCTTAAATAATTGTCCGAAATGTAATTCCTCGCGATATAAGAAAGAGTATTCATCTCCGGTGAAGGTGATGTGGTAAGAGTGGTGCCGATATGTGTTCGAGAATATTATAAGCAAGTAAAAATATACTCATGTTGGTTACATGTATGAATTGATGTTGCTATTTACATACTTCTTTAGTTTAGGGTATTTTGGTTTGTACACATTAATTGTCTACACATTCTATTAACAAGTGCTTGAACTTTGTTTGATGGATTGGAATGGTTGCAATTAAGCTTTGACAGGAATTTAGCTATTTGGGGAAGTTGATAATACAGGGGAAACTCTGTCAAATTTTCTTTAGAATTTTAGAATTTTCCCCTCACCAATTAATGAATTGCCTAGAGATAAATGGTGTTCCTTTATGGGAACATTGAGGGTAATAGTGTGCTTGATTGTAATATGCCATATCTAGTGTCTTCTCTAGCTAATTTGATGATAATATGAAAGATTTGATTGTAATATGCCATATGTTAAAGGGTAGTGGTAAATCACAGTTAATTTGAAAAGAAAAAAAAACAATTCCTAAATAATTTGGTATATGTGTTCTTCATGATGCTGCAAAAAAAAGCTTTTTTTACCGCGGTTCAGAAGGCCAACCGCGGTAAATAGATGTGCTAGAATTGACACGCTTCAAGCTTATTTACCGCGGTTACTTTTCGGAACCGCGGTAAATAACCTACCTCAATTACCGCGGTTTTAAAAATTAACCGCGGTAATTGGCTTTTATCCCACCGCGGTACACCGCGATCCTGCCCGCGGTAAAAAAGTGATTTTTTAATATTAAGCATAAGTGCTTGTAGAAGCACGGATGTTAAAATAAGATCCACAAATTAAATTGCTCCATCACCCATAAAAGTTAAGCACCGAGTGCTTATGTTTAAGAACCGCTTAAGCACCTTGCGATGTGGATAGAGCCAACAAAATGGGCCAGCTCGATCGGTCCGTAAAATCCCACAAAAATGTAGGAGTCGGCCACTTATTTTAGAAAATAATTCCCAGGCTTTTTCGCCCAACCCGGTACCCACTAAAAACGGGTAGCCGCAAAAAAATCGGGCTCTCGCAAAAGTCTGCAATAATGTAGGGCTTAGACACCTATTTTAGAAGACTAAATAACTATTGAGCTTTTTAGACTAGCCCGATAAAACCTGTTACTCACATCAGGTTGGACTGGGCCGGATAGCCCGAATTGCCAACTCTTGATGCAAATGCTCTAACCAAATTACATAGTATTTAATGTTCTAAATATAATTAATGCCATGATTTTTCAATAAAATCCTTTTGTATGTGTGTATTACTTAATGAGTGGCTTTAGGGCACCTTTAACTAGGGAGGAGTTCTCTTCATTAACTGGAACTCTCAAGTTGGAGAGAGAAAGAGATACAGCATATGTGGGTTCCACATGTGCTATTATAAGCATGATGTTGTACAAGAATTTAGCGATAGAGGAGTTTGGGTAAGGTGTGTTTTAATAGCACCGGTCTTGTATATATATAAGTCAGGATCCGTTGACACCAGGTGTCAAACTTCAAGACTTACACCAATTAATAATTTTTTGTAGAATGTGAAATTGATCAATTCAATCGTTAAATCATATTATATTACTCTCATGATCATGTATATCAAATTTCAAATAATTTGGACATTCGTAGATATGTTATCTAACAGTGGACTTTTACTTATATTTTAAAAACATATTATACGTTAAAATAAATTAGTTTGATGAAGTATCAATTAATTTTCGATTTTTATGAAATTTTATAAGCTTGATCTACTTTATAAGAACTTTCAATTCAACGGTTGGATTGATCAATTTCACATTCTATAATAAGTTATTAATTGGTGTAAGTCTTGAAGTTTGATATCTTGTGTCAACGAATCTTGACTCTCTCTATATATTGTTTCCGGTAGTTATAAGTTATAAGCAATCAGGAACGCATTTTTCTTATTTTCATGCATATTTGGCAGTTCACAAAGTATTTTTTTTTATATTTTTCTGCACTATAATTTATTTAATATTATTTTATTATTAAAATATTTAAAGTTTAAAATAAAAATTGTAAAATATGGGTGATGTTTAATGTTAGAATCCATTGAAGATATATAAATAATTAAAAAGTGAGATGCTCAGTTGATAATGAGAAATTCTTAATAACAAGTAAAAGTATGTTTGGTTTAGCGTTAACACGAGGTAAATTTACGTTTCTAACGGTAAAAATAGTTACGTTGAAAAATTTAAATTTGAGTTTTATAAGTTTCAACACCAAACTAAACACACACTAAAAACATGTTTGATTTAGCGTTAAATATGGTAATTTCATGTTTCTAATGCTGAAATATAGTTGCGTTGAAAAATCCAAACTTAAGTTTGGATTAAATAAATTGTGTTTGATTTACTCCAAAATCACGTTTGTGGATCAGGTAAACGAGTAGCTTAACCAAACACACCATAACTCTCTCTCTTTTTTCTTTGTACTTTGGACACTCAGACAAACACTTTCTTGTCTCACCAAAACACAGGCACCTACATTCCCTCTCACTCTCTGTGTGCTCGTGAGTAATGCAGATCTGAAACCACAGAATCCCAACACCCCCTTTAGCCTCAGAGGACGATCTCTCTCTGCTCCACCCACTTCTTCCTATACTAACATACTGCACCTCTTGCTCTCTCATTCGGTTCTTCTTGTGCTGATCTTCCACACCCAGAAGATCCACTTGTTTCCTACTCTTACTTTGTCAATGCAAGGTGTCAACTTGCTTCTACTTGATTGTGCATTGTCCTTGTGAATATTAGTTTTTTTTTAATTTCTTTTTGTTCTTGATGGTGAGGGTTTTTCTTTTTAATTTTTTTACCTGGGGTTGCAACTGTGTTGATTTAGTGCTAAGTCATAATTGACTTTGATCCTTCTTATTCACTTTACATTTGGAGTGCTATTTTCTGCAATTCTGCTCTTTGTTTTTATTCTCGGAGAATGTTTCACAAATGTGTGAAAATTTGGAGCTTTAGAAGTGGGGTTTACTTGCTAGTTGCTGCCCCTTATGCATTTTGACTCCACACTTGAAAGCTGACTTCTATGGCATGTGTTCATTCGGTCACAGTGTAACTCTTTTTGTTAGTTGTTGTGAACTTGTGATCCTGTTCCCAATGTGTATAGTCAGTGTAACTGGGTATTGGATTATGCTTTTATGATGAATGGAGTCCTGATTTCATAAATTTGTTTGGAGAATGCATTGAATTCAACGATTTAGAATCTTATTAAAGGAAAAACAATTGAGAAACTTTTTGGTGTATTTGAACTCATCATTTGGACCCTTCCGTTTACTTGTTTTCTGCCCTTAGAATAAGATGTCTGGTTTTGTTTTTTCTTACTTAATTTTGGTGTATATTTATACGGCTGTCATATATGGTAATCTTTTTTGTTTTTCTTTTTCGGGTGGGGTTTGTTGGGTCGTATATGTATGATTTCTAGGTTACCTGCTTGCTTCTCTTGTCCTTTTTCAAAAGAAGAAAATGTTTATGTTCCTCTATGTTTGGGGGAAGGAAAAGGAAAATTCATATGATTTTTTTCCCTTTTGTACAGGCTAGGTTGTGACTTGTGAGGGAACTTCAATGGCAGTGACAGATGCACAAAATCCTCTTCTTGGAGAAAACACCTGCAGTTCCTTGTTAAATAAGCTGCAGGTAACTTTATTAAGTGTTTCATCTGTGTCATTGAAAGTGTGCATGATCTACAGATTACAGAGCAGTGAGGTTATCTTTATTTGTTGTAGGAAATATGGGATGAGGTTGGTGAGAGTGATGAGGAGCGAGACAAGATGCTTCTTCAGATAGATCAAGAGTGCTTGGATGTGTATAAGAGAAAAGTTGAGCAGGCTGCTAAGTCAAGGGCACAGCTACTTCAATCCTTGTCTGATGCTAAGCTTGAGCTTTCAAGTCTTCTATCAGCTCTTGGTGAAAAGGGCCTAACAGGAATTGTTAGTGACTAATTAAATATGTCCTTATGTTAGCAGCAACAACAACACCTGCAAATATAACTTAGTTATGCATGAAGATACTGAACTGGCAAGCTAATTTCCTATGCATATTTTTGGTTCCTTTGCAGCCTGAAAAGACTTCAGGAACTATCAAGGAACAGCTTGCAGCAATAGCACCAGTGCTGGAACAGTTATGGCAGCAAAAGGAGGAAAGAATAAAAGAGTTTTCAGATGTACAGTCACAAATCCGAAAAATATGTGGAGAGATAACTGGGGACTTGAGCCCTGATCAGACAGGATCATTTGCAGTTGATGTGTCTGACTTGTCACTGAAGAAGTTAGATGAATATCAATCCCAACTCCAAGAACTTCAAAAGGAAAAGGTAACTCTGCTATACCATCAAATAATGTACTAGTTAGTGAAAAATTTGGAAACTTTGTTTAGTTGCTAATCATCATGTTAAGAGTTTTGTTACTTTGCTATGCCTTGCAGAGTGAGAGGTTGCACAAGGTTCTTGAATTTGTGAGTACTGTGCATGATCTTTGCGCTGTCCTTGGTATGGACTTCTTCAGTATTGTGACAGAGGTTCATCCAAGCTTAAATGACTCTACTGGTGTTCATTCCAAAAGCATAAGCAATGGCACCCTAGCTAGGCTTTCTAATACAGTCTCAACACTGAAAGAAGATAAAAAGCAGAGGCTGTACAAGGTAATGCATTTAAAATGTTATATGTTAGTTCAGTTGTTTTATTTCCTCCATTCATGCTTTGTTACTTTGGCTACTTGGTGTATATGCTTCAAAGGATAATAATTCTGGCAAACCGGTGTTTTTTAATATTTACATGGAAATACCATAAATTCCAGCTTTAGAACCTCAGAAGTAATTGTATCACCTGCAGACATGATGTGCTCAATTCTGCCTGACTTTATATCTACAGTATATGTGTGTGCACGCTTGTGTGTATGTATACATGTATATGTATATATGTGTGACTTGATCTTTATATCTGCAGCTCCAAGAATTAGCTTCTCAGCTTATTGATCTGTGGAATCTAATGGATACCCCTCAAGAAGAAAGGATACTATTTGACCATGTTACCTGTAATATATCAGCTTCTGTAGATGAAGTCATTGTTCCTGGGGCCCTTGCTCTGGATCTGATTGAGCAGGTACTGATAACTTTCTGAAGTTCAAACAGTTTTGCCCGATAAATGCTGGTAACTGATTTTTTCTTGTTCTATATTATGAAGGCTGAAGTGGAAGTTGAAAGGCTTGATCAGCTGAAAGCCAGCAGGATGAAAGAGATTGCTTTCAAAAAGCAAGCTGAACTTGAAGAGATATTTGCCCGTGCTCATATGGAAATAGACCCAGAAGCTGCTCGAGAGAAGATTTTATCACTAATTGATTCTGGAGACATTGAACCGGCTGAATTACTGGAAGACATGGACAAACAGATAGCAAATGCAAAAGAAGAAGCTTTAAGCCGAAAAGAAATATTGGACAAGGTTGAGAAATGGATGTCAGCATGTGAAGAAGAGAGTTGGCTTGAAGACTATAATCGGGTACTTATAATCTGCTATCTTCATTTTATCTGTGTTTCTCTTTGATTGGGCGTGTAGGGTTGGAATAGTATCGTTTTGATGTGGACATTAGGATAATGCAAATGGAAGCTGCATGTAATCCTTTAAACTGACATCATTGTGGTGAGAACTTTAGTATAGGCAGTACAATGATGGTGAAGAAACTTCCAGTGAGTATATGTGATTTCCTATGGAGAAAACTTATATCAAATTATTTATATTCTTGCCATCAAGTTTTCCTATCAAACAATGGGATGTGAATAATTTTTTAAATTCAGCAAACAATGACACATGCATAGATATTTTTTTAATTCATCAAGTTTTCCCCCTCACACTATGTTGTAAAACAGGATGAAAACAGGTATAATGCAAGTAGAGGTGCACACTTGAACCTCAAACGTGCAGAGAAAGCTCGGATACTGGTCAACAAAATTCCAGGTATTTGTTAAATGAGACTGAACTACCACCAGAAACTTATTATTTATTGGATCCACTATCAGCATAAAACTCTTTACACTAATAGCAAACAAGGAGATGTCACATCATTGATTGGAGTGACTAAAATATTTCATTTACAATAGAAGATTTTTAGTTTTTTAAATAGGTGGCACTATATGGTCAAATGATAGAGTAAAGCTTTTTAAGCATTAGAATTAATTTATTACCATTGTTATTTTCATATTGAGGATTTAATATACCTGCACATTTTCATATGTAACTATGTTTTCTTTGTGAAATACATTGTTATTTTTATACAAGGATGGACCATCATCATTTTTGGTTGCTGCGATTTATACAAATCAAGTAGATGCCTGGAGTTGTCTTGATTTGACAACCAAGAATATTGCATTAACTCCAATTAACAATTTGATTTGGTAGAAGACGCAGTTACATGAACCTGTAATCCATGGTTGGCTGGCAGATACTAGTGCACTATCATGGTTTCTTGGCATGAATGAACCCAAATAATTAATCTTGTTTCTTTTTTTTTCTTTGTGAAAATTGCAGCTTTGGTTGATACATTGATTGCTAAAACTCGTTCTTGGAGGAAGTACACAGCGTGTCATTCACATATGATGGTGTTCCTCTTCTTGCTATGTTGGATGAATATGCCATGCTAAGGCATGAACGGGAAGAAGAAAAACGAAGGATGAAGGTAAGTTTTAGTCATGAGATGATTTAGGATGACTAATTTTCAGATTAATTTGACTATTCAAGCACTTGCTAATCAGACAGTTAGCAAAAGTGAATGTCTGAAAGATTTGAGTATCATAACCTGTGCACTTCACATTCTGTAGGACCAGAAAAAGTATAATGAGCAGCAAAACACAGATCAGGAATCTGTCTTAGGTTCACGACCCAGCCCAGCTCGGCCACTTGGCAACAAGAAGGTAGTTGGCCCTCGTCCTAACGGTACTCCTAACCGACGGCTATCTCTTAATGCTCATCAAAATGGAAGCAGGTCCACAATGAAAGATGGAAAGAGGGATAATACTAAACCAGTTGCTCCATTGAATTATGTGTCCATGTCAAAAGAAGATGCTGCTTCCCATGTTTCTGGTACTGAACCAGTCCCAACATCACCCTAATGAGATTGAGATCTGTATTTTAAAATCCCTTAATGTCATGTTTGTAGCATTGTTGTATTAGTTACTCTGCTGTAGGAATATAATCTGTCAGTGACAAGTAATGTGGAGAGGAGCTGTTCTGAGATGTGTATGTTATATGTGCGATTTAGAGGTTTTCTCAATATATGCTGTTTTATTTTATCCTTTTTTTATAGTCCTTTCATATAAAGGATTAGATGCACCATGGTAGCCTTACCTTTTGATTACCAAGGCTCTATTCTCCTGGGTTCTTTCACCTTCCATCCTTCGTGCATGTGAACTTGTGCTTATCCGCTTGACCTGATTTGACTGGGAAAATCGGCATTGGTGGAGTTTGGATTTTCCCTAAACCTCAACTACATTTCCAAAGAGGGGGTGGAGCGGGATTGGAGCTGTAAATTCTGTTTAACATGAATTCATCTCAATATAATAATTAAATAATGGGAAAAATATGTCTTTCGTCCCTATAATTTCGGTCAACTGTAATCTTTGTCCATGTACTTTAAATCATTTGTTTTTTTGTCCCTCAACTTTCTAAACCCCCAATCCATGGTCCCTAGCCATTAGTGAGATCTGTTAATCTGATGAGTTGAGTAATAAATTTACATATTAGCCTCGATAGTGGTCCCAAATAGCTGACACATTTAGTTTATTTTTTTATTAATTTTTTAAATTATTAAAATAGCCATAATTATGAAATTAAGTTTTTTATCAGTTAAAAATTGTTTAGGTGAAAACCCTAATTTAGTAATTCGGGTTATTTAAATAATTAAAAAATTAATAAAAAATTTAATTAGGTGATCAACAACTCATTAGGTTAACAGATCTCTGACAGACATGGACCACAGTTTGGGGTTTAAAAAGTTTAGGGACAAAAAACACGGGATTTAAAGTACAGGGACGAAGACTAAAGTTGACCAAAATTATAGGGACGAAAAACATATTTTACCCTTAAATAATTTAAATTACAATAATAGTTAAATAGTAATTCTATTCCTTATACAATAAATTTATATAACATTTCATATAATACATTTCTCCCTTGTTTTTCTCTGTTACTCCTATTACACACTTCTTTTTGAATAGGTGAACAGAGCAAAAGAATCTGTTGAAGGAGAAATACATTGGAGTTGAGGACCATAACACAATAGTAAAAGAATAGAAGAATTGTTGATAAGTGATTATATTGCAAAAGCCAACTTAGGTCTTTAATTGGACCTTACCAAATTGTTTTCTTTCACGATGCATGCTTTACATGTGGAGGAAAAAAATTATTCGAATATGTTATCCTATTTTATTTTGTATTTAATTAAATGAATTGAAAACTCATTAATTCTTTAGCACCACTATTTTGTATGAAGGATTTCTCAAGTTACACATGACTTGAGATTATTTTAATGTACTAAATTTGTATTTTTATTTTATTTTTATTCTCGGTATACATTTAAACACTCTTAGGGAGGGTTCAATCCCGTACTAGAGTCTCAAGTGAAAAAGATTTAAAAAAAGTATATTTTTTTTCTTTTTTATTAAAATTTTTTAATATATGTTATCATCATTAATTTCTTTCGAAAACTTCAAGGCTTCTAGTCTAAGTTTTTTTTATAGTAATTTGCAAGGCATTAATTCATTAAACATCAAATTTTCCTTAACAAATTGCTCCCATAGAATTTAAGTCAGTTAGAAGTTCTAGAAAGGAGATAAATAACATTCGTTTTCAAAGAAGAATTATTCAATATCTTGGCGATGAAGGAAAGCACGAGCTTCGAATAAACGACGTCGTGTTCTCTGCAACAGAACAACGAAAGATCACCTCCTCCGAGTCAAGCATCTCTGTTGTTTCAATGGTGAACGAAACCGAGCCCGCGAAGCTGCTCTTACCATACCTTCAACGCGCCGATGAGTTGCAAAAGCACGAACCTCTCGTCGCTTATTACTGTAACACTAAACACACTCTCTTTATCGCTGTTTTTATTTTTATTTTTACTTTTTGCATTTTTAAATTTGATATTCAATGATGATCGATTGCTATTTTTGGTCGTTGCTTCATGTGTTCTCAAATTCCCACGCTTGTCAATTTATGTTTTCTTTTTTCATTTTTTAAATTGATCCTACTTAGTTAGGAGTAATGCCGTAATTTAATTAATTAAATTTGTTAGTTATGGTGAATGTAGGTCGGTTATATGCGATGGAAAGGGGGATGAAGATTCCACATAGTGAGTGCACCAAGACAACTAAGGGCCTGTTTGGTTTACAAAAACATTTCCTGTTTCCATTTCCTATTTTCACTCTGTTTCCTGTTTTCTGGAATTTTACAAAGGAAAAACTGGAAATGCTGGAAACAGCAAATTTTTGTTTCCAGCATTTCCAGTTTTTTCTTTGTAAAATTTCAGGAAACAGAAACAGAAAATGGAAACAGGAAACGAAAATGCAAACCAAACAGGCCCTAATGCTTTGCTTCTTTCCCTCATGAACCAGCTTGAAAAGGTCATATTTACTGTTCCATTAAATAGCCAAATTAGTTCTTGAAAGATATAGCTTTAATTACATTACTCCCTTAATTATATAAATTACGCCTAATGCTCTTTGTTCTTACAAAGCTTAAATTTTACTCATGGGGTACAACCAGGCTAAGTGAAGAAGCTAGTGTGTCCTTATGTGCTGCCTCCGTTCTTCCTTTTATAGCTGCTAAAGGTGCTCTTCCCGTTATGGTATGATTTGTTGATTGGAGACAATGTGCGTTGAACTTGCCGTTGAGCCGCGTGTTATCAGTCATTTCCTTATTTGTTCACTTCCCTTATTCAATCAGACCTAAGATCCCGCTGTGGTATGCCAGGTCTGCTCCTCTGGACTTTACCTTGGTCGAGCTCATCATAACCGAGCTTGCTCTGACCGGCCTTGACAGGTACGTAACATAAGCCTCCCAAGCTACGAAGTGTTATTCAGTGAAGTAGCTTATTTGTCCTGAATTTATCATAGCCGAGCTTGCTTGACAGGTACATAACATAAGCCTCCCAAGCTACAAGGTGTTTATTCAGTGAAGTAGCTTTTTGTCCTGAATTTGTTTTAACCGGGCTGTTAATGGGTAAGCCCGGGTCCGACCTGCGCATGTTTAGCGTTTGGGTGCTCCTCGAGATGCTGTCAGTCGACTTGTCAGCCGTTGTTTTTAAATTGGGACCGTTAGATGATTCCCCATCTTCACCCTTCATTTTTCATAACCATCGCGCCTTTTGGACTTTGCATCTCTTCATCTTCAAACTGTTTCGCTCCACACCGCATCGTTGTCTATTTAAGTTTGCTGCTAGACGCTTCGTTCTTCATTTGCAGCGAACCCTAAGCTTCCTTGCTCGTGTCTTTGGCTTTCATTCCCGTCCTTCTTCCTTCTTCAAGTACACCCATCCTCCACTCTTCTTCTTGTTCCTTTACAGTTTCTTCTATTTTCCACCATGTCTGATTCTAGGGAGGATTCTGAGTTTTCAATTTCTGGTTCTTTTGAGGGGTCTGTGAGGGAAAAGATAGTGAATGTAGGTAGTTCCTCTGATGAATCGGAGAGTGATTCTTCCGATGAGGGTTCCGTGGGTAGTTTCCTTGTTGTTCCTATTGTCGTTCTTGTCCAGGCTGAAACTCCGGGCTGTGAGGGAGAGTGCTCCGGCGAGGTTCCTAGACGCAGGAGGAGGGTTAAGATTACAAAGTGTCCTGGAGAGGGTGAATTGATGGGCTATATTCTGAAAATGGATTAAGAGGGGAAAGAAGAATCCGAGTATGATTTCACTAATTTTTCTTGGGTAGAGGAGACGGGGGGAAACCTCTTCTGTGTATACTGACGAGGAATCTCTTAAGGAGTTTCTTGACCGAGCTGACTATACCCGACCTAGCACCCAGGGTGTCATAAATTGTAGTTGGTGTAATCCTCAGGATAGGATTTGTCATAGGAGAGCGAACAACTCGGTGCATGATGTAGTTTACATGTTCGATAAATTGTTTAGTCAGTATAACGTTCGTGTTCCCTTCACTGATTTCGAGTGTTCCCTTCTTCGGATTCTGAATGTTGCTCCTACTCAACTTCATCCAAATTCATGGGGATTTATAAAGGGTTTTCAAATTCTGTGCAACTTTTTTGGCATTACTCCTTCTTGCCCCAAGTTCTTCTATTTCTTTCAAGTAAAGGTCGTTTGTCCTTTAGACCTCATTCCTATTAATAGTCGAACAAGTCGGAAATTAATGGGGGCCTACACCTCTTCTCTCAAATTGTTCAAAGATCATTTTTTCTGCCTTTTTAGTGATGTTGGTAACGAATTCTTCTTAGATGAGAAAAAGAACTTTACTTTTCCGATCTATTGGTCTCCTTGTCCTCGTGTCATTCTTGTCTTTGATTCTGATTATTTGTCTCCCGAGGAGCTTATCGAGGTGACCTTTTTAGAAAAAGCTACCGGGCTCAAGTGTGCTGGTTTGATTAAGTTAGAAGACAAACCTGCTGATCTTAGGAAATATTGGTATGATTTGTATAATTTCCTCTTTTTGCATATGTTGTTTGAGGTTTTAACTTTCTCTTTCTCTTATGGCAGAGCAAATGGATACGATTTAGATAGGAAGGCTCTTGCAAAGAGGCTGGCAGCTCAGAGGGCCGAGAAGGCAAAATCTGAACAGAAGGTCGAGCAGTCTGAGGGTGAGGTCGGACAAGATTCCAAGGTTTCAGATCCTCTTCCCAAGTCTTCAACTAAGGCAACCGAGAAGGCCCCTTTGAAGGAGACTTCTCGGAAATGACCACGTGATTCTAGGCCAAGTTTGGATCTTGAAAAGAGTAAAGGCCCCGAGCTGCCCACTGAGGGGAACATCCAAAATTTTCAGGAGTTCGTCGGGTCTGGTCCTTCTTTCTTCTTTGTGGGACAATCGTTTTAACGTTCGTCAGGTTATCGATTCCAACCTGATTTTGAAAGGTGATGTTAAAAAGTTGGACAACTGGGGTTCGTGCTCTTCTCATTTGATGCTCCAACATATTGGTCTCAGGACGGCCGCTCTTGGTCGGTATTTGGAAAGATAAGCATCTTCTAGTTCCAACCGTGAGCAGGAGTTGTTGGCTTCTGTTGACAACTTACAAAAGCAATTAGTTGAGTATGAAGGAATGAAGACCAAGGTTGCGGGTTTGGAAGGCCGAGTTGTGCTGTTGGCTCAAGAGAAGAAGGGTCTGAAGGAGGAAAAAGATTTAACCTCCGAGTTGAGCGCTGAGAAGACTGCTAAGAAGAAGGACGAGCAACTTCTTTCTGAAGCCATTGCTGCTCGTGATAGAATTAAGGCGGGAGCTGCTCAGACCTATGATCAAGGATTTTCTCAGGCGTTGGAGCAGGTGAAAGTTTTATTTCCTGATGTGGATACCTCAAGTTGTGATGTGTTGAAGGAAGTTGTTAATGAGACTCTGGTGGAGATGGTGTTGGATGAAGGAGGTGATGGTCCTAAGGAGTCCGAGGATGTTGTCGGCCAAGGGGATATGAATGTTGAAGATGAAGCTAAGACTTCAGAAAAGTCGATGCCTGAAGGCCGAGATGATTCTACAAGTGGAGATGGTGCTCAAGCTGAAGTGAACCCTGAGGGCCGAGATGCCTCTAGCGACGATGATAAGACTGAACATCCAGCCTCCGAGCAAGCCCCAACTGCTTGACTCTCTTTTCTGTATATTTCTTTTTGTTGAACTCCTTTGGGAGTTATGTAAAAAACTATGTTATGTGATTAATGTTATTTCTGCACGTTTTATTTTTCCCGAACCGTCCAAGACTTCTTGATAGGAATCTCCGTTTCTTGTTCCGCATTTAATGTTTCTCGTTTCCCTCCCCTGTTTTTACACTATAAAAAGGAGTTAATGATATGAACCTTGAGGTTCTATTTTTATGGACCTTAGAAATTTTCTGATAAATAGAGAACTTTTGTTAACAAGCACTTGTCTCACAAGGAAAATAATCAATATTTTTTTATTCTTTTTCTTTACGCACGTACGTAACTGTTTTTCTTTTATTTTCTTTTATTTTCTTTTCTTTTGATGTACGTATACCATAAAATAGAAACTGTAAAGGAAATATAACAAGGATATAATCAATAACAATGGAATCCTTAAGAAGCTTGAAAATTAAATCACATAAAATTCAAGATCGTAGAGGAAAGTATGCAATTGATTAAAAACAGCTAATAGAAAAGATAGAAGAAAACAGATAATGGACGTCACACTTTCATGAATTGAAAGATAAGTCCATGAAGATGATCACACAAATGTATATGAACCTTTGATAACCTTCACTCTTGACTAGCAAGAAAGTTAGAGAAAATCACTCTCTCAAGTAAGAAAATCACTTTCTAAATTTGCAGCAATTTTGCATAAAACTTCAATTGTGCTTTGTGCATGCATGAAGCATGTATTTATAGGATTTACAAGGTGAAACTAGGGTTGTGTAATCAGCCAAGTTACACGCCCAACTCATCCCCAAAATGCCCCTTTACACACTTCCCATGCAACCCTAAACATATTCTAGGAATTAAATAAATTAAAAGACAAATTAGCTAATAAAACTTAACCTAAGTAAGCTTGTATGGCCGCATTTCCTAACCAGAATTTTGGCACATGTTAGCTACATTAAACCTTGCAAAATAACCACCAAACATGATGTAAAGAGACTATTCATTCATCCATAATGTAGCCGCAACAATTCAGCCACCAGTCTTCAAGATTCCTTGCATTTGTAACTCCCTTTCATGACTTGGCCGCCACTTTAATGGCTCTTCACCTCTCATTTACAACCTTGTTGGCACCCTTTTATGACTTAGAATTCAGCCACATTTAGCACATGTTGGCCGCATCACATAGCTCAAAAATGAGGCTAGATTCATGCGCACATAAGCCTTCCTCAACGGCTATAAGACAAGGCTTTCAATGCCTTTAAACATCATCACTCCTTTGTCTTTGTAACCACCAAGTTATTACTCAATGTTTTGTAACTACAAAACCTTATTGAAAGCAATAATAATTCAGCAAAATAAAGAGCACATGGCCGCCCACCATGCACCCATGTGGCCGCCCACAATGCCACATCATTGGCTTGGAAGTGCTTCAATTAACAGTTACATTAAATGCAACTGATTCTTCATCAATTAAGCTATCCTCTTCAACTTGAGTGCAATTAATGAACTTAGGACTTCCATTAATATTTTGCTCAGTTTGAGTCTGGACTCTTTATTGATGACTTGGAGTGCCTCCTTAGCCTTCCTAGCTTGTGCCCTTGTCATGGGCCCACCCAATCTGTGACTGCCTGATTGATGTCCACATCAGTTAAGCTTCCTCAATTCTGAACCACTCTGATATCTTTCAACTCTTTTTTGGAATGGACGAGTTGTTGGCAGTTTTGAAGGCTTTTCTGATATCAGTTAATCTGTTTGATCCAACCTATGATACTGGTTGGATCAACAGATTAATTGATGTTGAAAATTTCTTCTAAAAGATCTTGGATCAAACCGATTAACTGAAAGGAAGGGGAGCAATGTCAAATTCTCTTTTACAGAGTTTTGCATTGTCTCTTCTTATGCCAAAGATGGGAGGCCAAGTTTGTGAGGAAACCCAGTACTTGACTTCGATTTTCTTGCATTCCTCCTTGGCTTTTGGGTACGCCGAGGATGCTTCTACATGCAAATTGGTGATTGCAACCTGCTCAAGTCGGAGGAAAGCTCTCCAGGAACTGATCTCCAACTTGGGAGTGGGTACTGTAGGGGTAGTCTTCTGGTGTAACCCTATTGTCTTCCTGGGTAGCATCATCTCCAACTTGTTTTGTTTTTTATAGTAGAGTTTTTGTAATTTTGTTGCTCCCTTTGTAATTGTGGGTGGTTGGTAGTCTTCTGGTGTAATTATGGATTAAGATTTTTGAGTGTATTTTTTGATCAATCCCCAAGTTATTTCCTTGTCAAGCTCGTTTGATGTACCTCTATGACTTAGATAAATTATTATTAAAAATAACCAAGAGAAGAACCTGGATTCTTAAAGCAGAGGTGACACTCGTCAGGTGCCAACTCGGGTAATAGGAAATTATCCTTCAATAACTTAGATAAATTATTAAAAAATAACCAAGTGAGGGACCTGGATTCTTAAAGCAGAGGTGACACTCGTCAGGTGCCAGCTCGGTGTAATAGGAAATTCTCCTTCAATAACTTAGATAAATTATTAAGAAATAACCAAGAGAAGAACCTGGATTCTTAAAGCAGAGGTGACACTCGTCAGGTGCCAGCTCGGTGTAATAGGAAATTCTTTTTCAATAACTTAGATAAATTATTAGAAATAACCAAGTGGGAACCTTGATTCTTGAAACAGAGGTGACATTCTTCAGGTGCCAGCTCGTGTAATAGGAAATTCTCCTTCATAACTTAGATAAATTATTAAGAAGTAACCAAGTGAGGAACCTGGATTCTTGAAGCAGAGGTGACACTCTTCAGGTGCCAACTCGGTGTAATAGGAATTATCCTTCAATAAATAACTTAGATAAATTATTAAGAAATAACCAAGTGAGGAACCTGGATTCTTGAAACAGAGGTGACACTCGTCAGGTGCCAGCTCGGTGTAATAGGAAATTCTTTTTCAATAATTTAGATAAATTATTAAGAAATAACCAAGTGAGGAACCTGGATTCTTGAAGCAGAGGTGACACTCTTCAGGTGTCAGCTAGGTGTAATGAGAAATTTTCCTCCAATAACTGTTTTGGACTTGGTTTTTAGAGTATAAGCTCGTTACCCTGAGATACAACTCAGTTTTTAGAGCATGTATTGGTGAAGCAACTCTTCCTTTGGAGAAAAATTATTTTAACTCGTTACCCCAAGTTTTGGACTTGGTTTTAGAGTATAAGCTCGTTACCCTGAGATACAACTCAGTTTTTAGAGCATGTATTGGTGAAGCAACTCTTCCTTTTGGGAAAAAATATTTTAAACTCGTTACCCCAAGTTTTGGACTTGGATTTTAGAGTATAAGCTCGTTACCCTGAGATACAACTCAGTTTAGAGCATATATTGGCGAAGCGACTCTTCCTTTTGGAGAAAAAATATTTTAACTCGTTACCCCAGTTTTGGACTTGGTTTTTAGAGTATAAGCTCGTTACCCTGAGATACAACTCAGTTTTTAGAGCATGTATTGGCGAAGCGACTCTTCCTTTTGGAGAAAAATTATTTTAACTCGTTACCCCAAGTTTTGGACTTGGTTTTTAGAGTATAAGCTCGTTACCCTGAGATACAACTCAGTTTTTAGAGCATGTATTGGCGAAACGACTCTTCCTTTGAAGAAAAATTATTTTAACTTGTTACCCGAAGTTTTGGACTTGGTTTTTAGAGTATAAGCTCGTTACCCTGAGATACAACTCAGTTTTTAGAGCATGTATTGGCGAAGCAACTCTTCCAGGTAGATCAGATGTGTAGCATTAGGGGTTTTATTGCTGGTTTACAGTCTAGATTAAGCCTCGTTAAAAACTTTCTTGGCGAAAACCCTCCTTAGGGATAAAAAACCAAGATGGGAAAAAGAGTGCTTTACCTGACTGTCATCATACAATTTAGGTTAACTGAAATAAAATCTCAAGTGCTTAGCATTCCATGTCCTGGGTATTTGCCTTCCAGTTAGGTGTTCCAGCTCATATGCTCCCCGTCCTACTTCATTCCTAACTCTGAATGGGCCTTCCCAATTTGGGCCGAGTTTCCCATGCCTGGGATCCTTTCGCGCCTGTTCAATTTTTCGAAGGACCAAGTCTCCTTTTCTGAATCTTCGAGGTTGTACCTTCGTGTTATATCTTCTTGCTGATCTATCCCTGCAAACTTGTTCTCTGAGGTGAGCTATTTCTCGTTCTTCTGTTAATAAGTCAAGCTCGACTCGGAGGTTTTCTTCATTGTTTGCAAAATTATGTTCTTGTACACGAGGGCTTGTGAAGGAAATTTCCACAGGGATCATTGCGTCACTTCCATATGTCAATCTGTATGGTGTTTCTCTTGTGGTAGATTGAGGTGTAGTGTGGTAGGCCCAAAGTACCATTGGTAACTCCTTGGACCATCTTCCTTTTGATTCTCCCAATCTTTTCTTCAATCCGTTGAGGATTATTTTATTTTCTGCTTCAATCTGTCCGTTTGTTTGTGGATGTTCAACTGAAGTTTTGGTATGAAAAATGTTGTATTCCTTGCACAGGTCGGTGAATTCTCTGCAGTCGAATTGCTTCCCATTGTCAGAAATTATCGTATTTGGGATGCCATGATGACAAATGATTTGTCTCCAGACTTGCTTATTTTTCCTGCTGTAATGGTTGTTAATGGTTCAGCTTCAATCCACTTTGTAAAGTAGTCAATGGCCACCACTAGAAATTTGACCTGTCCAGGTGCCAAAGGAAATGGGCCCAAGAGGTCTATCCCCCACATTGCGAAGGGCCATGGAGAGGTGATACTGTGTAGTTCTTCCGAGCTCATGTAACTTAGTTGGAAAATTTCTGGCAAGCATCGCATTTTTTGACGAATTCTTTAGCATCTGCTCTCAAAGTTGGCCAATAAAATCCGGCCCGTAGAATCTTTGCAGCTAAAGATCTAGCGCCTCCATGGCTTGCGCCGACTCCTTCATGTACTTCCTTCAAATAAGTTTTTGTTGTTCTAGTGGGATGCATTTGAGGAGTGGTGACGAGAATCCTCTCCTGTAAAGCTGGCCATTTATAATAACCGTAGAAGCTGTAGTGATAAGTTATCTTGCGTGCCTCTGCTGGGTCTAAGGTAATTTGTTCTCCTGGAGATACTGAAATAAGGGGGTTATCCAAGAGTTTGCATAATTGATATTTGTTACCTCAATTTCTCAATGCTCGGTTTCTGAAGAGTTTCTTAAATAATTGGTTTTGTTGCATCCGGCTTCTTTGTACTGGCGAGTTTTGATAACAAGTCGGCTCTTAGGTTCTGCTCTCTGGTTATGTGTTGAATTTTGAATCATGTTAAGTTAGTTATCACAGTTTTAACTTTGTTTAGATACCTGGTAAGATGAGGATCTCTGTTTGATATTCTCCTCTGACCTGTCCTGTGACTAGTTGTGATCGCTGAATACAGTTATGAAGTTGCTCCACCTCCTTAGCCAGGAGTAGTCCTGCAATGAGTGCTTCATATTCTGCTTGATTGTTGCTTGCTTTAAATTCAAAGTAGAGTGACTGCTCTAGGACTAAGTTGTTTGGTCCTTCCAAAATGACGCCCAGCTCCATTTCCTTTAATATTTGATGCTCTGTCCACGTAGAGGGTCCAGAGCTGCTCTCCTTGTTCTTCTTCAGCAGGTGTGAGCTCTACCGGGAAATCTGCTAGGACTTGTGACTTAATCGGTCCTCTTGGTTGGTAATTTATTCCAAATTCCGATAGCTCCATCGACCATTGATCATCCTTCCTGCTAGCCCGGGATTATGCAAAAATCTGCCTTATGGTTGATCAGTTTTCACAACTACCTGATGATTTGGAAATATGGTCTGAGTCTTCGTGCTGCTGTTATTACAGCGAGAATTACCCTTCTCAATTTTTTGGTATCTTAACTCAGGGCCTTGCAGAGCTCTACTCACAAAGTAGATTGGTTGCTGTCCTTCGGGATTTTCTTGTACCAATATTGCACTGATAGCCTGTTCGCTCATTGCTAGGTATACTAGGATTTCCTTCTCAGGATCAGGTTTCTTTAAAATGGGAGGTTGTGACAAGTAGGTCTTGATTTGTTGGAAAACCCGTTCGCACTCTTCTGTCCATTGAATTTACTCCCTTGTCTAATAGATTGAAAAAGAGGTCTCAAACGTTCCCCAGATTTAGACAAAAACCTGGACAAGGCCACAACTCTTCCAGCCAGTCTTTTCACTTCTTTCATGTTGGATAGGCTTTTCATTGCTAAGATTTCTTGACATTTCTCCGGGTTCGCCTCGATTCCTCGATCAGTTAACATGAAACCAAGGAATTTTCCGGAGTGAACAGCAAAGGATCACTTTTCCAGGTTGAGCCTCATGTTGTACTTTCTGAGCTGGTTAAAATTTATGGAGATCATAACATGCTTCCTGTCTGTTGGAGTCTTGACCACCATGTCATCAATGTAGACTTCCATGTTGCGTCCGATTTGTTCTGCAAATACTTTGTCCATCAATCTTTGATATGTTGCCCTGACATTTTTAGCCCAAAGGGCATAACTTTGTAACAGTAATTGGCCATGTCAATGATAAAAGTTGTTTTGTCTTCGTCCACTGGGTTCATTCTGATCTGGTTATAGCCCGAATAAGCATCCATTATGCTGATGTATTTGTAACCCGAGGCTCCATCAACTAGGTGGTCAACGCTGGGGAGAGGATAGGCATCTTTAGGGCATGCTTTGTTCAGGTCGGTGAAGTAGTGCACATCCTCCATTTTCCGTTTGACTTTTTGACCATGACGACATTTGCAAGCCACGTTGT
This sequence comes from Sesbania bispinosa, assembly GCA_026901365.1. NCBI lineage: Eukaryota > Viridiplantae > Streptophyta > Magnoliopsida > Fabales > Fabaceae > Sesbania > Sesbania bispinosa. The sequence continues at coordinate 294,704 of QLOH01000763.1, read as the reverse complement.
ATATTCAATCTCTCTGATGAAACCAACTTCTAGTAGTTTCTTTGATTCTGTTAGTGCCGCATTCCTTCGCTCCTCACCTAGTCTTCGTTTCTTTTGAGAAATGGGTTTGATTTTTGGATCGATCATTAATTTCTGACATAGAACGTCTAGGTCGATCCCCTTGCATGTCTGTAGGAGTCCAAGCAAACAATGTCAGAATTTTCTCTTAAAATCTGTATTACCTGGCTGTTCTTCTTGGATGGAAGACTTGTTCCAATCGAGTTGTTTTGTCTGGGCTATCACCAATTTGAACAATTTTTAATTCCTCAGTAGGTTGAGGTCTTCTTTCTGAGAAATCGATTATGGGGTTACTCGGCCGAGTAAATTCTGAGTTCAGTTCCAGAATTTTGTTGGAAGATCTTCTTGTTTCCAAGCTTTTTACATAACAACACCGAACTTCGTTCCTGTCAGCTCTCATTACTCCTATCTGTTGATCATCAACAGGAAATTTCATAGTTAAATGAGGAGTCGAAACATCGCTCCCAAAGCATTTAGGGTGGGTATTCAATAATAATAGTATAAGAAGTAAGAGCATTAATAAGCAGATATTTGACATTACGGTTTTGTAAATCCCACCAGATCCAAAGGTCGTTCTGAGCTTTACATAACCTCTTACCTCTACCTGTTCCCCAACGAATCCTACCAGGCTTCCATCAAAAGGATGAACAGTGTCTGTTGGGAGGGAGAGATCCTCATAGGTCTTCCAGAACAAGACGTCATCGGAACTGCCTGTCGAATTAAGACCTTTCTGACCGAGCAACCTTCTATGTTTATTCGGACTACCATTGGGTCGTCCCCGATTCATGTCCTTTAAACCTGCAAGTCTCTGTCAGAGAAAGAATGACAGGATGGGATCTACCTGACTGCTTTCGTTCTAATTTATTTACTGAACAAATTGTTCTAAGGTGTCTTATTCTGGAAGAGGAGGTAGGTCCGCCTCCTGTAAATCCTCCTGATATAGTGTGGATGGAGCCAACTCTTCTCCTGGGTGTGCTTGGTCCGGGATTCCCATCTGGAGACTCATCTCTGTTTCTTCTACGATCATAATCTACCCGAGCTGTTTCTTTTTTATTCTTCTGCCTTCCGTCGTACACATATCTCCCAAGATGACCAAGCCTAATAAGTTGTTCGATTTGATTTTTCAAAGCCCAACAATCATCAGTGCCATGCCCAAATGCGCGATGAAAGTCACATCTCTTTGTCGGATCAACCCCTTCAGGGGTATCCTTAGGAGGTGGTGGGAGTTCAATAATTCTTGAGTTATATACTTCACGTAAGATTTGACTTCTTCTAGCGTTAACGGAGTGAAGTGATCAAAGATTGGGGCTGGTCGGGGTGGTCTACCCGACCTTCCATTTTTCTTCCCTGGGTGGTTCTTGAATTTGAAAGTCCCATTGTTGTTTTGTTCGTTATTGTGACGGGATGAACCGTCTTTTTCTAATGGTTTTGTTAGCATGGCTCGTAGACGTCTTTTGGCTACAGCTGCTTCCTTTGCGTCTATCTGACCCGAGGCTTGCGTCATGAAGTCGGCTATGTCAATCGGTTTTGACTAGGGGTGTTCACATCCAATCCAATCTAATGCAAACCGCAAAAACCGAACCAAAAAACCACAAACCAATCAAACGAAATCCAAAAAACCCGCAAACCGCAAAACCAAATTTTTTCATTGGATTGGATTGGTTTTCGGATCCTATGTTGAAAACCAATCCAATCCAATTCAAACCGAACTTATATATACATATATTATTATTTATAAAATAATTATATATTTATACTTGTATACACATATATTTATAAAAAAATACTTATACCAATATATTTTTTTATGATTTTATTATCTAATATCATGTTAATATTTCTATAAATATATCAATACAAAACTAGTTTTAAATTAGTTTTCATGTCTCATGTCATTCTTTTATATAATTTAATATTAATTTTAATAAATATAAGTTCGAATAAGAAAATGTTTACTATTACTTCATTATTTTATCATTTTTATTAAATATTTATTTTCGCTTTAAAAAACCGAAAAACGATCCAATCCAATCCAATTTAAATTGGATCGGATTGGATGGGATTTGGAAAAATATCAAAATCGATAGGATGATGAAATGATAAAACCGCAATGATCGGATCGGATGATTTTTTTCCTCAAAATCGATCCAAACCGAACCGCGAACACCCCTAGTTTGACTTGGCCAACTCGTCTGCGAACTGTCCTTCTTTACTCCGTTGATGATTGCCCTGAGATGAATCTTAGGATCCAGCTCTTTTACTTGCATGGCTTCTCTGTGAAACGATTGATGTAATCCTTAAGTGGTTCGTCGTCTCCTTGAAGTATGCTAAACAGACTGTCCTCAGTTTTCTTGAAGGGACAGCTTGTCGAGAATTGGTTTTTAAGGCTGTGCTGAACTCATCGAAATTTTTATTGATCCATGAGTCAGAGGTTGAATACCATTGCAGTGCGGGTCCTGTTAAAGTTCCTGGAAAGATCTTACACAAAACAGGGTCAGTAGCACATGTTTTGTAAGCATATTGTGTGGACTCTAGTGAGGTGTGAATTCGGATCAGTCGTTCCATCGTAGACAGGCAAGTCAGGAAATTGAGATATCTTGGTAAAGGAATATACATTATAAATCAGTGAAAGGATGAAAACGTGAATCAGTATGATTATTTATGTGAACCTTGAGTTCCTGAAGAGTATGCGTCTTCCTCCTCTTCACGAGAGTCTCGCGCATAATTCAGTTGTTCTCGCATCACCCTATTTCCTCCAGGACCCTCTGGTTTTCTTGTCTGAGTTGTTCGAGATGTTGTGCGAGCTCTTGCAATATTGGTCCATCTTCGTTGGCGTTGGAATCTGGTTTTTACCATTTTTTGAAAATTCTTACTCTAGGAGAGTTTACAGAGCCACACGGTGGGCGCCAAATGTTCTTACTGAAGTAAATGGTTGGATCACAAGAAGGGGGGGTGAATGTGATTCCTTTTTAATATTCTGCAAGTTATCTTCTAATAAAATTCTGCTCAAGGTAAGTTCTTGGCTTTATCAGAAGATGGATTCCCAAAAGGTTAATTTTAAGTATAATGCTTATTATGCTGAAAATAGGATTCCTTTGATGGAATCAATTAAGTTAACACTTACTTAGGTATTAGGTAGCTTTTAAAAACTTTTTATGATCATGCAATAACTAAGAGTGTAAGGAAAAGAAGAGAACACAAAGGATTTATACTGGTTCACCTTTTCCAACCAAAGGCTACATCCAGTCCCTACCTCAAGTAGGATTTTCTCACTAACCAAACTCAATTACAACCTTGGGTACACACTACCACTAGTATTCTTTTCCCACAGCCTCTTCAGGCTTCTTTCAGAAACACCAAACACTTAAAAACAAGTTCTGTCTTCTTACAGTACTTTCTGCAGAAGCACAGAACCTGAAATCTGCAGAACTTGCTTCTGCAGATCCCAATCTCTCACAGGCTCACACTTGAGCCTTTACAACCTCTCAAATACTTCACCTGATCAGTCACAAGAGATTTTACAGCCAACCAATCTCTCTGACTCAGTAGAAGCACAAAGCTACAAAGGTAAAGTACACAAATCTCACAAAGCTCACTAGATTACAATCAGAACAGCAGCAGCAGCTTCTAGTGAGCAAAACTCCCCCTCAACAATGTATATTAAACAATGAGAGAAAAACTGAGGAGAGAGAAAAGATGTTCCAGAAGCTGGCAATGTAAGACCAGATTTTGTTTATGCTTCTGGAGAGAGAGGTGTGTCTCAAAGTGAAGAGAGCACCTCCTTTATAGGTGAGGAGCTAGCTGTGTTGTATTGACAGGTCTCTTTCAGGTACAGCTGCAAAAGCTGACAGGTACAGCTGTCCAGTTGACTGTCTTTTGTGCTTCTGCAGAACTTGCTTCTGCAGACAACAAAACTAGCTCATTTCTTCACCTATGCTTCTGTGGATAAGCTGAGGAAGATTTCTGGATTATTTCAAGTGTATGTTGACTTCTGTAACTCAGCCAAATCATTAGAAGAATCATTTTCTTATTTTTGCCTTAATCTGCTGCTTCTGCAGAATTCATATGTGTATGTTGCTTCTGCAGAATTCTGTTAATGTGTTGTTTCTGCAGAATTCTGCTTCTGATGAACTGCAGATGTTTCTCATGCTTCTGTGAACTATTTGCGGTTCCACAGTTGATATGTCTTGAGCATAAAGTGCTATTATTGCTTGTTCTTGAAATCTTCTCTTAAAGTGAATCTCCCTTCTAATATGTCTTCATTTGATGTTCTTTGGAAGCTTCTTCATGCTTCTAGAAGATATGAGAAGTGCTTAACAGCTTCTGATTACTTTGAATGAGTTATCTTGAATTTACTCATTTTAACTTCAAGTTGTCCTTCACAGATTTGTCATTCCTTTTTAGTTTGCTGCTTCTGCTAGTTATTGGAATGAAATTTCTCATGTATTTCATGCTTCTTATGTTTCTCATATTTCTCCTTCTTCAAGATTAGACCTGTTGCTTCTGGATACATACTCAAATGAAAATGATTAGTCTTCTTTGAAATCAGAATTATACTAAGTTCCATTTGATTTGGTTGTCATGATTAAACCACGTTGAGGGGATATTTGAACCTTACAATCTCCCCCTTTTGATGATGACAACTTATTCAAATTTGCTTAGATAATTCTGATTTTTGATACCAAACTCCCCCTGAATGTTGGCATTTATTATAGTTGCAAATTGTATGAATAGAGTTGTAATTTGGATCAATTAATTTGCAACAGAAGCATGTATAATCAACAAAACATATGAATATGCAGCAACTAATATCAATATGCATAAAAAAACATCTTTTGTCATTCATAATTCATGATTAATCAGAATACATCAAAATGATATTGATCACAGTCAGATCACAAAAAAATAAATCAGCCAAGTATCAGCCCTGATCCCTAAAATTTAGCCTTAAGTTCCTAGTACTACTCTCCCCCCTTTGTCATCAATCAAAACAACCTAAGGGAATGTATGGAGAGAGGCAGGATCATCATTAATCACTTGGATGGGGAGGAGTGATCAGATGATGAAGAGGTAGAAGGCTGAAGCAGATTCTGTGGGGGCTGAAACTGTGAGAAAAGGCATTGGAGGAGCCTGATGTGCTATGACAGGAAGCACGAAATTGTTAAACCAAAACTGATGTTGTGTGAACCTCTCAATCATTTCATTTACTGTGTTTTGGAGAGTGTTCACATTTGAGAACAGTTTCTTCATGTCAGACTTGAGCTTCTGGATATTCTTCTCCATGGATTTTGAAGGAGAAGCAGCTTGAGAAGGTTCACCAGAAGCAGCAGCATCAGGTTTTGGAGCAGCAGGCTCTTCAGCAGGTTTTTCACTGCTCAGTTGCTGGATGAAGTGTTCATTGAGGGAAAGATGTGAAGAGATAGCAGGCAAATTATCCATAATTGGTGCAGCAGCAGGTAACACTGAATCCATTATTGGAGTAGCAAGGAACTGATTAACCATATCAGTTCCAAATGTACCCGCTGAGGGAGCTGAAGCAGTAGCTTCCTTCTGCACTCCTTCCTTCCCTTTCTTCTCAACTTCTGGAGTATCAGCAACTGGAATTGTTCTTGTGGGGATTGAATTTGTTCAGGTGATGCAATGTGAAGGGACTGAGGAGAATGTGAAGTACCTTGGGCAAGGTTAGCCAATTATGTCAACTGCCAGACCCCTCTGCAGAAGCACTGATAGTTTCTTGTGAGTCTTCTTGCAAGGATGCTTCTGTTGGTGGTGATTTGGGCTGAGAAACAGCTTCTTCATCTGAAATGGGATCTAAAGACAGTGAAGTGGAGGGTGAGGTTTTGGCAGACATCTTTGGAGTAGGAGAAGGAGAGGAAATCCTTAGGTTCTTGGTTGAGGGTTCTCCAGAAGCACTGATAGTGACACCTTTCCTTTTTCTGGAGAAGGTTTGGAATTTTTTCTTCTTTGTCCTAGGTGTTGTACTCTCCTCTTCCTCACTTGGACTGGAATAGTCAAGAGAAGGCTCAGGCTTCTTAATCAGCATTTTTTGCACATTGATCTTCCCAAAGAAGCTACAATTATCACTAGAAGCTTCATCTTCTAGGGGAATGTTTGTTTAGCCTAAAATTCTTGTAAGAAGCATCCCATAAGGCAGACTTGCGTATGCCCTCTGAGGATTTGCTGATGAGATCATGCTTCTGAGGATGAGATATGGCAGGGATAGAGGTTTTCCAATGAAGAGATGGTAAATAACCTTAGGTCTTGATCAGTGACTCTTTCTAGAGTCCCAGCTCTAGGCAAGAGTGAATAGCAGCAGAGCTTATGAAACAATCTGCATATGGGGATGAGCTTGCTGGACTGAAGTTGGGAGGAGGATTGGTTAGAGATTCTTTTCTTAACTTCTTCTTTGGTCACTCCAATTGCAGAGAACCGATCATCATAGAGATGAGGATGATTATCTTCACATCCCAAAGCTTCTGCAATGGTCTCAGCAGTGATGACCATGGTTGCTTCTTTGACTTCTACAACCAAAGAGTTGCCATCACTTCTATATTGACTTGCAGAAGCATAAATGCTTTTACAGTCTTTCATAAACCGGTTCCCTTAAAGCAGGTAATCTCCCCAATCCTGCTTCTGGACAAAGTGTCCAATGTCCCATCCACATTTTCTGATTTCTTTAAGGAGAAATATCTTCCCAGGAATGATACCCTTCCATTACCATTTTTCATTGAAGATTTTCAGCATCTTTTCATCTTCAAAAAGATCACTGTTGGAGTCTTGTGATGCTTCTGAAGGATTACTTTCCTCATTTGAGCTTTCCTTCTTCTTTTCTTTGTCAGCTTTGGGGCTTTCATTTTTTAGAGGAGAAGCAGTTGTGGGAGATGGAGGAGTAGCTGAATGAGGGTCTATTTCTATGGGTTTATTGGGGTCATTTCCTATGGTTTTGAAGCTAGCCTTGTTCCTATCTGACCTTCTAACATAGACTACAGAGAGAGCTGGTTCTTTAGAGATGGTTTTCACAGAAGGCTTTGGTGTAGTAGGAAGCTTGAGGGTGAAGGCTTAGGTTGTGGTTCTGGTTGAGGTTTAGTGGCTTCTGGTTCAGTTTGGGATATGATATGAGGTTCAGAGTCTTGGGGTTCTGTTTGGGATTGAGGTTCAGCAGAAACAGAGACTTGCTCTGTGAATTGACTGAGTGCAGGGATTCAGCTGTTTTTGGATCTTCATAGGGCACAATCTCATTTCCCATTACGATGAAGTCTTCAGATTCTGAAGAGGAGTGGTCTTTCTTTTCCATTGCAACTTGCTTAATTCTCATGAGGGCGAGGAGCTTAGAAACAGAGGAAGAAGAATGTGACAGAGTTGAGGAGAGTTTATCGTGGAGGAGAATGAGGATGTCTTTCTCAGCTAAGAGGTATTTTAAAAGGGAAGCTAACTAGCCGTTGTTTCTTTTGAGAGGAAGAGAGAGAGAGAGAGATGTGTGTGCGCAGCTTTTTAGGGGTTGGTTAATGACCAACGGTCATTTGCTTTAAATTTCCCTAATTATGCAACAACTACTTTGTACTCTTTCAGCTAGAGACAAAGTTAGCTTTCCATATTCCTTTTGTAGCTCTTGAAAAAGGTTGTGGATGTAGTTTGACTTTGCATAGAAGGGATAACCAAAGTTGTACCCAGACAAGGACATTTCCCAGCATATGTGATGTGACTATCCACTCTTTAGTTAGTCAACAATCACTGTTTCACGTTTTTCTAGCTAAGTGGTTTAACAGAAGCATTTTTGCCTTAGATCCTTGAAAAATGATGATATCAGAAGCTGAGAATTTATCTCTTGCAGAAGCATCTTTTCATGCCAGATTCTGCAGAAGGAGGGATGTTTCTGTAAGCTCTCTAGCTTTGCTTCTGCAGAAGGAGAAGTGATGTTTCACTTTCCAGAAGCAGTATATGCAACTGTGATCCTACAGTTTAGTGCTTCTACAGCTAATGGATCTTCTAGATGTTCTTTTTGTTAATCAACAAACACAGACATTAATCATCAAGGTTCTTCATATTAATTTTATTTCTAAGAAATACAAATCTATCTTTCACAAGAGGTTTGTGAATATATCAGCAAATTGAAGCTTAGTTTCAATAAATTTCAATTCAATGTCATGCTTCTGGACATGATCTCTAATGAAGTGATGTTTAATGTCAATGTGCTTAGATCTAAAATGCTGGATTGGATTTTTAGACAAGTTAATTGCACTAGTATTATCACAGAATATAGGGATATTGGTGTACCTTAAGCAATAGTCCTCCATTTGATGTTTAATCCACAGCATTTGAGAACAGCAGCTTGCTGCTGATATATATTCTGCTTCTGTAGTGGACAAGGCTATTGTGAGCTGCTTCTTGCAAGACCAGGAGATCAATGATTTTCCAAGAAATTGGCAGCTTCCACTAGTACTTTTTCTGTCCAATTTGTCTCCAGCATAATCAACATCACAATAACCTGTGAGCTCAAAATCTGTGCCTTTCTTGTACCATAATCCAAGACTTGTAGTTCCAGCAAGATATCTAAGAATTCTTTTCACAGCTGCAACATGTGATTCTCTGGGACAAGATTGAAATCTTGCACATAGACTTACAGAGTAAAGAATGTCAGGTCTACTGGCAGTTAAGTATAGCAAGGATCCTATCATTCCTCTGTATTCCTTTTCAGAAACATGTTTACCATTTTCATCTAGGTTTAAGACAGCAGAGGGATGCATAGGTGTCCCCATGGATTTTGAACTTTCCATATTATATTTCTTTAATAGATCTTAGTGTATTTTTCTTGATTTATGAAGATACCATGCTTCTCTGTCTGATTGAAGTCCTAGGAAGAACTTCAATTCACCCATGAGACTCATTTCAAATTCACCTTTCATAAGATCAGAAAACTCTTCACACATTTTTAAATTAGTGGATCCAAATATAATATCATCAACATAGATTTGAACTATGAGAAGATCCTTCTTGAATGTTTTTCTGAAAAGAGTGGTGTCAATTTGACCTCTTGAAAATTGATTTTGCAAAAGAAAAGTGCTTAGCCTTTCATACCAAGCTCTAGGGGCTTGTTTCAAACCATATAAAGCTTTGGTTAGTTTGAAAACATGGTTAGGATACTTTTTGCTTTCAAAACTCGGAGGTTGATGTACATAGACCTCCTCATTTATGAAACCATTTAAAAAGGCACTTTTCACATCCATTTGATAGAGATTAAATTTTTAAATGCAGCAAAAGCAAGAAGGATTCTAATAGCTTCTAACCTAGCTACTGGAGCAAAAGTTTCATCAAAATCAATACCTTCTTGTTGGTTGTAACCTTGAGCTACTAACCTTGCTTTGTTTCTGATAACTTTACCTTCTTCATTCATTTTGTTTCTGAATACCCATTTAGTGCCAATTATGGTGTGATTGTTTGGTTGAGGCACAAGAGTCCAGACCTTGTTTTTCTCAAACTGATCAAGTTCTTCTTTCATGGCATCAACCCATGATTCTTCATCAAGTGCTTCTTGTACATTTTTGGCTCAACTTGAGAGAGAAAAGCAGTGTCATTTGTTCCTGTTAATTGTCTTCTTGTTCTTACTCCTTCCTCAACATTTCCAATTACTTGGTTATGAGGATGGTAAGTTACAGATTTCCATCTTCTGGGCAAATTCTGCTTCTGACGGTCAGAATCTTCTCCAGAAGCACCCACAGCTTCTGTAGGATCTGCAGCTTCTGCAGATTCAGCATCCTTTTCTGTAGAGCTGTGATTTTCAGAGGGCATATTCTTTGGCTGACTTTCATCATCAGAATCTTGCTTGTCACATGCTTGAGAAGGAGAGTTAGCATCATTGAAAATAATATGCATGCTTTCTTCTATTGTCTGATTCTTGAGGTTATAGATTCTATATGCTTTGGAAGTGATAGAATACCCAAGAAATATTCCCTTTTCAGATTTAGCATCAATTTTTTCAAGGTTATCCTTATTGTTTAATATGTAACATTCACTTCCAAATATGCGAAAATAAGCAATGTTGGGTTTTCTTCCTTTCCACAGTTCATAAGGAGTTTTATTAAGGATGCTTCTGATAGAAACTCTGTTAAGTATGTAGCATGCAGTGGAGACAGCCTCTCCCCAAAAGTATTTTGAATACCACTATCACTTAACATAGTCCTTGCCATTTCTTGAAGGGTTCTATTTTTCCTTTCTACAACTCCATTTTGTTGTGGAGTTCTAGGACAGGAGAAGTTGTGAGAAATTCCATTTTCATTAAAATAGTTCTTGAAAAAGTAATTTTCAAATTCCCCTCCATGGTCACTTCTTACAGAAGCTACTTTTTGGTTTCTTTCATTTTGAACTTTCTTGAGAAAGATCTTGAAAGACTCAAAAGTTTCATCCTTAGTAGTTAAAACAAAACCCATGTGAATCTAGAGTAATCATCTACTATCACAAGCCCATATTTCTTTCCTCCCAAGCTAGGTGTTTTAGTAGGACCAAAAAGATCAATATGTAGTAATTCTAGTGTTCTTTTGGTGGTTATTATATTTTTAGGATGAAAGCTGGATTTGGTATGTTTTCCTTTTACACATGCTTCACACATTTTATCTTTATCAAATCTTAGTTTTGGCAATCCTTTGACAAGTTCTAGTTGGATAACTTAGAAATGGTCTTCATGTTTAAGTGACCTACTCTTCTATGCCAAATCCATTTTTCATTTTCAAAAGAAGCAAAGCAGGTTTGATTTGGGAGTTCTTCTAGACTTATGCTATATAGATTTTTGCTTCTAATGCCTGAAAACAATATCCTTTTAGTAGATGATTCTCTAATCTCACAGAATGTAGGTTGAAACATAACTTCATAGCCACTATCACATAACTGAATTATGCTAAGAAGATTATGTTTTAACCCTTTCACATAGTATACATTATTAATTTGGGTAGAACCTTGCATACCTATCTTTCCAATACCTTTGATTTGAGCTTTGTTGTTGTCTCCAAATGTTACTGTTCCTCCTTCTATCATGTGGAGTTGAGTGAATTTGCTCTTGTTTCCAGTCATGTGTCTGGAGCAGCCACTGTCCAAGAACCATAGCTCTTTCTTCTTGGATTCTTTTGCTTGTCCCTACATCAGAAAACAATAATGATTTAGGTACCCAAATTTTCTTGGGTCCTTGGATGTTAGATACATTTCTTCTGGTACTCCTATTTCTTTTGTAACAGTTTTGATCATAGTGTCCAAATCTGTTACACCAAGAGCAATGAGGAGGTTTCCTTTTGGCTGGGACAAAAACTATTTTATGTGTTTTTGTGTTTTAGTCTAAAGTGAATCCTAATCCTCTTTTATCAGTAGTTTCCCTACTGCTTCCTATCAATTGATTTAGGTTATGAGTGCTGTTAACAAACTTGCATAAATCATTTTGAAGTTCATCAATCTTTTTCTGCAGAAGCATATTTTCCTTCTGTAGTTCTGCAGTTTTCTCTGCTTCTGCAGAGTTGCTTCTTACATTCTTGATTTGTTCAGATAACTTAGAATGAGATTGTTGAAGACAATAATTGGTTTTAATTAACCTGTTATTATCTTCTCTAAGCTTGTCGTTTTCTTCTTTTGATTTTGCTAATTGTTCTTTAAGAGAAGCACATTTTTGTGCAAGTGTGTGTGAGTCAGATAACAGATTTTCAAAAGCATCTTCAAGTTCTTTATATGCAGAAGGAGTATAGGTAATTACCTCATCTTCTTCAGCTTCTCCAGCCATGAAGCATAGATGTGCAGTTTCTACTTTATCTTCTTCTTCTGTAGAGCTTTCAGAATCATCCCATGTAGCCATCATAGCCTTCTTTTTCTGGAATGGCCTTGATTCTTTCAGCTGTGGACATTCTGCCTTTATATGTCCTGGTTTGTTGCATTCATAGCAGATAATAGGACCTTTACTGTTTTCTCCTTTAGATCCTTCCTTCTTGAAATTGAAGAATTTCTTGGTTTTGCCTTTTCTTTTAATTAGCCTTTGTATTCTTTTAGATATGAAGGCTAGTTCATCATCATTTTCAGAAGATGATGATTCTGTTTCTGAAGGTTTATCTTCTGCAGAAACACTTCTTCTGGATGTATTTGCTTTTAGAGCTATTGATTTGTCCTTCCTTGGCAATTCATCCATGAGCTCCTGTTCATGAACTTTTAGAGAGCCAAGAAGCTCATCTAGCTTGAGTACTGCTAGATCTTTTGCTTCCTGAATTGCTGTGACTTTTGGTCTCCATATTCTTGGGAGACTCCTTAGTATTTTTCTTACTTGTTCTTGGTTAGAATAGCTTTTTCCAAGAGATTTCAAATCATTTATAATGATAGTAAACCTACTGAACATTTCATCTATAGATTCATGTTCAATCATATTAAACATTTCATATTGATGAATTAGAATGTTGATTTTAGATTCTTTTACTTGGTCTGTTCCTTCATGAGCAATTCTTAAGGTATCCCATATTTCTTTTGCTACATTGCAACCAGCAACCTTATCATACTCACTTTTACTTAATGCACAAAGAAGAAAGAACTTAGCTTTGGAGTTTAGAAGATACCTTTGTTTGTCATCTTGTGTCCATTCTTCTCTAGGTTTTGGCTTTGGTGCTTCTTCAACCACTTCGAAGTCACCTTCTGTGAGAGGACCCAGAACTCTGGTTCTTCTTGCAGTAGGAATGTAATTTCCAGTTTCTATGATATCCCACAGATCAATATCTTGGGATTCCAAAAACAGTTTCATTTTGTCCTTCCAATAGTAATAGTCTTTTCCATTAAATGCTGGTGGTCTGTTTGTTGATGATCCTTCTGGAATAAACATTGCAGCTCCATGGTTTGCCATTCCCTTGATCTTTTTCCTCTTTCACTGTTAAGTGAGTTCAACCCAAGAGGCAAGCTCTGGTACCAATTGAAGTAAATGGTTGGATCACAAGAAGGGGGGGGTTGAATTGTGATTCCTTTTTAATATTCTGCAAGTTATCTTCTAATAAAATTCTGCTCGAGGTAAGTTCTTGGCTTTTATCAGAAGATGGATTCCCAAAAGGTTAATTTTAAGTATAATGCTTATTATGCTGAAAATAGGATTCCTTTGATGGAATCAATTAAGTTAACACTTACTTAGGTATTAGGTAGCTTTTAAAAACTTTTTATGATCATGCAATAACTAAGAGTGTAAGGAAAAGAAGAGAACACAAAGGATTTATACTGGTTCACCTTTTCCAACCAAAGGCTACATCCAGTCCCTACCTCAAGTAGGATTTTCTCACTAACCAAACTCAATTACAACCTTGGGTACACACTACCACTAGTATTCTTTTCCCACAGCCTCTTCAGGCTTCTTTCAGAAACACCAAACACTTAGAAACAAGTTCTGTCTTCTTACAGTACTTTCTGCAGAAGCACAGAACCTGAAATCTGCAGAACTTGCTTCTGCAGATCCCAATCTCTCACAGGCTCACACTTGAGCCTTTACAACCTCTCAAATACTTCACCTGATCAGTCACAAGAGATTTTACAGCCAACCAATCTCTCTGACTCAGTAGAAGCACAAAGCTACAAAGGTAAAGTACACAAATCTCACAAAGCTCACTAGATTACAATCAGAACAGCAGCAGCAGCTTCTAGTGAGCAAAACTCCCCCTCAACAATGTATATTAAACAATGAGAGAAAAACTAAGGAGAGAGAAAAGATGTTCCAGAAGCTGGCAATGTAAGACCAGATTTTGTTTTATGCTTCTGGAGAGAGAGGTGTGTCTCAAAGTGAAGAGAGCACCTCCTTTTATAGGTGAGGAGCTAGCTGTGTTGTATTGACAGGTCTCTTTCAGGTACAGCTGCAAAAGCTGACAGGTACAGCTGTCCAGTTGACTGTCTTTTGTGCTTCTGCAGAACTTGCTTCTGCAGACAACAAAACTAGCTCATTTCTTCACCTATGCTTCTGTGGATAAGCTGAGGAAGATTTCTGGATTATTTCAAGTGTATGTTGACTTCTGTAACTCAGCTAAATCATTAGAAGAATCATTTTCTTATTTTTGCCTTAATTTGCTGCTTCTGCAGAATTCATATGTGTATGTTGCTTCTGCAGAATTCTGTTAATGTGTTGTTTCTGCAGAATTCTGCTTCTGATGAACTGCAGATGTTTCTCATGCTTCTGTGAACTATTTGCGGTTCCACAGTTGATATGTCTTGAGCATAAAGTGCTATTATTGCTTTGTTCTTGAAATCTTCTCTTGAAGTGAATCTCCCTTCTAATATGTCTTCATTTGATGTTCTTTGGAAGCTTCTTCATGCTTCTAGAAGATATGAGAAGTGCTTAACAGCTTCTGATTACTTTGAATGAGTTATCTTGAATTTACTCATTTTAACTTCAAGTTGTCCTTCACAGATTTGTCATTCCTTTTTAGTTTGCTGCTTCTGCTAGTTATTGGAATGAAATTTCTCATGTATTTCATGCTTCTTATGTTTCTCATATTTCTCCTTCTTCAAGATTAGACCTGTTGCTTCTGGATACATACTCAAATGAAAATGATTAGTCTTCTTTGAAATCAGAATTATACTAAGTTCCATTTGATTTGGTTGTCATGATTAAAACCACTTTGAGGGGATATTTGAACCTTACACTTACAAAGCCTAAATTCTACTCATGGGGTACAACCAGGCTAAGTGAAGAAGCTAGTGTGTCCTTATGTGCTGCCTCCATTCTTCCTTTTATAGCTGCTAAAGGTGCTCTTCCCGTTATGGTGTGATTTGTTGATTGGAGACAATGTGCGCTGAACCTGCTGTTGAGCTGCGTGATATCAGTCATTTCCTTATTTGTTCACTTCCCTTCTTCAATCAGACCTAAGATCCCGCTGTGGTATGTCAAGTCTGCTCCTCCGAACTTTACCTTGGTCGAGCTCATCATAACCGAGCTTGCTCTGACCGGCCTTGACAGGTACGTAACACCCTTGTTGGTCAAATTTATTTCCCACGTCAGGAATTTTAAGGACTGGTTTGATTGATGGAATACATATTCAAAAACTCATTTGACAGACTAAGCTTGTATTAAGGGATCATGGGTTTAATTTTCAAATAAAACCCCAATTTTGTCTCAAACCATGCCATGTATGACATATTAATCCGTACACTAAAGAAACATGAATTAAGGTCCTTAACCTATGATGGTCTGTATTAAGTTATGCATCAACCTATGTTTCCATAGTTCAATTGTCCTCCACTTAGGGCTAATGGACCCATATTAAATAAATAGGTTGAGGACATTTATTTGTACTTCTTTAGTGTAGAGAATAAATGACAACATGTGTGTCATGGTGGGAACGAAAACACGAGTTTACTTTGTAATTTTCATTATTTAGGGACTAGTGTGATTAATACTAAATTTTTCAAGGACTAATTTGACTATTTATTTTTACAATTGTTATTTTTCCCCCTCAGATGGGTTTGTCTTTTTCAACACGAGAGTTTCATGTTGATGATTGTTTCACTGAAGGATGCTATTAGATTTATTTTGAGATAATGGTGGATGAATATATGTAATTTTCATATTTCACATTTATGATTTTGTGGGTAAGAAAATTTGTACATGAGATTCTATTATATATATATATATATATATATATATATTAAAGCTGAGTCGCAAACTTACTCGCTACCATGTAATCAACACTATTGCCACATACCTTTATTTGTGTCACATCAAGAATAATATGATGTGTCATGTCTCTCCTTGCAATTCACTCATTCTAAATCATCCAACATCTCTAAATACACACACCAATAGCTCTTCCCAACTTCATAAATCCTAAACCCTAAACCCTACAGCTTTAATTTCAATACAACCGTTTTAATATATTACTTCAAACATAATCAAATTATATGGAAAAAATAGTTACAAAATGTGATATTCCAAAAGACACTCATCATATTACAAATTCTTCCCTTAATCTCAATAAAAATTACTATTCTGTTTTTGCTTTAAATAAGATAATCTAAATTAAAAAATATTACATGATTATATTATAATCATAAAAATAATCTCATTTATTCTTTAAATTGCTATTCTCTTTATGCTTTGAATAAACTAAAAAAAATTAAAAAAAACCAATACACGATTATATTATAATCATATAACAATTAAATAAAAATATTTCAAATATCACGACATAAGAAGAAATAAAAAAGTTCAAATTATGATTTGTAAATTTAATAAAAAATTAATCATAATTTAAACACATTATTAATTATTACTTTTTTTATAATTAGGTCGTTTAAATTATTTGTAAAGTAAATATACTAATAATTAATTTTTTGTGTAATTATTATTTTATAATCAATTAAATTATGTTTATGCTAAATATATTAATTGAGTTTACGCTAAATATATTAATTAAATATGAACTGCATATTAAAAAGATTTATTAACAAAATCATCAAACTGAAATCTACACAATATAATTTTTGAAATTTATGAAAGATGTTGATCGATCAAGAGATAATTTTATTTTTGAAAAATATTTTATAAAATACTTTTTTACCTGCCCTTACTTAATCACAATATTACATGCATTATTTCACAATTATTCCATGTCCCAAACCCATCCATTTTTCCATTGTTACTCAATCTCCTTCCCCTCCTATGATTATTGACACAATACTTAATCACAATATTGGATGCATTATATTATTTCGCCATTACTCCATGTCTCAATCCCATCCATTTTCCACCGTTACTCAATTTTCTTCGTCTTCTTCTATTATAACTGACGCAATAGAATGTATCAACATTAAAATTATTTTTCACAGTTGAAACACGTAGCTATGCGCACTATGGATGAGATATAGTTTTTCTTACACATAATTTCCCTACATCTACACGCTATGTAAAAAATATATCTTTGTCTTTTATGTGATTTGGTGTTTTCTATTATTGTGTATAATGTTATGATTGCATCCGTGGCAACTGTTATTTGTGTACGTGGAGATTTTATATTACTTCTATTTGGTTCTATGTTTTTTATTGGATTGATTAAGTTTTCATTTGGAGGCCACTATTGGATTGTTTAAGTTCATTTATACTCTTTGTATTGGTCTAATAACTACAGTAGTTTAAGTTGCAAGATTATCATTCATTATTCTAGAACTTTGTTACTTTATCTCTAGCTAAAACATGATTGTTAGCTTATTAATTTCAAAATATAATATCATTTATATAATGGAAGACATATATATCAGCTTCAACTTCAATGATTAGAAAAAGGCATATTTTTACTTAAACAGTGGTGTGTGAGTCTATTTTGTGTGCAAATTATTTTATACAAATCAAGACATATTTCTAAGTATATCATATTTTTTTCACCTCATAATTTCCAGTAAAAAAATTGTAATTTGTACCATTGTAATGATTATTTTTACATTTTAAGGCGTACACTTATAATCACTTTACTAAATATACTTACAATCTGTATCAAAGTATTAATATAAATGCTTCAATTTCAAATATGTTAGTAAATACAAATTTTCTACAGCTGTAAGTTCATTTTTTTTAAATGCTTCAATGTTAATTTTCATACATCAGTTATATATTAATTTGTAAAAATTAAAATGTGAACTCTTAAATTTTCATTTATTATATTTATTTTTAATTTATTTAATTATCCTTAAAAAATATTTTAAAAAATCCGTGCAACGGGCGGATTTATATCTAGTATATTTTATTTTAATCTAAATTTTGACTTAATTAAATCTATTATTATTTTTTATTTAAAAAAATAGTAAGATCAGAGTATCAATTCTCATAATAAGAATAAGAATAATATACACATGGAATGAAATATTCCGTTTTGATTAAGATAACAATAACGAACTGAAAAATAGTTATAAAGGGTACACAAATACACAACAAGCAGAAAATTAAAATCTTGTATTAATACACGTGTCATCTAATGGAACTCAATGATTAGTCGAGAATCAGAATTCCTGGATGGTGTATCACATAATGCAAAATGAGTCAACAAAATGCTTACTTTAAGACTAGGAGAGATAAACATGAAAACTCGGGTAGTTATACGGTGGACCCTTTGAGTTTGGGTTCATGGTAGACCTTTAACATAAATAGTATAAATTTAATATTAAAATATTTATTAATATATTATAAAATTAAAATTACTTTTTATAGTAAAAAAAGTAATTGATCTATGGTGGACACAAACTCAAATGGTCCACCCTATAATTAAAAAAGTTCATTCCATATTTATAGTTTAAAACAAAATAATATACACGTGAATGAAATCTTTCATTTTGATTAAGACAACTGAAAACTTAAAGATAACAAAATGCTAATAATTTAAAACAATTAAAATTCTAAAAAAACTTAAAGAGAATTGAAATCTTTCATTTCTCTAATAATTTACAACAAAATGCTGACGTTAAGAAAATTGAAAACTTAAAGAAGTTCATTCCATATTTACAACTGAAAGGGATGAAACATTATTGTTGTTTATAAATAAATCAAATAGTCTAAGGTAATCTACTGTAACCATGCGGGAGAACTAGTAAAACAATGGCCACCAAAAACCAAAAACAACGTCCTTATTGAAGTCATTAGAAGTGGTTTCGAAACCTTGAGCATTTTGCTGGGCATAAGCATGATGAAAAAGACATTTGTTTAGATCCTATTGACCTTGAAACTTGAGGGTCTCAGAATAGATATCATATGAGGGGAACATGAACATTTCATCATAATTTGGATTGATAACCTCCATGAGTGGCTCCACATTGTGGTGATTAATCCCTTCTGGTTGCACATTTGTCATGAGAGACTCATAATTTGGATTGAAAACCTCCATGAGTGGCTCCTCATTGAGGTGATTAATCTCTTCTGGTTGCACAATTGGCATGAGAGACTCATTGAACGAAATAGGCTTGTCTTGACCTGAATTAGTTGTAGGCTTTGTAAGATTATCAGTGGTGATATCATGGATACTAGACCTCCTTTTATTATCTTTCCCTCGAGAAAGCTTTTGCCTTTTGAAGTACTTTTGAGCATGGATTGCCACTTGGGTAGAAGTCTTTGTGAATACAGAATAGCGAGCGATATTTTTCCAATGCCCTTTGCCATAGTTCTTAAGTCCCATCAGAAAGCGTCTGAAATTTAGTACCCAAAATCAATGTCAAACAGAGGAACCAAGGTTGAAAACTGAAACTGCATAAATAGAACTTAACTAAACTAACAAAATTCACATGAGTCCACCAATTTATGTGGGTCCCACTACCAATGTGGTAGAATCCATGTGAATTTTAACCAATCATATTGAAAAAAAAAAGTGTGTTAGAGAGTGTGTTGTAATCGCTTTTCAACAATATATGTAAAACCTCAATTAAGAGAGACATGAACAATGAAGATTATGAAACTCACCCATGCTCCTTTTTTGTCCATCGAACCACTTTCTTCCTCTCCTGATCAGAACCATGGGCAGTTGGAGGACTCTTTTTGCATCCATCATCCATGCAGAAAGGAGCTACTGCAGCTTCTATCTCAGTCATTTCTTCTACAAATTCATCGTAGTGCTTCATCACATCAAGGACAATGTTCTCTTCACTAGTACATTCTTATGTGCTGTACATCTCTTCATCAAACCAATTTGGTGCAAGATAAGGTGGATACAGACTTTCAATTTCCATACCTTAACCACTCACCAGAATGAAATGAAATGATGCGCAAAAACAGAGCTTTGCTTCAAGGAACACTAAAGAGCATGGAAACGAGGAATTGATTGAAATGAGCAGGAACAGAGCTTTCATTAAGGATTTATAGTCTTTCCCGTGTGATCAAGAATTTGGAATAGAGGGAAAATTTGGAAATAGGGAAAATTTGGAAAGTGGAAAGCTAATTACAGTATAACAAACTGAGATTTCATAAAGATTATGGTAATCTATTATTTTACACTCAACTATATTTCCTCCGCTGTATCTCGGCTACTGTATCTACTATTCATGGTGATTTTCTCGAAGGTGAGGTTTACATATTATCCTTTCTTTTCTTTTTAAGTTTTTTTGTGGTGGTGTATATATTGTTATATTAATGGCATGTCGTGTTCGTTTCTTGTGATAAACTCTGTTCACGTACCTCAACTGCTATAGTTTGAGTTCTAAAATTATAAGGTTTTGATTTCGCTTAATTTTTAGGGTTTTCTTCAACATTCGTTCAATTAGATTGCTTTTCAAATTCAACGATATTAAGCTATGTAATCTTAGAGTTTTCTCCCAAAGTGGTAGATTTGCAACAGTGCAAAAGTTGAGAAGTAGTAAGCTGAACATTTTTCTTCTCATTGGAAACACTTGTCTATAGATTATAGTTTGGGTTCAATCTGAAACTTCCTTCGCTCCTTAACATCAGATTTTGTTTAGTGGAAGTGCTATTATCCTATGGCCCTGATATGAAGGTTTCATCATCAGTTGATAATATCATTGTTTTGAAACTGAACACAATTTAGTGAGAATGATTTGTTAAGTACATGTTCTGTTGATGAAACTCTGTTTTGAAGAGTGTTCAGTCAATCAACATTGATTGATCTTATTTATAGCTATTTTCATGTCGCCATCAATGCACCAACGGCAATCAATTTTGTACTCAATGTCTATTTTCATGTTGTTGATGTCAACCAGCATTCTCATGAGTCATGGAAATTACTCAATGTCTTGCAATACAACCATATCAATTGATGTCATTCTCAACTTAATAAGCTTGGGCTAAAATATTTACTTTCTCAGTTCAAGAATTAGGTGTCCCCCTGCTTCTCTTGTGTTCCTATGTCTACCTTTATTTAAAGCCCGTTTGTTTTACACTTGGAGAGTTCCAAACAAACATTTAGCCAACGGAAGTTAGTTGTTATTTTTGCCAAAACGCATGTTTGAAGGAGACCTAACTGTAAAACAAACGGGATTTATTTGTTTGGCCTAAATTAATCTTTGAACTTTCTTGTTCCTTCCTTATGAATAACACAGTCAATCACTCTCCCTAGTCATCAAATATCTGTCTTTTGCCAAATGGTTGCTCATATTCCTTTGTCTTTTTTTAACATTATTTTTGTCTATGATCAGTTCTTATATATTTTTGCTGGCTTGTTGCAGGAATACAGCAAAAACATTTTATGCTGCTAGCATCATTTTTGAGATTCTTAATCAATTTGGGACACTTCAACCTGATGTGAGTGTTTGGCTAATGTGTTGAACCTTCCCTTTTTGCAATTCTCATCAATTTTGCATGATTATCTCATGACTTCCTTATTTAGCAATAATTTGCTGCAGCCTACAGGAATGTAACTAGATATAATGGCCAGTTTAACATTTTTGGAAGTTTCTTTTACAGCTGGAGCAAAAACAGAAATATGCAGCCTGGAAAGCAGCAGATATAAGAAAGGCTTTGAAAGAAGGAAGGAAGCCCACACCTGGCCCACCTGCTGGTGATGAGGATATGTCAATTCCATCAAATACTCCTAGTAATACATATGTATGGTTTGAAACTCAACCTAGGGTAGTCCTGTTTTTGATTGCTGTGATGAAAAATCTCTATTATTGCATAGATAGCTATAAAATTTTATAGTTATTCATACGAATTTGATGCACTCATGCAACAGACAAATGTCTTAAGAAACTGAATCAAGAATCAATATTTTTTACACAAGTAAAGATTTATGTTATTACCAGAAGGACTTTAACATAAACAAATTTCCAAAAAGCTATTGCCATGCATAGGAGAGACAAATTGAATTAGACAGGATAATGCCTATTACTGGATGAGGTTTGCTTTTTTAGAGCAACAACTTTATTGGAATGACATAATCCCAGTTCCTTTTCTACACTTGTAACACCTCACAACTCATTTTATTCAAAGGATAATGCATGTACAGGGCAGTATGCTGCATGGAAATACACCTAGATATGAGAAAACAAAGGCTGACATTATCAAGTAAAGTAGAAAGCGGAAGCTGTAGATTTTATGAACTCGTGGAAAATGCCTTGCAATTTAATACAGTTGAAAAAAATTTAGGAACTTTTTCATATTGAAATTGAAGGCATTAGTGCTCTTTGTTTGTGGAATCTCTATATAGTTGCTGATTTTCGAAGTTTATATCTGAAACCAGACAATTAATAATGAGTTTTTCTAATATCCAATTGATTCTTTATAATATCTAATGCATTTACATATGATAAATCAATTAATTAAACAGGTATCCTTCAACTATGTTTATGATTGCAGGACCTTGGCACTACTGGAACTACGGTTACCAGTCCTGGACCAGAATCTGATCCATCACATAATTTTCATGATCCTGTCAACTACCAGCATTTGCAAAGCATTCATCCTGCTTCTGAATTCCATGATACTATTAACAATCATGATTCTACAAATATCCCACCATCTATGCAGTTTCATGATAGAGTTGGTAATAATGAGAATTCTTCTAATATTTCTCCACCATCTCCTCCTTATCCATCTACAGGTTACCCTTCCCAAGATTATCATCACCCTCCACCATCCCAGGATTACCATCCTCCTCCATCTTCTCAAGATTACCATTCATCTCCACCTGCCAGATCAGAAGGTCCTTCATCTCTAGGCTACAACCATCAGCAGTACTCACAGGAGCATTCGCAAAATTTAGATCCTAATTACTCTCATGAAACTCCCTCTTACTCTTATACACATTTTCAGTCTTATCCAGGTTTTTCAGAAAGCAGCCTACCATCAGTTCCATTGAACTATTCGTATTATCAAGGGTCTGATGCTTCTACATATTCTTCCCAGTCAGCTCCTCCAACCACAAACCATTCATCAAGTACCCAGCAAAGTTCACTTGGCAGAAATGGAACTGTCTCAGAACCTAATTCAACTACTCAGACATACCAATATGACAGCAACTACCAGCCACCACCTGAAAAAATAGCAGAGGCGCACAAGGCTGCAAGATTTGCTGTTGGGGCACTTGCATTCGATGATGTGTCGACTGCAGTTGACTTCTTGAGGAAATCACTTGAGTTGCTGACAAATTCATCATCTGGTCAACAAGATTGATCTAAACCTAGTGGGGTTTTCATATAGTTTCTACCTTTTTTTTTTGTAAATATTTATTACTCAGTCTGTAAAAAGTGTGAAGTAATTCAGTGAACACGACTTGAATGGAATTTTGACGTTTTCATCGAAGAGTGTGCTAATCCCATTTATCTGGATGTTAGAGAGATCCATTTTTTTGTCAAGGCATCTTTAATAGGAATAGTCTCCTCGATGAGTGTCAGTAATGCCTATCTGAGAGTTTGGTAAAACTCGCTGAAAAGCTAGCTGAAGGTTTAAGGCTAGCTGAAAGTTGAAAAGCTCGCTGAAAGCTTAAAGCTAGCTGAAAGCTGAAAAATTATTGAATGTGTTTGGTAATACTAGTTGAAAATGGTAAAATGACATTTAAGGACAACATTAATTATTAAATAATGATAAGTGGGGGTGGTTGAGGGTTAAACTTGTAATCAATTTTCAGCTACTAGCTGAAATTTGGAGTTTTTTTAAAAAGCTACTCCTAGTAAAAAAAAGCTACAAGAAGCTACCTTCCCAAACACAACTTTTTTGGTTTCAGCTAGTATTTTCAACTTTCAATTGGCTGAAATGGCTAGCCAAACACACTCTGAAACATATTCTCCTTTAGCAGAGAAATCCCATTGATCACATATTGACCCTTGAAAACTTGAATCTTAGCAGTGGAATTTCTTAATTAACTCATCATACAAAATCTAGGTATAAGAAGTTGGTTTATTGTTACATATTTTCTTAAAGTCACAATTTTCAGTACTATACAGTCACATTTTAAACCAAATTGTCTTAATTCCTTCTTTGTAAATAGGGTGTTTGGTTTATTCCCACAAAATAAAATAATTTCATTTGCATCCTTCTGGAATTTAGTGTTGGCAACTTGCATGGGAGTGTATATGATTCTGCTATGTCCACGGTTGTACTACTCATGATGATGTCGGGCAATGCAAGAACTCGTGTTGTGGCTGAGCTGAGACATTTTGACAGTGGCTGCATGTTTGGCTCTTGAAAGAGTTGTCAAGAATCAAGTGCACACTGTGTTATCCTCCAAAATTCTGATACCAATGCAAACTCAAGTGGTTACTCATCTTATTGAATCCATTCAAACCAACCAGAATCCTCTCAAATAGATTACTGACATGTTTCTCCATGACTTATTTTCCTTTGACAACTCTGTCACGAGGACCTTGCTTGGAACAAAGCTGCTGCACTTCGCACAGGGAAGCATAATAATAACCCCCTTTTTAATGGTCCTAGTTACGTTGCATGCCAATTCTTTTGTCTTTCTGAAATAAAAGACTTTTTGTTTTTGAGTAGGTGAAACCAACCCTTTTGTGGGACAAGCGAACTGTTCCATACAACCTTCTTTTTGGTTTATTGTGTGTGTCTTTACCACAATAAAAGAGTTGTATCATTGAGATAGTGTGTTGGAGTGTGTGTTTTTAATTTTGTTATCCAAATGAAAATGATCAAGTATTCAAGTGATCTAAGAGGGAAAAAAAGGTACGTATAAATAACATTAGGTTGTAGTATTGAAAGAAAAGTGTAGGTGAAAAACATAGAGAGTCGTGCAAACAGAGAGAACAATGGAAAAATGTGTGATTAGCTTTGATGACTTTGATCAAGGATAAATGTTTGTCTAATTATATTGCACAATCTCGAGACAACTGCTCCATTAGGTGCTCAAAGCTTTTAGATTACCTGAATTAAGTGCACTTGAGTTCTAAGATTTTCATTAATCCAGAGGACCACTTTCACTAGTGAATCCTGGCTCTTCATTCTATATTTTAGCCCACAGACATAGCTATTTAAGTCCATGAAAAGAAAGGAAGACAAGGAGCTTTATATCAGGCTGAAAAGCTAAGGAATCTCCATTGTACATGGACCACCAAACTTATCTTTATTTGACTTACTATCAAAGTACTGTGTCATTGATTAAATGTTAATTTGTTTGGAAATATTGTGGAGTAGACCTCAAATGAAACACCTTGCATGCTTGACTTAGAGAAGCACAAAATAATGAAAACTCCTAGATCAACTAATGCACTTATTTTGATGAACATTTATAGGTTTGTGAGTGAATTAATGGGGTGGTTCTCTAGTGACTATATCCCCAATAAGATGCAGACTTCTGTTGTTGTACTAATTGAAGCAGTTGCTTTAATATTTTAATTAAGTTTGATTAAGGCTTTAGTATATCCATGTTGTCCTTCACTAATCCATGATATTGACAATTAAGTGAATGTTTTAGTTAATTAACGTGGTTTGTTGGTCAATTCCCGAGACATAGCAGAGGGTCAATTATGTTCATTGTCTTTTGAGTGAAAGCCAACATGTGAGTATCAGACCTTTGCTTTGCAATCTTGTCTTCATCTCAATTTGGATATTCATGATCAATTTTATTTATGATTTTTTTAAAATTAGTATCATTTTGTACCAACTTTGATTTTGGCATTCCTTTTTCACCTTTTTATGGAATTGACACATATATGCAACTCATGCAAATAATTCTGACTTCTGAGCAATAACACTAATTGTACTTCCAGTCAACAGTGAAGGCTTCTCTTCACAACCAAACAAAAGTTGGTGAAAGCCTGAAATTTGTCCTTGTCTTCAATGCTTAGGAATTAGGATTTTGTCTTTATTTTTCACATAAGACTAAGATATATATGCTATATAATGGCCCATATAAACATGGAAGGACCACGATACCCTTAATGTATATGCATGTAAATTAAGGGTGAGAATATTGCACTCCCTATTAGTATATTTACACATTAGAGGAGTGGTTTATAAAATCACCGAACGTGGAAAAAGATAGAAACTACCACAGTGAACATTATTATAGTTTCAACTTTCAACCATTGCTTTGACTGTGATTATTCTTCTGTAGCTAGAAAAAGTAACTGTTTTTCTGACTCTGGGGAATACAGTTTATCTTTGGAGCAACTTTTAGTGGTGGTGAAAGGTGATTGTGTTGAAAATATAAAATAAGAATTTGTAGTTTAAGAAGTTATTTCAAAGCATCTCTTATGCATGTGGCAATATATGTACATTAAATGTGTTTTTGATTTGACATAAAATCACGTTATAAACGTGAATTTGGATCCACGCTTCTCTCAGTAGCGTACTTGCGTTAACTTAAATCCACGTTTGTAACGTGATTTTTGATAGAAATCAAACACACTATAAATATTGTGGGTGAAGTTCAACTTATTAGGTGAGTCTAGATGCACTGTGTATCTATAAATACTCTTGTTCAAACTAAGCCACGAAATTAAATTTAAAATGAGTTAAATATTGAGTTCCATTCTCCTTTATCTCCTTTAGATTATACCTCTGTCTGGAGACTACAGTTTCTCTTTGGAGAAAGTGAGAAACCTTTGGAAGATGAAAATGATTATGTAAAAGTAAAGGGGTTCAATTCATTGACTAGAAGTCAAAGAAGTAAGGAGAAGAAAAAGAGTGAGTTGTAGACTAACAGAAAATCCAGATATTATCAATTCGTATGCACCAGTGATGGATTTTAAAAAGTGATTATCAGTACAACAGTTTCTTTCTTATTCAATATGAATTGTGAATTTAGTAGACTAGACATGTCTATCTCTACAGGTGCAAACTTTCTGTAACATATAAAATGTCAATTTTGTTTAGTATCCAAATCAAGATACATTTAGGTAGATATCTTTGCCTCTGCCTTATTTTATGGACATGATGTTATATTTATATAATTATTTATATGATTATTATTATATAAATAATTAATAAATATAATTAATATTATTATGTGGATTAATATTAATCAATAAATTAATTATATTTGTTAATATCAATTATATTGCACATTATTATTAATTTTATGGATAATATATATTGGGTTATGATGAATAGTCGATGATGGGTTGGACTGTTCAGTAACCCCGTTGAGAGGTCCCTCGGTATGGATATAAACTGGTACCCCATTAGTCAGTTTATATATATAAGACATATGACAGAGCAAGACACTGCACTCTGTATTCGTATTCTGTCTTTTGGCATCCTTTGGCATCCTAAGAGAGCAGCATTCTCTCACTCTGTTCAAGACAAACACCATGATCCTTTTCTAATTCCGGGTATGCAATTCATTCTAATCATTTTATGAACATGCTATATCTTGTATCTATCTGAATTGATCTAGGCTATTATCGTTTAAATTCAACAATTGGTATCAGAGCCTAATAGACACATTATGATTGTTCTATGAACCCTAAATTTATATTGATAAAATTATTCGATAATTGTGCATAAAATTTAGGGATTTTCGTTGTTGGATATCTGTCGTATTGAGTTAATACTGTGAAAGATATTTCGAATTACAGAATCGTTTTTCTTCGCGAAACGCTCGAAATTTTGATTATCGTTTTTGGCTTTCGAAACATAAAATTGATTTAGGGGTTTTGTTACCCATACAATTTTGATTCATAAGTCAAATTTTGGTGCGATTTCGTTGTGTATTTTGTGAGAATTTGTTAGTTTTCTTCTCGGGTTAGAACCTTTAAACCCATTTTTTGATCTCACAATTGAGCCAATCTTTTTTTGAAATTTCTTTGGGGCTTTTGTTTAACTAAACATTTAGAATTAATCTGCACATTTTGAGAATGAATTGTTTGAAAATTCTGGAGAATTTTCATTCTCTTTTTCGCGGGTTCGAACTCTTAAAACCCCAATTTTTGATCTGTAAATTCTCCCACATGGATGAATTATTCTTAAAATTGATTTGGGGCTTCCAACCTCCATGTTTCTGCGCTCATACAGCCAGAAAATCTTGCCTCCCCGTCGCCGGAAAACGTCGCGGCAGAGGACGTGTTTTTCGCGGGTCAAAGTAACCCGTTTTTGTTCATCATTTTTCGATCTGAAATTACTGTCGTTTGAACCGTTTGATCTTGAAATTGATAGAGGGCTTCGAACCGCCGTGAAGAGGCGGTCCTATGGCCGTAAAATCGCTGCTTCCCATCGCCCGTAACCGCCGCATACAGGCGGGTCTGTTTTGTGGGTCAGGCGCGACCCGTTTTCCTGGTATACGGGTCAAGAAGACCCAATTGCTGGGTTGCACATGCCCACTCTCGGCACACGCGCGTGGGGAGCGTGGGTACCCCATTTTGGCCGAAAAATTTATTTTTTATACCAAAAATTAATTAATTAATTTTATGATTTATTGGTATATTTTTTGTAATTTTTGGATGTACGGAAGTATTTTATTTAATTACTTTGAGAGTAATTTATAATTTTGAAAATGTTACTCTCAGAATTTTGGCCTAAAATTTTTTGTGTATATTTCATATATTATTAGAGATTTTTTGGTATATCTCACTCTCTCTAATATTGAGTTAATGTTATGAAATTATTTTTTGGGCCATTTTGAAATCATATATTATGTATTTATAATACATATAGTTTGTTAATCATGCAATTTAGTTATTTAATTAAATTATGTTTGGCATGATTTTTTATAGAGTGAAACGTCATTTTGGTCCCTGAAAGATTAGCGGTCGATCAAGTTAGTCCCTGAAAGAAAGAAATTAACAAAATAATCCCTAAATCATACTAACGTCAATCAAGTTGGTGCTGCGTTAACTTGACTCAATTAAAGTTAACATAATGCATACGTGACAGGTTACATTTACACAGTGGACGCTGATGTGGTGGGGCAATCTTTCAGGGACTAGAATGATAATTCTTTCCCCATCAAATTGGTCCCTGTAATTGAAGAGTCATGACCAGCAGAGATCTTTCTTATTTCTCCATTTCTTTCTCCAAAGGAATACTTTAACTGAATAGCACAGACCCCAGGCTAAATCCTGTTGTGAAGTGTTAAAATTCTGGTGTTTTACTAGTTCCTGCGTATCATATAATTGGTATTTTAAAATTTAGTTCTCTCGTATTTTTGTTGGAAATGTTTTTCTTGTTGCTGCATTAACAACAATATGCATTATCAAGATCAAGCGATCTTCATCCTTGACTTCCCCCAGTGAGTAGTCCCCGTACCATTGATACCATTAAAATGTCCATGTACCGTTTCCATGGTCAACCTATATATGTGTGTGTGCATGGGGAATGACAATGGGAATGTGGAATGAAAATGGGCAACGAAAATGAACTTCGAATGAACAACATTGGGCAATGGGAATAAGGAGTGAAAATGGGCAACAACATTAGGCAATGAAAAAAGGCAATGACAATGAGCAATAATATTGGGCAATAAAATTGGGGTAACATTAATGGCAAACGACATTGGGCTATTGAAATGGGCAGAAAGAATGGGCAACAGGATTAGGCAATTGAAAAGGGCAACACAATTTGGCGATGGAAATGGGCAATGAGCAATGAGATTGGGCAAAATGGAAATGGACAAAGGAGTTATGGCTTAGCTGACAACGCAGACTGAGATCATCGGAAGAGCTCCCAGATTTAATCCCCACTAAACGCGTTTTTAGGGAGGTAATAGGGGATACATCTATTATGTTTGTTGTATCTGTAGATTATATTGTTTATTTTACTTGGTGTTAATATATTTGCATGTAACAATCAGAATTATTCTTGCAAGATGTAGATATGAATCCTGTTACGCATGCAAATACAAATTTTTCTTGACAACAATAATTTGTGTTATCTGTCACATTTTATTTGATTATATAGGATCATAGAAGAGACATTTATTAGGCCATTGAGATTTGAGAGATCTACTGCATATAGTGAGGTCCTGTGGGATAATGCTTGATTGTTGTTGTTGTTCAATGTGATTTCTGTATGGATAAATTTTGGTTCCAGTTTAGGGGGCGAGGTAAAGGAGTCACACTAATGTATTCTTGTTGAGTTATCTGAACTCAATATGTATTTAAGTTTCCATCTTTCTACATGTGTATGGTTAATTTTGAAACATATGTAGGTAACACTTTTTGGGTAATTCTTACAAGAACTGTTTTTTTTTACAGTTTTGTTTGTTCAATTGTCCTTTTTCTTTTTTGTTGGCCTACAACAGATATAAAGTCCTTTTTAGTTTCTTTGCCTTTCTGATCATTACTTATTGAGAGATACCTTAAAATGGTAGATATTTCATACATATATAGATACACGTATATCTCCGTGTATGATTTATTTTTAATTATAATTTATTAATTATCCTTTCTCAATTTTCATTATTTATGTATTTAAATATATTGTGCTTTTGCTCATTTCTTCATCTAGCTAATTTTTCTTTTTATTTATGCTTTTTCCTCTCTTTGTCAGTTTTCCGTCCACGAACCTGGGTCACTCATGTTTTAGTAACAGGAAGTGCAGGCTACATTGGCTCTCATGCTGCTCTGCGGCTTCTGAAGGATAACTACTGTGTCACCATAGTAGTGTGTCTATTCATAAAATGGAATTGTTCTCTGAAAGAGCCAAATTCACAGATCAGTGTGATTGCTATAAACATGATAATTTTTCTTTATGGCAGGACAATCTGTCACGAGGAAATTGGGGTGTTGTCAGAGTTCTTCAAGACTTACTTCCAGAACCAGTAAGGCTTCAATTTATATATGTTGATTTGGGAGATGCAAAATATGTATTCTTACACTCTTTGTTACAAAATATATTTTGGTGTCACGCTTTTACTTTTATTGGCACTAATGTGGCGGGGCAAGATAGTTGAACTTCACAACAGGGTTTAGCCTGGGTCTGTGGTCAGTTCAAGCCTTCCTTTGGAGAAAGGAATGGAGAAATGAGAGGGACATCTGCTGGTCATGACTCTTCAATTATAGGGACTAATTTGATGGGGAAAGAATTATCATTCTAGTCCCTAAAAGATTGTCCCGCCACATCAGCGTCCACTGTGTAAAGTTAACATGCCACATATGCATTATGTTAACTTTAACTGAGTCAAGTTAACGAAGGGACCAACTTGATTGACGTTAGTATGATTTAGAGATTATTTTGTTAATTTCTATCTTGTAGGAACTAACTTGACCGACCGCTAATCTTTCAGGGATCAAAATGACCTTTTACTCATTTTTTATATTTTGTATAATTGTGAACTCGCCTATCGTGGGTACAATTATGCAAAATTTTATGGAAATTAGTTATTTTAAATTATATTTATATTTATATTGCACTAATAATAATTATACCCTATCGGTGTATTGTTATTAATGTGATTTGGTTTTATGCAATATATATTGGTGTTTAACTCATGTCAAATTTTTTATTTTAATACCCTATCGGTATTAGAATTTTGTTTTGGGACATGAGAATTGTATATTGTATAATTTATTATTTCTTATTTATTGTGATTCGGGACCCTTAGGCGGGATCATTGTAAATAAGAAATTTTAGTTAATGGGCACCTTATTATTTTGGCTAGACACACAGATTCATTTAATTTTGTGTTAGCATAAGATATTATGCATATTAAATGTTTCTTTGTTATTTTGGTGTTAGCCTTTATGCTCATTTCTGTTAATATTTTAAATAGGACCTACCCTATCGGTATTGTATTTCTGGACATAATCATTGTGTGATAGAGAAAATAATATTTTTATATGATTTTTATATCATATTATATTTTAAATACTTTTCTCTATCAAGTGGGAGAAATCTACATATATTATGTTATGATTTTGTCAAGCAAGATAGTAGTAATGCAATGACTACTTTCATATTGTCAACCCTTTATTGCCAAGGCTTTATATTGAGGATATTTCTTGTTAAGTCTCTTTGAGAATATTATAGTTAAACTCCCTATTATTGTCTTATGTTATGGGTACCAGACAATATGTTGATGTCCCAAATTAACTTGTTATTGTTTGAAGAGATTAATTTCTCTATTACATACCATTAATCTTCCTTATCATCAATGGTATGTCAAACTATTTTGGGATATATATGTATGGATAAATTTTGTATATAATACAATATTGTTATCCTGTAATTTTGTAATTATTAGAACAGTG
Source organism: Sesbania bispinosa (assembly GCA_026901365.1). Taxonomy (NCBI): domain Eukaryota; kingdom Viridiplantae; phylum Streptophyta; class Magnoliopsida; order Fabales; family Fabaceae; genus Sesbania; species Sesbania bispinosa. The sequence goes on along the minus strand of QLOH01000763.1, from coordinate 262,598 downwards.
GGAGTTAGAGACATCATAAATCTTTTATTGTATCCTCAATAATAGTCAAGGGTCTTATGCACTTTCGTTTCCGCTTCCGCTAAAGAGTGCTTTGCTATTATTTAAATTATAACACTTGAATCATGGGAGTGAGTTGTTGAATTTTTCTATGATCTCATTTTGAAATATGTTGGAGATTATAATCTCACTCATATGTTGGCAATTTTTTCAAATAGCCATCATATTTTATAAAATTGTGTGTGACAATATTTTTTAAGGAGATTTTCTATTTTAAAATGTCATGTGGACATTTATAATTTCTTTCATTTTGTAAGTAAAGTATATGGTTAACTATGAAACTCCTATGCAAAACCATTATTATGGTTTTATATTGAATGGTTTTATAGAGTTTCATATTCCGTTATGTAACCATTTCTGTTGACTTTGCTTTAATATATTTATCTCTAATATCAATTTTTGAAGAGAGAAAAATTGTGAGTTTTAGACTCATTATGAGTACCTTAGCAAAATTATAATTCCACTATTAGATATTATAACATTAGAGTATTTTAATATTATTTGACTCTAATGAAAATTCTAATAATATCATATTATTTTGGATTAGTGGGAGTACACACAATTATTTGTCTTGAGACAATAGCATTGCTATATGTCCTTGTGTGCACTTTTGTATTAAAATATTGTTTTTTGAGAGCTTTTGGTTGTCATATGTTCTTATGTGCACTTAATCATATGGCATGCTCTTAGAAATTTTTGGGAAGAAATCTCATTCCGTATTACTGAGATGTATTCTTGTGCACAAATTATTGATATATATTATTATGTGCAATTTTATTGAATCTCAGTAAGGCACATTAAGTGTACGCTAAGGTTATTTTGTTGGTATTGCACATTTGACTTGCAATTTTATTGTGCTTCTCTTTTGACCAACATTCCACATTTTATAAGGTCACAAATTTATAAGTATCCTATATGAAATTAATACTCCTATCGAGTATGATTTCTTGGATCAATACGGTGCTTGTAAATCTTATTATTTGGACCAATAAAGTGCTTACTCATTGATGCCATTTTGTATGCCCATTTTGTAATTACTTTGGTTATTGGGTCATGCCCATATGTAATTACTTTTGTTATTTGTTATTGGGCTATTATAGACACTCGAGTTTATGTGGACTATGTTATTATTATTATTATTATTTTGGTTATTGTGTTATGAGAGACACTTTGATTATTTTAGTATGCAACTTTGTTGTAATTTTCTTTAACCGATATTCCACATTTCATAAGGTTACAGATGTATGAGTATCTTGCATGTATGATATCAATACTCCTATCGAGTATGATTTTCTACATTGTTGAGGTACTTGTATTATTTTGTTTGAACCAATTGCTATAAGTGCTTGCTCATTGTTGACATTTTTTGTCTATATTAATCTTGAGTTTTATTTTGTTTAAACTAAGTGTCTATGTTGTTCAAGTGGGAGATTTGTTAAATTTATTTATTCTATTTGAACATGCATAGTCACTTATTTAGTAAAACTCAGATTATTAAATGTCAATTGTTCTCGAACATTCTTGATTTAGCCCATGTGTAATTACTTTTGTTATTGGGTTTTCCCCTTATGTAATTACTCTTGATACTGGGCTATTGTGTGCACTTATACTTATGTGGATTATGTCGGGTTTGTGGCCTATTGTGATGATGAAATGAGTTGTTTTGGATTAGTGTCGAAAAGACATTAACAGCAACTATCACGTGTGTTGAGCATTTTAGTAAAACCACTAACCAAAGACTTGATTATTGGAGTTTTTCATAACTCATGTGTATTTGTATAAGTCTTTTGGTATTTTGGGTTAGTGGGAGTTTGATTTGTATTTGCTCAATATTATGAGATATGTGTTAGTTTAGTTTTATTATCATATCTCTTATATCATCTAAGATGTTGGGACCATTATTGGATAGCATATTGTTTTATTGAATTATGTTTTCTCTTATCCATCATTTTATGAAATATAAGCATAAGGTATGTATCCCTATCGGATAGTATCTTTGTGACTCTTGTTTATATTTCTTATATTGTTAATTATGTGCTTGTGTTGTAATTGATATATTTAGTTTATTGATCAATGTTATCCAAGTGGGAGAATATTATATTTATATAATTATTTATATGATTATTATTATATAAATAATTAATAAATATAATTAATATTATTATTGTGGATTAACATTAATCAATAAATTAATTATATTTGTTAATATCAATTATATTGCACATTATTATTAATTTTATGGATTTATGGATAATATATATTGGGTTCTGATGAATAGTCCATGATGTGTTGGACTGTTCAGTAACCCGTTGAGAGGTCCCTGGTCTCTATGCGTATGGATATAAACTGGTACCACATTAGTCAGTTTATATATATAAGACATATGACAGAGCAAGACACTGCACTCTGTATTCGTATTCTGTCTTTTGACATCCTACCAAGAAGAGAGCAGCATTCTCTCTCTGTTCAAAACAAACACCATGGATCCTTCTCTGATTCCGGGTACGCAATTCCTTCTAATCTTTTATGAACATGCTATATCTTGTATCTATCTGAATTGATCTAGACTATTATCGTTTAAATTCAACACATGATGGTCTTTCTTGCTTCATTGTGGGATATTTTAAAGGGACTTTCACTATCAGATGCATGGAGGGACTGAAGAGTCAACTGATGCTTTGTTTTCTTCTTCCTATTTTGTTCTTTTTTACTTAATATTTCTGTTTGTTTTTCTGTTCCATGGTGATTTTTCTTCTAGTGAGATTTTTATTTTTTTTTCCTGCCCATTAAATATGTTTATCATGTTTTGTTCTTAAACTCAGCGTAACATCATTTTTAGCAAAATATAGAGATGTGCTTCATATAACCTGGATGGTAAAACCCAGCTACTTTAATGTATGTTTGGATGGAAAATTTTAAAATTTTCAAAATTGTAATAAGGAATGTTGAGTGATTGTAAATATGAGAGGAATTGTAAATGATAATCTAAAAAGTTAAATATAACTGAGAAATGTTGAAATCCTCTCTCAATATATATCATTTGAAATTCCTCCTATTTGTCATAAAAATCTTTTTTATTTGTCATTTGAAATTTTTACTTTTACTATTCTAACACGTGAAATATTATAATTTTAAATTACTCAATCCAAAAAAAAAGGTTAGAGATGAGGACAAGGAACACGTGAAAGCCTTTGAAAAGAGAACCATATATGTTTCCAAATTTTAATTTTAACAGCACATAACTAACCAATATTTAGCAGCTATAAGCACAAGAAAGAAAGGATAAGGTGACTCATCAATTGGCATATCCAACACTCCAGCTTGTTAGGTACAGAAGACACACCGTTCCATTCATGCAACTTTCACAAAATATGGACATGTACACACTATGATAAGCTATGAAGAAAGCAAAAGGAGTTTCCTAGCTTTCTTAGTTCCGATTCAAGGAGACACAAGTCAGAAAGCAGATACATACTGAGTAGAAAGTGACTACAGTCAGCAAGAACACACAAAAGAACACTCAAAAGAAGGAGAAAATAGAGGTTGGAAGTGTTGAACCTCTCTTTTCTGTCTATCTCTTGTGTGTTTTGACGCTTCCTATGCAGTAAAAGTGAAAAATAACACACAAAAAGAAAGGGAGGGAAAAGAGAACTATAGAAGCCCTTTTCTTGGTTGTCTTCAAAGGGCCCTTTTTTTCTTTGTCTCTTCTCATAGAGCAAGAGAAAGGGATGCAACAATGTGAAAGAACTGTAGTTTCTCTAATAACTCTTTGCCATGACTTGTGGCTCGGTGTTCCACTCTCAGAAACAGCTCCTCACTAAGCTTGTCACCAATATGAGCATCAACAAGGACACCAGACACACTCCTGCAGCTGTTGGCTAAAGCCCTGCCCACTTCACTTGCATCATCTGGCTGGTCCACCACAAGAGGGCTTCCTCCTTTGAAAACCTCAAGCTTGTTTATGGTAAATGAACCATCAGCTTCAACCACCTCCCTGAAGTCTTGCAGGCTTGGTGCATAAACTGGAATGTTGAAATTGTCTCGTTTCTCATTGCTAATTAATCCCTGTGATCAAGCATATGATTTAATCAATATAACCATAGGTATAGACTTATCAATACATAAAAGGATAGAGTCTAGACTAAATGCTTTGATTGGTTGAACAAGCTTGAAGGAGACAATTGACCTTTCTAAACCCAAGTTGGAATCAAAGTACTTATGACCTCATACCACTCACTATAAGTTTTTAAGTTTCAAGACAATACTCACATACTCTTTAGAGTTTAGACATATTTTATGAGCTACACAATAATATTGAGTCATATTATAAGGTCTAATTATATTCTGTACTCTCTGAAGTACAGTCTTGGATGCCTAACATGTTTATGGTAGATGATATTATACTAGACTTTGTCTCTGTTCAAAGACAGTACTTTTGGGTCCCTTGACCTACAAATCATTAGACAAAAATGGATTAGATGAATGCAAACATATCCTTTTTGTCTTCCTTTAAGATATGATGATGATTTTGTGTGTTCTAAACATCCAAAACCTAATTGTTGGTTAATATTATGGACCAGCTGCCAGCCAGCATTTAATCATTATTTCAGCTAACATAATGATGGATGAATGGATGGCTTGATCAATTTGAGGTGGCCAACATATGGCTGGGATCAAATCATAGCAAGTGAAGTGAAAATTTTAAATAAGTTAATGTGACGCCAACAACAATTGATCATTTATGTTCCTTTTTCCTATCTCCCCTACTGTGTCTAAAAGTCCTTTTTGGTCTGCCAATGACAAAATTATAGACTATTTGGTTTGTGGTGTGCACTGTTTCACACACAAGCACGCATAAAAATGTTTTGTGAATATGATAATTACCTCTTGGACAAGATCATCCCAAGCATCCTGAAAATGGGTCCCAAATAGGAGGCCAGCCCCACCCTGGTCAGTGGGGTCCACTGAAGTTCTGCCTAAACAAACCAAAAACATGGACCCCCCTCTCTTCATCTCCACAGACCTTGAGCTCAGGAAGCCTGCCAAGTCTGTTTGGAATTGTTTCTTGTAAGCATTTGCTGTGATCTCACTAGCACCATGGATAAACACCCTGCCCTTGTTGTATGCACTTGACCTCCTGTCCAGAACAGATTCTGGTACCTGGGTCCCAAACCAAAATATAAAACTTTAGTGCAATTCAACATGTCAGAATGTGTCTCCTTTTGTAATCAAATCCAGCAGGCCCCAGATACTATTAAAAAAATCAAAATGCATGAAGTTGAAGAACATTATGTGCTTACTATCCATGCATTAATGAATAGTCCAAATACATCATTATGACCCTGAAATAAGGTAATTTTTTTCAACTCTAGAGACCATGGATTTGTTGCATCTGCTTTTGACCCATAATTTAGGACTTAGCCTTCAAATTTTGTAAGGATTTTAATATATGATCCTCGGGAAGTGGCAAATTTTATTTATTTTTATTTTGGCGTAGAAATTACTAAATAGAGACAACATAGATTCTTTGATGGGTGGGGTGGGGTGTGAATGAGACCCTAACAAAGTCATAAAAGGGAGTAAATGCTTGAAAGTTTTAGCAAACTAATGTAATCGTTTTTGACTAAAAGTTCTCAAGAAATATATGGTACCTTGAAGTTGGACTTCTAATCAAAAGCATTTTTAAAGAAAGAAAAGTCACAGGGATAATTCTCAAACAAGCATAGTGTATTAGCACAATTAATTAATTAGAAGTTTAGGATATATTAAAATAATAATATAAAAGACCAAAAAAAGTCCTTATTAAAATTATTTTAATAATATTCTACTAGTTTGTATAGTTTAACTGTTTAACCAGTTCAAGTTGCATAAGAAAAATGAATCATTTAGGAGTAAAAAATTTTCAGGAGTAAAAAATTTTCAGGAGTAAAAATGAAAAATTTTCATATTATCTTTTCTTTTCTTAAAATAAAAAAAGAAGAGTTTGAGACAAACTTTTTCCTAATAAATAATGAATTTCCAAATAAAAATACATCAAGAGAAGAAAAAGACAAAACAAAAAAAAAGAGAAAAAACAGAGGAAGTGATATTTGATTACCTGAGATAACCAATGCAGAGAAAAGGCAGAGTGGAAAACGTCAATGGACCTCGCCGGAAAAAGCCTCCGGTAGAAAGAGCCGGGGACACCGGCGGCAAAGTAAGAGCGGTGGTTGTTGGCAGCAAGGCACTCTTCCATGCTAACTCCATAGTTGGCAAGTGGAGGAAGAAGCTGAAAGAGTGTGTTGAAGTCATTGCTTGGAAGGTCAGAGAAGAAAGCAGAGAACTCTGGTGGGTTCAATCCTAAAGCCTCATAGCGCTTAATGATGTGTTTGATGATCACATCCATCACATTGATTGTGTTGCTTCCACATGAACACCCCAAGTCCACCACCACAAATGGAATCTCAGGGGCTTCAAGCTCAACTCCATCTAGGGTTTCTTTCAGAAGGTGAAGCATTGACTTCGCATGTATGGCCTACATATCATATTCCATAAATCATCATGTCTTTCATTTCTTCAAAAATTATCATATACACATTAGCATACATACATGTACATATAGAAATTAATCATCTATTTATTTCATTTTTTGTTTAATCATATGTATCCTTGTAGTCTTGTTCAAGCAGGAACATCACATCACGGTTGAACTAGATATTCGGGATTTTTTTCATCCACAACACGTATAATTTTTTGTGTCCATCTCTTTTTTTAATACACATTAAATGCCTGTTTGATTGATATACACTTGGAGCTATTGATTTCTGAATCAATGATAAAGATGAATTTTACACGAATTACAAAATATGTTGAATGAAATTGATTTTATTTTAATTTCTTCAAGGTTTTACATTGTTGTAACTGCAAACTAAACAAAGCCTAAATGTGTGTTCAAAATTATGTTAGTGACTTGTGCGTACAATATGATTTTGATAGAAAACAAATACGTTATGATAAGGTGAATTTTTACTATAAATACATTTGAAAACAAAGATACACAAAAAAATTTGAGGACCATTCTAATTTCTAAGTTAGCATGAGTTTGGGGGCTGAATTTTGTTTGTAAATGGAGAGAGAGGGGTAGGGGATGAGGGAGTAGTCTTTGATGGCTTTATTGAGGAGAGTGATAGCTAGAAAGATGTATAGAAAGGATATATGGAAGAAGAGAGGGTACCTGTGCTTGGGAATTGTTGGCATAGCTAGCCTCTCCTTTGCCTCCTTTCATGCTAAGCAACCTCTCTAGCTCCATATTGGACACTACAACATTGTCTCCCATGGCTGAGTGAATAGTAGAAACTAGAAGGAGGAAGAGGAGGGTGTGTATGTCTATATGTATGTGATGGTGGCTATGTCTCTATGATAGCTAAAATGAGAGAGGAGGGAGTTAATATATAGAGATGGAGACAAAGGAGAGGACTATTATCAATTTCGTCTGCTTCTATATTTTGTATGCTTCTTGAAGATATCTAGTCTCCATACAAAGGGCAAGTAGCAAAAGCAGCAATTATTATGTTAACAATTCAATTTCAAAAGGGAAAAACCAAATATAAGAAAAAGTAGAAATCATAAAATATGGGCCTCACATGCAACATAGAAGGCCCAAGGTTGGCGCCGGATTTTGAATTTTATAGTCACCTAGCAAGCAATTTCTGCAATTTGCTGTGGTTCTCCTTCATACCAAAAGAAAAAAAATTCCTCACCCTACTATTATAGTAACTTTTGCATAAATACAATATTGATAGATATAATTAATTAATAATTTAGCATAATATTAGAACAACTTGAGTATAAATTTGTTGACTCTTTTAGTATTATTTGAAGAATTTAATTAGTATAAAAAATATTATTTAATAATATATATGTTATCATATCATTTAATGAATTTAATAACATGTAGGGTGTCATATTCATTTTTTTATTTTGAATGTTCATATTCATTAAATGATGTGGTAATATATCATTCTGTGACAATTTAATAAATATGCATTGACTGTATATATCCATTAAATTTAATTGTTTTATTTTTTTGTCTTGCTTGGATTTATTCTTAAAATACATTAAACAATATTAACATTTAACGAAATTTTATATCTTGTGATGTTTTGTTACTATCAAACGTATTAGTAACACATTATTTGTTATCTTCATTCATATTTATCTATTAAATTTAAATATTTTTTATTTATATTTCCCATCTAGAAGTTCAATAATGTACCAATAAATTTTTCCACTTTTATCTTTAACAATAGAAATAATAAGTGAAAAAATAATTAAAATAGAGAGATAAAATAATATATTAAAAAATAATATAATAAATTTAATATAAATCAGCACATTTATTATATTTCTTAAATATATGTGTTTTCTTATAATGAAACAAATAAATAGGAACAAAGGTAATAATATATTCTCTTTTTAATACTATCTCTGGTCTTATTTGTAAGACCCTTTTGACTCAAACATATCTATTAAGAAAGCATGTTTAAATGCATTATTTTTTAAAAAATCCCTCTAACTTACAAATTTAGAGTGTGTTTAATAAAATTAGATTAAAAAACTAATTGAAAGCTTAAAAACTACATGAAACTTGACAAATTAGCTGGAAAGTTAACTGATTTGATTGAAAATATTTGGTAAAACTAGCTGAAAATGATAAAATGACATATAAGGGGATAATTAATTATTAAATAATGATGAGTGAAAGTTGTTGGAATAAATTTTCAACTAGTAGATGAAAAATGAAGCTTTCTTAAAAAGATACCTCAAGTAGTGCGTCATAAGAAAAGCAAGTAGTTACATAAAAAAGCTACCTTACCACTGATGATATAGTTTCAGCTACTAATTTCAATTTTTATCTAACTTAAATATCTTACCAAACACATTATTACTCTTATTTAAAGTTAAACTCTATTTAATTCCCTTCACTACAAAAGTTCATAAATTAATAAGGGTAAAGATAGAGAAAAAAAACCAATAAAATGTTTCTAAAACTTTATAAAGATTTTTATAAAAAAGATCAACGAAAAAATCTTATAAAAAAGAACTGAGGTGGTATTATTTATTATTTACTAAAATTAATCTTGTGCTAACTTCATTAACTAACTTACACTTATTCTTTATTAATAGCGCCAATATAAAATTTAACATTGATATTCATAGGATTTCTCTTATTAGAACCATAATACTGTTTTTCGCTTCAAACCGGCTTATTCACACGCCCAGACCTGTCAAACAAAGGAGAGAACAATCGAGTCAATAAATCAAGTACTTACAGCAGGGGAGATAGTTGCCTATAGTGGACTTTCAAAATTTCGACACCATTATTATACCGCAAATTTTAAGGACTTGTTAATTGTTATGTTAAAAAAAAAGACTTGTTAGGTTATCCATCTATAATATTACAATCCAATAACTTTTATATTATTTTTTTTACTATTCATTGGATTATTTTTCAATTTATTCATCAAAATATTGTTAGTGTTAATAATATTATTTTAAATATTATTATTATTTATTTATTATTTTTAATAAAGTAGGAGTGAATGTTTTATAAAAAGTTGTGCCATTTTTTATAAAATATTGGGTTAAATATGTTTTTTGTCGCTGAAAATATGATTAAATTTGATTTTGGTCCCTCATTTATTTTTTCAAAGGTTTTGGTCTTTCTTTTTTCAAAAATCACATGTTTTTAGTCCTTCATATTAATTGTACTCTGTTAAGTCACTTTCGCAACTCGACTATGACTTTTCCCGGGTAAAAATTCACAGGAAATTTCTTGCGATTTTTTCTCTAGAAAATTCATGTGTAGTAAATTTCCAAAAAAAATTATAAATTTTTTATATAAAACTGTTGCTATAAAATTTCTTTGCTTTGTTGTACAAAAATCTATAGTAAATTTTCCACAAATTTTAGGATCTGAACAAAATTTTCTTTGGATTTTGAAATCTATAGGAAAATTCGAAGGAAAATCTATAGAAAACTGGTGGTTTTAGTCCTCAAATATAGTCGAGATTTGATTTTGGTCCTTCAAAAATTGAAATACACCAACTTAGTCATTATTGCATGGTTTAAGTATAGATTTTGCTATGAATTTTTATCGATAATAACTGAAAAGAGGTATTTTCACTTTTTAAGGGACCAAATCCACTAGTTTCAATTATAGAGAATAAAGGAGTATAATTATTTGTTTAAATAAAAAATCTACTTACACTAATGATAAGTGGAAAATATATGATAAATTAGAGTACTTTTTAGTTCACTTATCAAGGGTAAAATGGTATTTTATGTCCCAAATTAATCCCTTTTTATTAATAATTAGATAAATTGTATTTATTAGTCTTGAATTTGAATTTGATACTATTTTAATATAAATTTGGCTGATTTTTACAGATTATGGCAAAGATTTGATATGAAGAGAAGATAGCATTAAATAGGGGAGATATTTGCAAGATTTGAAGTTTGATTGAGGACAATTAATGAAGATATCAGCTGCCAATTAAACAAGGATTCTGCAGACAATCTTCCCATTTAAATTCAAGATACTCAATAAATGCAAGATTTCATCAAGGAAAAGGGAAACAAGGAAAGACAATCAACCAAAACCAGTCTCGGGAAGAAATCAAGTTAAAAGGAGAAATATAGAAGCAGCGCACGTGAAGCGTAACAATTCTTACTTTTGCACTGCAACCTATAGCGCAGAACTCGTAACTCTTGCCGGTCCGATTTTCAAAGCTATGAGGATTATTGAAGGATAGATCGTAAAAAAATTCAGATACTAGCTAAAAAAAGGAGTTGTTTTAAAGCTACATCAAGTAGAATGAATCAAAGAGGTCAAATGAATTTAACTTCTCCATAAGTTGAAATTAGTTACTTATGGAGAAGTTAAATGTGAGAACTTTTGGAGTAGGTGAGATACAAAGACTAATTTCAACCTGTGGAGAAGTTGGATACATTTGACCTTTTTGATTCATTCTATTTTTTTCCACTTAGAAGTACTTTTGCAAAAGTTTCATCCAAACTGACCCAATAGCTATAAAAAAAAGTTACCTTATCAAGTACCAATAAAATGGTTTCAATTATCAATTTCAGGTTCACCTAATTGAAATGTCTTACCAAACACATTTCAAGACTAATGAGTGGGACTAACTACTTACAAAATTTTTCTTTTCAACTCAAATTCAAGACCTAGTTGAAGGACTAGCTAGAATTGAGCATTACGGCTACTTGAACCAACCGGCAACCACTCATTGTTTATGTATTTGTTTCCTTTAAAAGTTCCTATAATAATCGCAAATGTAATTTATTAGTTGTATGTAAAATTTCTCATATAGCTACTACGTTGAAGTGAAAATTTTTTAATGTTGACATCAAATTCTATCGTAAAATAACAAGCTAATTAATCAAACATTTCCACATCAATATTATACATACGTGAGATCATATGTGAAAATTTTATTTTGCAACAACTCTAATCATATTCTACTTTATAGTTTGTGTGAATTACAGAGGCAGTAAAGTAAAAGGATTTTAAAAGATCTTCAATTTTATCCAAAGGTAATAACATGTGGGCCCAAAACGATTATCTTGTTTATGTATAATCAATGTGCTAGATCCTAATTACTGTAGTCTAAATCAATAGGGATAATATTGAAGAACTTAATTATATCATCATTAAGAGTAACAATTCCTTAGCAACTCAGAACAAAAAAGCTTTTTTAAGAAGAAGACCTGAAAAACTATAGAAAAAATTAGAACTCGTTAAGCATTATATACGATCATTTCCACAAATTTGGAATTGGTTTCGTAATATTTTCTTTTGTTATTTAAAGTCTCTTTGAAACTCATTCTTTCAATTTTATTTTTTTTGGGCAGAAATTGCAAATATTAACTTAAACTGATATTTTATCGTATCAACTCATAAGATTTATGAAGAATTTATCATAATCCAGTGATCAAATTTATAATACTGTGCATAATATCAATTAATCTTGAAATTGATTTTTTTAAATGTAAAACTGCAGATTTTCTGTTTACGTAATTAACTTGATTGAGAAATATACTGTCCTAACATTTTTTTTTCAAAAGCCAAAATATGTAGAGTACTTTTGTACTTATATAGCATTGATTCCCATAACTTTGATCTAAGCATGTGATATTAATGATATAATATGCCGAAAACAAGTACACAAATCATAAGGCAGCAAGTGATACACATAGATTTTCATATTATACTCTTTTATACTTTTAGCCTTTTTGCCCTATAAAAGAAGGTAAGCTCAATGCAACATGATACAAATATAATTGATTAACAAGGCGAGGCAACAAATAAAAAACTAATGGTAGAGAGCTTTAGATTAATGTAATGGAAATTATTAATTAAGTAATGATACATATAGGGTACTATATATATTCCTCTAATTCTCTACCTCTTTCTCTCTTCCTTTATACTCTTGGTTCTTTTCCAGCTATTTATTTTCTCTAAATTTTTTATTTTTTTCAAAAAAATTATTCAAATCTTTTAGATATATTTCATTTGAGATAAGTCTAAAAATTTCAATTTATTAATATGTTTGATTTACACCAAAATCACGTTTTAAATATGGATTTAAACAAATGCTACAGAGAATAACGTTAGCTCGAATTCACATTTAAAACGTGACATTTGTGTAAATCAAACGTAAGTAGCAATTGTAGCCAATCTTGCTTCCTAAGTTTGAAACACCTAAACTAAAGGATGTGATTTTGACCATATCCAAATGGTCTTTTCCAACCCCAAGGGGGTGTGACAAAGCCACCAAAATTGAACTATGGTTCCACGGTTCTAATTAACCTAGTCTTGTACTCCTTCTGAAATTTCACACTCGAATATAAAATAGGTTATATTTAATCCATGAAATATAGTTGAGAATTGACTTTAGTTTTGTAATTCAAAATCGATGGATTTGGTCCCTTAAAAAATGCAAATACTCTTATACATAAAAATTTTTAGTTAATCTGTAACAAAATCTTTAGTAAAATTGTGCAGTAAGAACTGAATTATTGTATTTTCACCGGTTTTAAATTATCGGGACTAGAGCCGGTAAAATGGGCTAGCCCGACCGGACTAGTCCTCAAAAGCCCGAAAAAATGTAGGGCTCATACACTTATTTTCGAAGCTCGAATAATTCCCAGACTTTTTAGCCCAACCTGATAAAGTCCACTATCCACAAAAAAATGGCTAGGTAGCCTACAAAACCCGTAAAAAAAGAGTTATTCGTCAAAAGTCTGCAAAATATAGGGCTCGAACACTTACTTTAGAAATTTCGAATAACTACTATGCTTTTTAGTCCAGCCTAATAAAACTCTCTATCTCAATGGGCTAGGCTAAGTATCCTGAATTTTCAGCTCTATCAGCATTAAAACCAAATCATTACTATATTTGAGGGAGAACATATTAAACCCTATAAAATAAAAGCTTAATTTGGAATCTTGTGATCTAAGTCTATCCATTGGCCCCCTCCACCTTTTTGAGCTCCATTCAAGTTCAAACCACCGTGATTGTCGGCGGCTCGCGTGAATCTTTGCCGGACCATTTTCTTCATCTCCTTTCTTACCTTTATCTGCAACTACCTAACTGCTCTTATAATTTCTTAATGCTTATACATTTTTTCTTCAATCTATAGCTAGCTACAATATTATAATATTCTATATTTCCACTTATAGCCATGCAAACTTTAAAGCAATTGGCTCATAGGTGCAAGCTTTGTCTTGTTATGATGGATCAGGGTAAGTGGATGTCCATTTTTTTGAGTAAACATTTAATTGTGATAGTTTGATTAGTGGGTCAGGGATCATCACAACTCATTTTCCTTTGGTGGAATTAGAATAATTATGTTTGTGTGGACTACCGTGTGTTATTAAACTAGTGTTCTACCAGTGTGATGCACGAATCTTAATATCTCATAATTAATTTTTTATATCATAAAAAAATCTATTATATATATTTAATTTGATTTTTTAATTTAAAAAAATATATATGAAAATTACGAATAAAATAAATTTTTATCAATGAAATGAATTTTTAAAAATTTTAAAATAAAAATATTAAGTACTTACATTTTTTTATATTGTAATTATTTTTAGTAACCTTAAAATATTTTTGACAAAATAATTTTTTTTTATATTTAACATTAGTTGTTTTTCATATTTTATAAAATTTTGATCTTTTCATGTTACAACTAATTCATGTTTTTCTTTTCTAATCAATTCTTTTTGTTAAAAAAGTTTAAAAGAGGAAGAGTCAAATTTGATTTAATCACGTATTAAAATAAAATAAAGTTTTCGACTAACTATGTGAATATGTTACCAAATTATAAATACATAATCTTTGATTAAAATTTAATAATAAATTATTTATTACTCAAATAATTTATATTCGTTAAAAGTTAAAATCTTTTTGAGAGAATATTTCATAAAGGTTGTTACTTATAATAACATTCTTTATATTAGTTTTTATTTTAGTAAGCATATTAATATATTTAGATTAGTATATGTTAACGAAGATTATATTATAATAATTGAATAAATCACCAATTTGGTCCTTGAAAGTGTTGCTCGTTGTCAAGTTAGTCCCTGAATTGACAAAAACTAAAAATCAGTCCTTGAATCTGTATTTCATTCGTCAAAGTAGTCCCTCTGTTAATAGAAATATAATTCGGTCATTGCACGTTGATACTTATTATCAATTTAATCCTTCAATTTTTAGTATGTAAATTCAAATAAATCCCTAAAACTAACAAATCACTATCAAAATAGTCCCTGAAAAGTTTGTTTTTGTTACCAGAGGGACTGTTTTGACGAACGAAATACAGTTTCAGGGATTTAATTTTAATTTATGTAATTTCAGGGACTAATTTGACAATGAACAACATTTTCAGGGACCAAATTGACGGTTTACTCTATAATAATTATAATATTATAATAAATAATAATAATACATACAAATAATAATAATAATAATAATAATAGTACATACCAAACCGTGGTTGATCACAGTGAATATGGACTATGACTCCAAACAGACTTTACTTTCAAGGTTAGGGGTTATAATCCTGGAGTCTCCATTCTTGCGTGGGCTTTACCTAATCACCCATAGCCCGAGGGTTAAACGCACATCTATGTCTGTGGGGGATTACCAGTCAAAGACAAAAAAACTAATTCATTCTTCATCAAACTAATTTATTTTAACATATAATATGTTTTTAAAATATAGATAAAAGTACACTATTAGATCACATATGTACGAATGTTCAAATTATCTAAAATTTAATATAGATGATCATGAAGGTAATATATGCGCTTCAAAGGTTGAATCAATCAAATTCACATTTTAAAAAATTATTAGGTGGTGTAACTCTAAAAGTTTGACACCTAGTGTCAATTGATCATGTCCTTGATTGATTACTTGTTAATTTACTTTTAAAATATAAGGATACAGATAAATAAAAATAATATGTAAAAAAGTATATAGCATGGCTTATCATTAATACAATATTGTAATAATCAAATTCAATTTTTATACTTCATAGAAATAACTATGCAATATAAGGGATACTTGTAAGTTTAATTATAAAATTAAAGATAAAAAAAACAAAAATAAAAATAATTTGAATACATGACACAAACCAATATTAAAATATTTTTCAATAAATTTTCTTTTAATTTTTATATTTAAAATTTATTGGTATAGAAATTAAAACTATTTTTATTAATTAAATTAAATTTGAAGATATGTTTTAATTGATCTTTTTATTTTTAATAAAAAATTTTAATTTTAAAATTCAAAGAGGAAAATAGAAATGAATATTAAATAAATACATGAAGATAAATGATTTCTAAAATAATTTTTTTAGTTAAAGTGGTTTATTAAATATATGGAAATATAAATTTTTAAATTATTTTATTTATTATATATTTTTTTATTCTCGTAAAAATGTTTGTTTAATATATAAAATACATGCTAGTTTAATTCTAAAATATATAAGATGTTTTCACACCTAAATTTCCTTTTCATTTATATGTTTCTTCATTTCCTTGACAATCATGTATATTCTCTTTTTTTTATTTTAATTTTTTTATATCTCTCTTTCTCACGTTTTTTACATCCTTCACCCTCTCTCATTATTTTACTTTTTCTTTATATTTTTGTTTTCCACACACTTGTCACACTCAAACAAATTGACTCTCAGAGTTTTAATATTCTTAAAAAAAGAAATTATTTTTTCATATTATATTTTTCACGTTCTATCTCTTCATTTTATTTTTTTTATATATCTCTTTTCCCTACATTTCTCACACCCAAACACTCAAATAAATAGACTGTCAAAGTTTTAAGACTCTTAATAAAGAGGGATGGTATTTTGTCATTTCTTTATTATACACTATATTTCACACATTTTTTTTAATCTCTCTCTTCCTTTCCTAATACTATTTTAAATAAACCTAACACATTAAAATACTCTCTCCGTCCCTTATTATAAGACCCTTCCAACTGTTTCACACCGTTTAAGAAAATTGGTTAATGCATTATTGTTTTTTTTTAAATTATAGCATTCCAAATATACCCCTATTTAAAGATCACTACATTGATCAATGAATAATAAAAAAAAATCATCTATTTTAAAAGAAGCCAACTCATCTTTCATATTCTCCCTCTTCATTTTTTTCTTTATACCCCCTTATTCCATATACTTTTCATACCCCAAAAATCGATTGTAAAATTTTAACTACTCTTAAAATCAGTAATGATATTTTCACATACATTTTTCACCTTTTCTCTTAATTTTTTTTCTTTATATTTCTCTTTTCCTTACATTTCTCTTTATATTTCATGTAGGATAGGTATAGTTTGTCAGTTTGGATCATTGACGTGTGTGCGCCTGAATAAGAAAAAGCCCAAACGACGGCCCAAAAGTGGACAAAATATTTTTCCAATGAGTCAACAATAAAAAAAAAACCTCCCTATATGTAATAGAATAGATAAGGATATTCATTCAACTAAAGAGAGAAGGGGCAGACTTCAAAGTTTTGACTATAAGAGATGAAAATTTACAACTTGTAAAAAACATGAATATGACACAGGTCATTCATATATAAATTGCTTTGGCCTAAACACGAAATTACGATAAATAGTAATAAAAAAAACATGATATTTTCTTGGTGTAATTAAATCACAGGTATCTTCCATGGGAGACAATTCTATTCGAGTTGGGTAAGACCTCTTTAAGGGGCAAAACTCTTTATCCGAGTATTTAACACAGTCCCGTACTAGTTGATCCACGTGCTCGGTGATAAAAAAAATATAACTATATATAATGTATAATAAAAAATATTAAAAGAGAGAACTAATATTTAAAAAGGTAGAATTAGTCATTTTAAAATAATGTAATACAATAATTTATCTGATTATCGTGGTATTCTCATTTATATTGGAAATAAAATTTAAAAGAAATATAAAAACATGAATATGATGTGCTGATATAATTCCTATTTTGATTTTTGAATTGTGCCATGTTTACTTGATTCACAAACGGTGGGATGGTTAAAAAAGATGTTGGCTTACCTTTCCATATAGTGCAATGGTTATCTAGGTTCTTCAGCTCCTATGTATGTTCCTCTGGTTCAGAGACATTACGGAGACAGGGGATGACGGTTATATATTACTCCATCCGAAGTTGAATACAAGCAAAAAAAATTTATATATGGTGGATTAAAATATAAGTAAATATTAACTAATTTCACTCTAGTTAATGAGATCATCCCAAAATAACAATTATTTGATTCAGATTTTATTTTTCAATCACTCTATTTAATGAATCACGTGTCGATAGAAATAAGAATATGCCCACCTGAAACAAGTTTCAATAAAATTGAATATATAGGGTAATTTAGACAATGCAATTTATTTTTAGATAACAACAAGAAAATTAAATGTAGTTAACTAACTTTCTTAATTAATGGGAATTTAGTTTTTTTTCTTATATTAAAGTTTGAAGGAAATATATCAATGAATAGCATTGATCCTGTAATGTGAATGGTAGCTTGCTGTGTGCACTAATAATTTGGTGCTTCGATTACTAGGCTGGATCTTAATTTTCTGCCATAAACCCTCATAATTACTAGGCTTGTTATTGTAACTATTTCCCTTTAAAAATAATGATAATTTTATAATTTTATTATACTTAAACGGCTAGATTGATGATACTAACCCAACAACCCGTATAATCCATTAAAAATGGGTTGGACCAGTGGGTTTGGCCCGTTTTTCTTTTTCTTTTTGTTTTTGGACGTGCCCATTTATCCCATCTAAAAATGGGGTGAGTTAGAATTTATTGTTAATTTTTAAATTTGGGCTTGTCCATCTCAACCCGTTTCTTTAGTGACTAACGAGTTCATGCTTCCTCCCTTATATATCGAATCTCTCTCCCTCTCTCCAGGTTTATTATTACATACTAGATATGGACCCACATTGCAGACAAAGAAATGAATTTAAAATTTCTTTAATTAAAATTTGGAATAATAAATATATGGAATATAAATATAATAGAATTTATGGTTTGATATTAAATTGAATAAAAATTACATTTAATAAAAAATATAAGTTTAAGATAACTGAAAGAATGAAAACAAGAAAAAAATATTTATCCTTTTTTACTGAATAATCATGTTTAAAATGTTAAAAGATTTTTAATGATAAAAAAAGTATCCTTTATGGTCAAATATTGAGATGACACTAATTAAGATAAGATTTTGATGTGTAAAAAATAATATATAAATAATAAATTTATAGTTGGTGAACGATAGAGGCAGATATAGATAATAGATAATATATTAATTAATTAAACCGAAATATGCTCAGTTAAATATAAAACAATGTTCAGATATCAAATTA
Source organism: Sesbania bispinosa (assembly GCA_026901365.1). Classification (NCBI taxonomy): domain Eukaryota; kingdom Viridiplantae; phylum Streptophyta; class Magnoliopsida; order Fabales; family Fabaceae; genus Sesbania; species Sesbania bispinosa. The sequence goes on along the minus strand of QLOH01000763.1, from coordinate 243,574 downwards.
TGAACAAAACCATGTGGTTTTTCCATGGATGCTTCCATCTACCCACTATGAATTTCTCTTTTGGTCTACTCCCATTATGAATGATAAACTATAGAACATATATATATGTCACATAGAAATGAAGACCCCTATAGGAAACTTTAGAGGCCAAAAAGCCAGCATCAATGCTTGTGTTACTTGATCATGTGTATTAGTAACGATATGATTTTATGATTTTGCTGTCTCTTTTACCCTTTTCTTTTTGGGGACATACTACTAGACTAATTGGGTAGCTAGTGATGAAAGTTAATTATGAACAGTGGGAAACAGTACAACGTAGTAATTATAATAAGGATTTCCATAGTCGTATAGGGTACTTGTGGCTTTTTCCTGCTCTAGTCATCTAGCTAGGCATTAATTAATTATCTTTCTATATGATCCCTTTAAAATTTAAACGCAACAAACCCCATCTGCTTATGCAAATATTAAAGGAAGAAAAACCAATCAAAATATTGATATGTAGCTCTTTAAAGAAACAACGTTCCTAAAATTATTCAAGCATAGCGGTTATGGTTCCAAACTTTTCAGGCAAAATAAACCATAGGGCGGGTATTTGTCTCGTGACAAGTAAAACTGTAATATATACACCCTGCAGACTCAATATATATAAGCAATAAAATATTTACATTTAATTATCTTAAATATAAGTAAATCTCAACTAAAATTTTATTTTATTTAATGATATTCTACCAAAATACCATTTATTTAAATTCATATTTTATTTTTTAATGACCCAATTTAACGAGTCATGTAAAAGAGTATTTCTACTTGAAATAAATTTTAATAAAATTGAAGTCTTTCATAAAAGGTAATTTAGAGAACACAATCCATTTAGATGATATTAATTTTTTTTAATAATGTTAAGTAATATTCTTATTTAGCATTATTTTTTTCTTATATTTGATTCTTTGATTCTAGAGTAGTATGATTTATTGGACATTAATTAGTTATAGTATGATTTTGCCTATTATTATATCTACAAATGTGGATTGGTGTCATATTGATATCTTCTACGGCAAATAAGACTTTTTTCCATGCTGATTGGCTAACAACATAGAAATTATAATCTCCAAGTCCCACTTTGCTGTTTCTCAGACAAAAGGAATCTAAAATAAGCATTGTTAAAAATGATGAGGTATATATATAAGAATCCACATGCCTATCGAGTTGTATAAAATTGTTAGGTTCATTCACATGGTGACATTACGTGTGTATGTGTCTGTACACTCCTGAGTCCTGAAGATATGTGTTTCAAACTTTCAATGATAGGCCCTACCACGGTGTCTACAAATTCAATGATGGGAAGAGGAGGTAAGCAACTGTGCAAGAAATTAATTCAGCTTTCGAGAGGGGGGTACTTCTACCAATGAAGGTTCCTAAAATTACTTTAAAATATTAAATTTAAGGAGTCAAAATAAAAATGAAGAATTGAATAGGTCCGTTAGCATTTCCCTAATTCGTGGAGGGGGGTATTCATGGAAAAAAGCCAAAAAAGGGGTGGGAAAAGTAAAAATGGGGATGATGAGAAAAGTAATTTGCTAATTTGTGTTAGACTTGATGTTCCTTCCGGTCCAATTTATAAGTTAACGAATCCATACATGCGTGGGCTTGGTCCGATAGAACTTCCGAGCCATACATGCGTGGAATTAACAATTTTGTTTTAAGGTTACATGTATGTAACCTTAGGCTTAATTGCATTTTTGGTCTCCTACTATTATCAATTGGCGATTTTGGTCCCCCTATTTTTTTTTTCGTGATTTTGGTCCCCGTATTATTCCAAATTTGCGATTTTGGTCCTCTAACACATACTTGGGAGGTATAGATGGACCAAAATTTTGAACTACATCATGAATTTGGAATAATAAGGGAACCAAAATCACGAAAAAAAATAGGGGGACCAAAATCGTGGATTAATGATAGTAAGGGGACCAAAAGTGCAATTAAGCCATTAAAATTTGGACATGTGAAACGTTGGTTTTTGCATTGTTGCAAATACATTAGTTTATCAACGGGGGTTGGTTCAAGTTGACTCCCCTTAAGTAAGGTTTCAGGCTCAAGTCTTATAGATGGAAAAAATCCCCGCTGGGAGACCTAGCCCCACCATGATGTGAATGTTCTCGACTTGAACAGAATTGTCTCCTGTGGAGGATACCTGTGGTTAAACCAAAAAAATAAAAATACTTTAGTTTGACGTGGGCATAACTTGAGGTAGTGTCAATTGAGACCAAACCTTATGGATACCCATAAAAATTACCCACAATAGGTAGGGTAAAAACTCGTAAAGTCAGTATGACCGCGGATACGGGTAATAGCCCACATTTTTTCATGGGTACGGGCACTATGGCACTAGCACGGATTTTTTTTTTTTAAAACGCGGGTACGAGGACGGACACTATGGTACCCTGCCCATAGGGTACCCATTGTCATCCCTAGTGACTCTAGTGACATAATATTTGTTTGAATTATCTTTTTTTAAGGTCAATTTTTTTTTTGTATTAAAAACTATTTTCTTAAAGTAAGCTATAAACAAACACGCACTAGATAAAGTGAAACAATTGATGAGTATTTTCTGAAAGCAAAAAATAATGGTATAGATTTTTAAAATCTTTATAGCAGCATGGCAAGTACAGGAAGCATAATCCAAGAGGTATACTAATGGTGATATATGTACAAGCAGCTTAGCAGACTAAATTTTTTGGAGTAGTTTTATGATACATAAGCTGACTGTTGACTAAGATAGTAATCTCCTAAGAAGGAAACATCACTACACACTGCAATCCATTGATAAGTGTACAAGATATTGGTATTCTGAAACTCAAAACCATCAATAATTGGCAATGGTACTCCTTTCTTTAATTGGAAATTCAGGTATGGTAGGATGACTGTTTTGAGGACACTTGACATCAGTGCCTGCAAATATTGACAAAGTTGAAGAGTAAGATTCTAATTGGTGTGATAGACAATGATCATTGTTTAACAATCATATATTTGCAAATAGAAATTAAAATTATTTCTGTACACATATGAGGTGATGTTACATGTGTGCATAATTATAAATGGATCCATAAAGTGAAACATGAAGGACAAGAGAAAAACAAATATATTAATAAAGAGTGTTTGCAAGGGATGTTACATCTAGCAGAAAAGGATAAAATGTATGTATGTCTATTGTTCCCTTCTCTTTCCCTCAATCCAATGATTGTGCTATTGTAACAGAAATACTAACCATTTGAAATGGCATTGTGGAAATACACCAAAAAATAAACCTGGCACCTTGGATATACTTTACAATAAATCAAGGATATACACTACTATCACCTATATGGATTGAATCCTTATCCAAGAATTTTGTCCTATATAGGGAAAAATAATTTGGTCTTAACTGTTCATTTTCATTAAATTTTTATTAAGAAACACATACATAGCCGCTAGCTGAAAATATGAATACTTCTATTCTGATTTACCTGAATCAGATGCATATGCAATTTCCCTATTTTGCTCCATTTCAAGTATGTAGAAAATTTTTGTAATCTGAGCCTACCAGCAATTTTGTCTCTGACGATTTCCACAGCACATGAAGCACTAATATCCTGTAGCATAAGCAAGAATAATGAAACGTGTTAGATAGGATCATGATCTTGGCTACACTCTTAACTGATAAATGGGATCACAGACATGCTGAGACAGAGAAATCATTGGCAACTATGAAATTTTAGTCTAATGATCAAAACGTGGCAATGTTTTGTATATCACAAAATGAAGACAGAAGAGTGTAAAGTTTGAATGTCTTATAGCTTAATCTGAATGTTGAAAAAAAAAAATACTCTATGATGTATAACTTCTTAAAAGATTGTTAAGTTTTATAAAAGTTTCCACTTCATCAAGCATACCACTGAGATGCATGCAACAGGTATGACTTCACCGCCTTCCAGAACATCAATTGTTATATCTACAAAAATAGTAGCACCAATATCTTGGTAGGTCACTTGTATAAGTGGTGGAGAAGATACAGAGATATTAAGCTGCATGTCATCATTTGGATATTGCTTGTATAACTGGGGAACTATGAATCTCCATTCAGCAGTGTTCAAAATGGCCTGATTGGGTAGTTCATCAATAATCAATTGCATTTTACCTGCCTGAGCACAAGAACAACACAAACTATTAAACTACGTTTCAGTCTCTAATAATGCAAAAACATTCAACATAAATGCTCAAGTGGAACAGTTAATTGAAGCCATCCAATTTGTCTATAAAACCAAATCAACACTATTCTGTAATTTAATATTGTCATGCAGACAAAATAATCCTTTTACCCCAAATTCAGTGAGAGTCTAACATCAGAGCACCCAACCTAAAGGTTTCAAAACCAACCTTCATTAGAGAATGCACACCACTAACTTATATACCTAAATGATGCAAGTAAGCAAACTGTGGAAAGACAATGCTTTAGCCCAAACAAGCCAATCCATTTCTTTGTTTGATTGAAGCACAAAAAATTGTTTCTTCTACAATGTTTTGATGATGTCAGCGCCTAAAAAATAAAAAAAAATCTATCATTATAAATTCTAGATTCAATGCAACAGGTTATCAGAAGCTACTATACATCATAGATAGAGCTCAAAATTCAAAAATAAAAGACGGTGATTGGACTAAGGCATGTAAAGTAAGAAGTAAAAATTTCAGAAACTTACATTGAAGTAAACTAGGGAAGCAGATTTGAACACATTTTCATGTATTGAAACCTTTATCATCTTTGGTAAACCACCACAGGCAGCAGAAATTTTTAATCCTTTCTGGAAAACTTGAGGTACTAAAGCTTCATTTCTCCCTATGAATAAACCATTTATTGCAATTGCAATAGAGGAATTACTCAACACAGGATTTCCAACAAAAGATACATTTAGTGCAGAAGTTTTGTCTAGTGAGATTTGCTTTGGAAGAGATTGTAATAAATTGTCAAGCTTCCCTATCCCTTCTCTTATTTTGTCCGAAATGGCCTCTTCAACTGCAGATGCTATATTCACTTCAAAAGCATCTACTAGCCTGAAACAAACATAGAGAAGTTAATGACATAATATCTTCATTAAATTTATATAGGACCATAATGTGAGCCAAGTTCCTAATATCATGAAAGGATAATGATTCTATGTTATCAATTAATAAGTGTTTGAAAGAGAGCACCACTTTAATAATATAGAAAAATGAACCATTTGATCTTTTCTTTACTTTAGTTGATTAAGAAAATGAAATCAAAGACAAACCTATCTCAATGGAAAGTATAGCTACTTCACCTAGAGAATAGGCAGTAAAGAAGAATAGATGCACTTATGCTTTAATCCAAGCTCATCAAAAGAGGCCACAAGACTTTGCACTTGGAAACCTGATCCTAAAAAAAGAAAGCATGAATTCTGGAATCTCTTCTCTTGTTAAAGACTTATTCATGCTGTTTTTTCCTTTCCATTAGCTCTTCTCTGCTCTTCCCATTTCTTGTCATTCATTACCAAATAACAAAACAACAGAAAAATAAATTGAAATATAGCTTTGGTATTATAGTTGTTTACTAAACACACCTCCATGGGATGTGAGAACACCAATCCCCATTAAGCAAAGAATAGTTCTCTAAGAACAAGCATGTGAATAGTAACCATTTATCAGAAACATGGCTTAAGAAGGATTGCTTACAATTGGTAAAGCCAAGATGCTCCACCATCCAACTTTATGGATAAATCTCCCACATAGCATCCATAATCTAATAGAGTTAACTTAAGAGTTCCTTCTAGGTTCCTTAAATTTACTGTAAGCCCCACTTGCATTCCTTTCACCTTCCAAACATAGACCAATTCAACTGAGAGAGGGATATTATTGTTTGAATAGCATATGTGCATTTGTATGCAGCTATAGAAAAAGTATATAGTACAAACCTGAGTGAAAAAATTCAGGTTTCATACCTTCACTGAAGCGGTCCCACTATCTGAAATTCCAATTGGGATTAACCAAGTGCTGCAAGAATACCTCCACCTCATACTCAAATTGGCAGTAGCACCTGACACAACTAGAACAATGCCACTCTCTCCAGTCTTAACAGATGAAGAATTGATTTGAATATCCTTGATTGTGATCTCAGAAAGAACCACTTTTGCCTTTCCAACAAGTGGGACTTGGACAGACTTCTCAATCTCTGGCAACTGAAGCAGAACAATAGAAGCAACACCTTTCTCTATCAGCAAATCCTTGGCATAATCAAGACCCTTATCAGATATGACCCCAGAGATGAAACTATCTTCATGGGGTTGGACATAACCACTTGTTGGAATCAACAGAAGGGATAACAGAATTAAAAGAATAGAGGGTGCCATGAATTTTCGGACAGAACCTTGTGAGGGGGATAAACTTAGCAACTTAGCATAAATACATAAACAAGACTAATCCATTGATTCTTGACACAGAAAGCTTCTTAAGAACTGGAAAGAGCATGGCTTTGTGAATTGTGATGTTTATACAGAGAAAGATGAAAAATTTGAGACGCCCACATGATGAAACGGTTAAAGTTTGACAGAGAAGGCTTTGTTATTTGTTATTGCTTAAAAGTTGAAAATTTGATTGGAGCTTGGTTTCTGAAATCTAGGACCAGAAACTAGGAATGGAGACGTAGGTAGCAGGAATTGGTTGGAGTTGGAGTTTAGTTCATTATATGTGATGTTGAGTTGGAATTACCACGTTGGTGATCAACTATATTACTTTGTGAGCTCGAGAACCACACATCTTGTAGTTTTAGTTACCTTTCAGGATATTCTGACACTTGAAAACGCATCATTCACAAGATTCTCATTCTAATTTCTAATAACCATTCTATATCAGACTCTCTTCCAAGCCTAATTTTCTGGCCTTTCTTTAATGTTTTAGGAGTCATTAATCATTACAACAACATGAAAGGTATAATTAATATGTGATATTACGTGTATCAAATTGAAAATGGAAATTTCATCCAAAAAAAATAGAAAAGGGATATAATTAATATTATCAAAATAAATTAGACAAAACTTTGTATTATTTTTTTGGTTTTTGGCCGGGAATCCCCCACAAGCATAGTCGTGGATTTAACCACCGGGCCGGTGGTGGTTAGATAAAGCCCTCCCAGAAGTGGTGACGTTTGGGGTCACAGTATACTTCCACTGCGACCAACCACTGTTTAGTACTTTGTATTATTTAAAGAAAAATATGTTTAGGGTCTGTTTGAGCGGAAAGTATTGGTCCAACTATATCATCCGGGCCGAGTTGTTGGTCTTCAGAGTCGGGTTGTGATCGGATCGGTACGGATCTCCAATGTGGAGGAGCGTGGCGGGATACCTGCAAAAGGGACTCTGACGCTCAAGTCAGCCCAAGCTCTGAATGAGAATATATGGGAATTAGTGCGTTTTGGTCCCTGTAGATGGGGTATTTATAGTGGCATTCAATGCCTTTTGGGCCCCCATATGTCCGGGATCAACTGTGGTTGAGGTGCAACCAAAATCCCTGGGGATGCCCTAGCTGTACGGACTGACTTGGTGCGTTGGTTGCACCCGGGCCGGGTTCACGCCAGTGGCCCAAAATAGGGTCAAAAGAAAACGTGTGTCCATTTTAATCCCTTGTCAGTAACATATGCTTATTCTTTGTGTCTAAATATCTGAAGTCTCTCAATAATGTATGAAATAAACTATAAATATTTTAGGATAATATTTTTGTAGTTAAGAGATTATATTATAGTTAGATATGGCTTCTAATATTACTAATTTTATTAGTTAAGATAATCTTTCATCAGCTCTTTTTGGGAGAGTTTTTCTAGTTGTCCTTTCTACGGTTTATATATGTTTTCAACTAGGGACGGATCCACTTACTACAGTGTGGGGACAGTTGCCCCAAAAGGATTTTTTATTTATATTCTCTCAACACATATATATAGCTCAATTATTTTATAGTAATATTTTTTTATCATTTAATTTTTTATCTAATGAATAATTAGAAGGAAAAAAAATAATATCATTCAATCTAAGTATTTTTCATCTCAATTGATGAAACTAAATATAAAAATTATCAAATATTGAAACATGAATAAGAGAAACAACTAAAAATATCATATGAAGCCAAGAAACATTGTTAATAATAAAAATTATGATATATATTCATACTTTGAATATTATTATATTATATATTTTTAACACTATGTTACCCCACGATTTAAAATTTCTAGATTTGTCACTGTTTCCAACCTCCAACCGTTTGCTTTCAATAAATAAATAGATTTTTCCTTCACTAGTAAATGATAAATCATGTAAGAGAAACTTCTATTAAGGTAGAACATGTCACAGGTGTTCAAGTTGCTGGTATTAGTTAGGTAAATATGATCAAATATTCATTAGTTGCATTTTTGTAATTTTATGTTTCACTTTTTTTATTTTTTTTATTTTGCATATAGTTAAAAGCTTTTTCTTTGACAACATTATGGTTTTAAAACTCTTAGCTTCATATGGATGGAGCTTCAGGTACGAAGCTTTAAAAAGGACTATGTGATGTAATGTTGTGGTGAAAAAAGAATCATAATTAGAGCTGGGTAACGGGCCGGCCCGCACCGGCCAGCCTAAGCCCGCGGGTAAACGGGCTAACCCGTTTGAGCCCGCATTTGTAATTGGGCTTGTTTTTCTAGTCCGCATAAACCCGCGGTTAAACGGACCAACCCACTTAAGTAAGAAAAAATATTTAAATTCAAAAAATGGTTTTAATTAAAAAAAATTAGAAAAATGTATAATTTTTTGTTTTTTCTTATAAATTACAAAAGAATGTTTCTAAATTAATTCACTTTTGAATCCTTTTATCAAAGACTATAAATTTATATACTAACATCACCATTTAGTCATTCACCAAACATAAACACTAATGTAATGAGTAGAATGAGGAGCTTAAAAATACAATACATAGTCTAATAGTCATGAGTTATCAATCACTCATTCACTCATCAACCCAAAAGTCTCAATTGTAAAAGTAAACACCATCATTAACAACATTCCAACTCCAACAATAGAGTTCTAAATCCAACTAAAATAGCACAATTAGATTTGAAATAAGATAAAATCATTCATTCATCTTCTTCCAAAATGGTTTGCAAGTTTGACCCAACATTGGATTTAGGTGGATCACTCTTTGTCTCAACAACCATAGCTTGGTCTTCATTTCCTACAAGTCAAAAAAGTAAAAATATTAAATTAGAAAGAAATTTATGTATGAATAAAATAAAGATTCATATAACATAAATTTCATAAGTTGTAATAATTAGGTACCTTCCAACTCAAACCCTAGTTGCAGAAGGAGTAGGAATTGTCTTACTTCCAATAGCTTCACTACCAACAGAAAATTCCATATTTCAGGTTTTACACAGTCCTGCACAATACATGTTTTATAGTTTCAAAATTTATTCACAAATTTAACACAATAAACACACATATTATAGTTCTAATTTACAAATCCCTTAAGAACACACAGATTTATGATGAACCAAATTCATTAGGTCTGAACAGCCCAAGGAACACACAGTGTTAATCCCATCTTCTTATCAAAGAATATTTAATAACAGCCCAATGAACCAAGAACAGGGGAACAATCATCATCAGGCATAACCCAAAGCTTTCTAACATTACTAATTTAACACAATAAACACACATATTAGAGTTCTAATTTACAAATCCCTTAAGAACACACAGATTTATGATGAACCAAATTCACACACAGTGTTAATCCCATCTTCTTATCAAAGAACATTTAATAACAGCCCAATGAACCAAGAACAGGGGAACAATCATCATCAGGCATAACCCAAAGCTTTTTAACATTACTAATGAGCCAAGAACAGGGCATACAACTTCATTTGTGCCATTACCTGACTTACAGCAGCTGCACGGAGAGTCGGAGACGAACAGCGGCTGAACGGCGACCACGATTGCGAACGGTCTGAGTTGCACGGCTGAACGGCGACCACGATCCGGCTGAACGGCGACGACGAGCACGACGAGCACGAACGACGGAGGCTGGCGGCTGAACGACGAACTGAACAAAACGGAGGCTGAACGGCGCGACCTGAACGACCTGAACGGCGCGGAGGCTGAACGGTGCGAACGAAACGGAGGCTGAACGGCGCTACCTGAACGACGAACTGAACGACGATCTGAAGGGACGAACGGACGGAGCTGGCGGCTGACCGGAAGGAGCTGGCGGCTGAACGGCTGGCGACGGCAGCTTGAATGGGAGAAGAGAAAGGAAGTTTGAGAGAAGAAGAAAGTGTGAGTCTGTGAGAGATTAGGATTCGAGGGAATGAGTGGGGGGTAATTGCACGGGTGTTTTTTTCTCTTTTTTTTATGTTTTAAAATTTAAAATTTTAAGTTTTGTAAAATTAAAAATCTGAAAAAAAAAGAAGTCTGCGGGTTAGCGGGCAAACCCATTTAAGCCCGCGGGTTAAATGGTTAAACCCATTTAGCCCGCTTCTTAAATGGGCCTATGTTTTTCTGGTCCAGGCCCGCATGCGGTTCATTTTTTGCGGACCGGTCCGCGGGCCCAGGCCCATATACCCGGCTCTAATCATAATATTCATACACTACATTCTTTTCTGTCTTTTTTTATTTCTCTCTTACTTTTCTATCACGTCATTTATCACTTTTCTTACTTTATGTCTTATCTCTCTTTTTCTTAAAGATAGATCCACCTAAGGGGTGTGAGTCTATAATTTCCCAAGAAAAAAGCGCATGTAAAGTGGTCATCACTTATATTCATGAGATATATTGGGATAAGTTTTGTTTGTCCTTTACTCGATCCTTATTTTTTATCGGGTTAATTTTATAGACCTAAACCTTTTAGTAGATCCGATAATGAATGAGTCCAATTAAGACTAAGTTTAAGTAGTACATGCTCGAGTTGACATGAGAAATAAGCCAAGTAAAATTATGAAATGGTCATATAAAAATAATAAAAAAATAGATCATTGTGTAACTTTACATATAGAATGTGTTTCTAAAGGTAGGTAGAGAAAATTAATTTAAACTCAAAACCCCTAAATAAAAAGGATAAAATGAGGTTGATTAGGTCTTCAAACTCGCCAAACCCATCACAAAAATGGAGTAGATTACAGCTATCAACCCTCTTTATGTAAGTGAGCTAACCCGCATCTTTTTTTTTTTGCAAACCAACTTGCTTTGACAACACTATAAGCTTACATTTTACATGGATGAGTTGAATTTCTTTTTATTTTATTTTAGACTTTTTGTGAGTTTTATTGTTTTGACTTTTCTTCTCTGGTTGTTTACTTAATATTTTGAACAATAATAATCTTGTTTTGGGATGACAAATAGAAGTTGTTAAAAGGGTTTAACTAGGGGACAATATCTAAACAAGACATTTATAGTACAACATATAAAATTACCATAAGATATAATAATAAATGAATGAATGGCCCATATCTATCAATATTTTAAAATTTACAATTTCATCCATTTCAAAATCTCAACTTCTTTGTTATTTGAAGCTAGAGGTAATTCCAAAAAAAATGGAACTCTAGAAGAATTCTTCAACATTTGATGAATAGGCCCATAAATGTATTGTTAGCATCTCCAATCACACACATTTTTACACGTTAGGCTAATTACTTATCAAGGATGTTCAATAGAAATTCACTCATGAGAAGTTATTTATAGATAAGAATGATTCCCTTAGAAGAAGATTCTTCTAGTTTCTTAATGAGTTGGAAAATAGGAGAGCTTCTGATTCTAAGGAATTGACTGGCTTTTTTTTGTCAGTGAGTTGCCGATTATTGATTGCCATAAGGACTTGACTGTAAATTACAAAACATTATCATATGTGAAACTTGAAATAGCAAGTTAAGTTTTCCTCTTTTGTCGTACACAAGATTTTATTTCATCCACCCTAAAATTCACCCTCTTTATGATCTTATAATGACGGATTAAGAGGAGTATAAGACATCACACATAAAGTGGATAAACCATAAACATTACATTTTAAAATTTAAATAAAAGAATTCAAAGGATATAAAAATTAATTAACGTGTCTCCTAATTAATATTTATTTTAAAAACTTTAAACAAAAAGTTTAAAGTACAATAATAAAAAATTCAATTTGTTAACTAACTAATTTACTGTAATTTAAAATAAATTTTTAAAATAGAATAGTACAAGAGCTGAGAGTCTCATATTTAAGAGTGAGCATTTAAATTTAAATTTATCTACTTTATTATATACTAGCGGATAGACAAACACTGTCGTGCCTGTCTATCCGCATTTTTTATTTTTTTGTAAAGACGTAATTTTTTTTTGACTCTATAGAGACGTAAATTTAATTTACATACATATAAACACAAATAAATATAATTTACATTTCTTTGAAAAAATATGTACTTCCTCTATTTCTTATTATAAGACTCATTCAACCCTTAATTACAATGTAAAATGAAAATTGTTATTATTAAGACTTTTCTTATATTTTTAAACTTGTAATTTAAAGAATTACCCTCTAATGTTTTTTTTTTGGATTAATCCCTTGTAATTTTTATTTATTGCCATTGGTAGTGAAATAACAATGGGAACAATTAATCTAGGTTGAAATTTAAAAGGAATCATTTTATGGGATGGAATTAGTGATAATTTTGGGATAAAAACTTTTCCACAACTTTGCTTCTTGATATGAAACTTGTTCCAAAACATAGACAATGATCAAAGTTGTTATAAGTCGAGCCGCATTGTTTTCCGGTATAATGGTCATCCCATGTGATATTTTTCTCCTAAATTGTATTCTTTTCATATTTTTACTTTTATGATATTGTGTTTTTATGTAAAAATTTTATTTGTACATATTATAAGCATTTATTCCTATAATTTAAATTTTAATATTAATACATTCTAAATTTAAATATTAAATATTTATCTATTGTAATCTCTAAAATATTTAAAATTATAGATATATATAAATTTTGGAGATTAGACTTTTAAATTATATAAAAAATAAATAAATTGTGAAAATCAGACTACACAACTTTTTATATAATTATTCATATTAGTTTGATTTAATTTAAATTTATAGATTATTATTTTTTTAATTATTAAAAAATGATATTGAAAATCTTAAAGTTTATAAGTATTTAAATGTAAGTAATAATAGGTTTATGAGATTGATCTTTGTAAATATTTAAATATAATTAAGAGTTTAATTGGTATGCACTGACAGTGTAAAAGAGTTTTACACTGACGTTTAATCATGATTCTTCATTTATATGATTTTTAAAATATTAATTAGTAAAGTCAACAAACTTACCATAAATCAAGGGTTGTGATTAACCGTCTGTGTAAAAAATTTTACACTGTCAGTGCACAATCCTTTTTCTCTATAATTAATATGTTTTGTAACTTTGATATTAATAATGTAACATACTATCTTGAGTTCTATCAATTTTATGAACTTTTAATTCTCATTTTTTATGTAAGTTTTTTTCTTCATCTAATAATATACAGTATTAAATAATATACAATATTAAATCCAATTTTATGTAACTTTATGAAGTATGTGTAACAGTCTTTTACACTATACCCATTAAACCATTTATCATGATAGAACTTTACTTAATTTTTATGATATTAATCATATTTTCCTTTTATAGAAAAAACATTTTCCTTTTATATAAAAACATCCACAAACTATTTAATGTAAATCATTTAAATAAAAAGATTTTTTAGCCTCTTAATATATCCCCACGTGCTTAGGCTGAGTTTCCAAGTGGAGACAAATCTGATACAGTGATTTAAGACTTTTGTTTAGGAAAGGGAGTTAGAGGGGAGTCGGAATGATGTAGAAACCCCTTCCCTCTATGTTTGGGAATGTTCCCGTTCATTCTCCTACTCCATTTCCCCCTAAACCTCCCACTTCTCTTCCCTCCCACTCCACATCCCCTAATCCTGAAGAAATCTAAAAGAGGAAAAACTCTTTATCCAAATTTTTGTTATTCACAAAACCGAAATCTCAAATCTTCCTTTCAATGATTATAATAAATTAAAATAACACAAATAAAATTTGCATTTAATGCTATTAAAATTATTTGCCTGATTTGTTAATCGGGGGTTATATTGTCGTACTTGTACAAAAGAATTAAAATACTGTTGGCACATGGTCAGTTAAAGCAGAATAAAAAAGCTCCGATTTCACAACTTGTATGCAGCAATTAATTTGCCTGAAAATTTTGAAACAGTTATCACATAAGCCAATGACCAAATTTAGTAAATCAGAATGAATGCTACTCTTAATGAAGTTTTAGTTTGTTTCACATGGTACACAAATTTACTATTGCTTAGAACACATATTCCAAACTTAATGGTTGTTTGACTTGAATCCTAAATGCAATTTTAAATGAGATTTAAGATACATCTCAGCTGGACCATTTTTGTCAAAGTGTCATGTTTATGAACCATCAAAATCAATAGAGAATTTTCAAACCATTAAAAAATTCAAAAAAGAACAAATTTTATTAATCATCAAAATCACTCTCCATAAGAGTTGCAACCCAAAAAAAACTCAAAAATAAATATAAAAAACTACAAATCTTAATAATGAAAAACTCAATTAAAATAACCACTTCCAGTGCATCCTTCCTTTTGAATTTCATCTCGGATTGAGTGCATCGAAGTAATTAAAGAAAAAAAATCCAAAATCAATTCCCCAAACAATAATTGAAAATTGATCCTCCAATCAGATGGAGATTTCCCATTCTTTGAACGACGTGAGAGAAACATAAAGAGAAAAGGGGGATTCGGGAATTAGACATGGATACTTCTAGTTAATCATTCAGAAACAGAACCACAAAATTGATTTGCCTTCAAACTCAATAGACAGGAGAAAAATATAACCTTTCATGTAAAAGAATAAGAAAAGAAGACAATTGGGTCTGAGGGAGATGTTACATTCTTACCTGAGAAAAAGAAGACTTAAAACAACATAATTTATTCATGGTAAAACATAGAGTGGAGCAATCTGTTCAATAAATTTCAACCAATGCTCAACATGTTTGTAAGGCAAGTTAAAGTGGGATTTTGAAAGGAACCTAAAACTCAACACTTTCATTCACAAACTTCCTTCCCATTCCTACCTCGTAATTCAAATTCAAATCCAAACTCAAACCAGAACGATAACTTCCTTTAACAAAAAAATTCAAACAAAAACATGGAATTAAATATGAAAAGTGAACCGATTATATTATAAAAATGCTGCATGCATAGGGCTATAGACATTCACATTAATGTTCCAAAGGAAAAAACCCTCAAATGTGAACTCTGAAATAAAATAAGCATCACAATCACTCCCTTCTACAAACATTCTACTTAAGAAGGCATGCATGGATGACTTCCAAGGCAAAAATTGACTCTTAAAAAACACTCTGCCCCTCCACATCCAGAGGGTCGCTACACAATATAATATAGATCAAGATCAGAATATACCCTCCAATGATCCTATCTCACCTCTTATCCATGGTAGCAGAGTTCACATGACATGACAGACACCAAAAAAGAAACAACAGCAAAAAAAATAACTTACCATTAAAGCATAATTTTTAGACTTAGAAGCAGTTTCTGTGGACAATGGATGGGCTAGACTCATCATATTCACCCTCAGATATCCACATCTGCAAAAACAAAACATGTTTTAGAGTTCAATCTAATTAGCACACATGGAAAAGTGCTGACTTGGGATAAAAAAATCACCTGCTGGAAGGTGCTGAGGGATGCAAGGATTGATCCTCCAATCCAGACACTATACTCTCTCTGGTGGAGCCACAGCCTTAATGATCATGCTGCAAGGAGCCAGGGCAGTGATCTCCTTGCTCATACGGTCACAAATACCAGGGAACATAGTAAGAGGTCCATATGGGTGTTGCACATTGAGTTCAAAATTTAGGGTATAGGAAGTATCAACTGTTCATCCTCAAGCACCCGTTCACGATACTGTTCAAACCAATCTCGTGAAACAATTCAAATCAAGTCAATATAAATAAAAACAACAATCAAAGTTCAACTTGTATTAATTATAAGGCTTATGGAATTCAGAATCAATCCAAGAGAAATTGTTGACTTATTTGAGCTGATATTATATATTTATATGCAACAGATAATATCCATCTAAAATTTTATGGGGAATCAGCAAAAATATCCTTGGGTAATTTTAAAGACATACACAACATACTAATTAATATAGGTCATACCCGAGGCTCTTTTGCATGTCTTTCACAGGTAACATATTTCACATTACAAAAGAGGAAATAATTTTGGGTAGTTTGAAGAATACTCACAACAGGAAACCAGTAGGACAATAAATCAAAATCTTGTTTATGTAAGATTTCACTGAATGCTCTCAATACATTATTCAAAGGGTGTGGATCTTCCTCTGACTTTGCAGCAAGAAAAAAAGCAGCAGTAGCGATCAACTGCAGCTGAGATAAAAAATAATAAGAACGTACACACTTGTCAATAAGGGTGAAACTAAAAGGAACAATGATATCAAAAGCTCATCCTAACCGTACCCATTCTACTTAATCTCTAACCAAGGGAATAAAAAAGAAACATGAAAACCCATTCAAAGAAACATGAAGAAAATACAGAGTGGCCACTAAAACAACTTATTCAGCCTTAGTTTGAGACAATCATTCAAAATTTGAGGGAGTCAAAGGCTTTTACAGTCACACTAATTCAGAAATTAGAGGAGAGGGAGGATATGATTATTTGATGAAGAGGAAAGTGAAGATACACACACACACACATACCTGGACCTCGCTGATCAAGTTGGACCCTCTGCCGTTTTAGATGAGGACAGTTCCGGTCTGGAAGTGAGGAAGCAGTGGGCATTTCTTGCTCTAAACATCAGAACAAAGAAGAGGGGTGAGAATTCCAACAGAGAAAAAAATTTCAGAGACAAAAAGCGGAAGGGAAAGTGAAGGAGGAAGACGAATATGTTTTTAGTGACTAAACAATATATCCCTGAATGATCAGTGGATAAACAATCGAACTGGCTGTCAAATTATAGATAGATTTTAGAGAAATAATCTGTATGCACTACTAAGTATGATAATTAAATTCTAGTTTAAATAAGAATTTAAAATTATGATTTTTTTAATCTGAATAGAGAGAGAGAAATGTATAATCTTATTTAATTATTTATTTAAAAAAACATTCAGATTAAGAAAATGGTTGCTTCCACAAAGATGACAACCTCAACTGCATCAAAATACATGCTACATTAGTCTATTCATTCTGAATTTGACTTGCCTAAGTGATGGTACATCCAAAAAATTGCACGAAACACAGGACCTTCATCTATTGTCCTAGGAAATTAACAGGTAAAACATGGAGCTAATCCAAGCAATCCACAACAACAATCAAAGATTTAAAATCCATGTTATAATTCCCAGAAAAATAGAGTAAATTTTTTTTATATTAACTCAAAATCAAAATTAATATTTAACAACATTAATAACCTTAATTAGAGCTACTGATGCAGGAATCTGAATCCAGGGGCGGTCATCCTATCAAAATGCATGAGTACTTGCCACCTCATTCTTCTATAAAAAGCATGAGTCATTCTCACTCGTAGATATCGACATAATTCTTCACCCTTAGATATCCACATCTGCAAAAACAAAACATGTTATAAAGTTCAATCTAATTAGCATACATGGCAAAGTGTTGATTTGTGATAAAACAATCACCTGCTGGAAGGTGCTGAGGGGTGCTGCAATTGATCCTCCAATCCAGACGCTATACTTTTACAGAAGGGCATGACTCCTAACAAAACCCCACCATAGAAGATCAGAACTTCCCCTAAGAACCATCTCACAAAAGCACATAATGAGATCTCATATGCCCCACTTTCATAGTAATTCAATCAGCTTCAAATTCAATCAATTATGATAGACAAACAAGAAAATTCACGAAAAAAATATCCCAACTTCCACACAACAATTATTCAATTCGGTTTCCCCTGAATCTCAAAATAATGAAGTAAAAAAATAACACATTGTAAATCAATCATTGCCATATAGCAAAAAATATGTTAAACTCTAAAGCCATAGGTATCTGTTCTCCACACAACTTTACCCCAAAATTATGTTCTCCCCAGCATGACTCCCTACTATAATGTAGGAGTAATATCGCTAATTATCATACAGACCGAGGAAGCAGAGCAGAAATAGTTTTCTATCTTCTAATCCATGATTATTTGCTTTACAAATCTTAAACCCTAATTGAAGAAAAAGGGGAAGCGAGAAAGTAAGCAACCTGGTGGAGTTGATCTTTGCACCGCTGTACTGGAGCTCTGCCTCTTTCTCCTTCAGGCCGCCTCGAAACCCATCATGCTAGACTCCGAAACCACCGTCAAGCGCGATTCCACCACCCAATACACGTAGTGTCTCCTGGCCACCCCCAGACGCGATTCCACCACCCAGCACACCAGAGCGCTGGTTGTGCGCCGTTCGGCGCTCAGCTTCACCATCCAGTGGCGATTGCAGCCACCTTTGACCCTCACTCGCTCCAAAGGGCCACCGCATTAGAAGCCCATTTCGGTGCGGGTAGAGAAAGCACCGGCTGTGACGGCGGTGGAGGGAGAGGGGTTATGGACTCCCTCGCTTCCGGAAATGGTCTCCTCCCGCCGTTGTTGCGCTATGGTTCCGCCGCTGGTCCCTCTCTTATTTCTCCCTCTCTTTCACTCTTTTTTTCTTCAAAAAGCGTTTGAGGGTGGGTTATTTGCTATGTGTGTGGTTAGGCGTGGCCGCGTGGGTAGTTTTTTTCTGGCTGGGCGTGGGTGGTGGGTTAACACAAAGCGTGGGTAGTGAGCGGAGCTGTTGATGTAAAATGGAAGTTATCAAATTTGGGTTTACGGTTAAAGAGAAAGGAAGTTATCAAAGGGTAATTTGGGAAGTGAAATGTGGAAACGAAAAAAAAACCTATCGCCTTTATTATTAGTATAGAAGTATAGATATAGATTAAATCTGAGTTCTAACGGAGCGGTCACATTCACAATAAAACCCTCACATTAATCTACAAGACTTTTTATTTTATTTTAAAAATAAAAAAATTTAAAAAATATATTATTATCATAAAATGTTTGAAATTATTCTTATCTAATGATATCCACATGACTTTAATCTCTTATTATCCTGTTTTTTAAAATTCTTTTGTTTTTAAATTCTGAAACATATTAAGAAATAATGTGATAATTTTTATATATGATAGTGCCTATCTTTTTTAAAAAAGATAATATTTTATACTTAACGTTTTGTTGAGTTATCTTAAAAAAAATGTCGTGTTGTATTATATAGATGGCTAAAAATATAAGTAATGAATACTAGTGGATGTAATTTGTAAGCTTTGCATTTTGATTGCGACATTTCTTTATTTTTAGAGAATTATACATATTTATGTTTATTTTTACTTTATACTATTCGACCCATAGTAAATGCTACCTATTCAACATCTATGATCAGTGTGCGTAACTACGCATCATGATCTGGATTGGTACTCTTAATTTAGATTTTAAATTTTATATGATCTTTATCTATTATCTTATCTGTGTTATTAGTTTTAAACTTGATATTGATAGGGTATTTTTTTAACCACATGTATCTTTATGGGAGACAATGTTGTTCGAACCAGGAATATTTATATTACGGTGTGATTAGTTTTTTTAGGAAGATTTTTTCATCCAGAAGACTCGAACCCAAGATCTTATTTAAGAGAAAATAAATATGTACCACTTGAAACCAATCCCCAATAGTGTCACAGATGCTGACGTGCCAAAAACTCTGTAGTAAAAACGCATAGCTCCAATCCAACTCCAAGTTTCAAGTTCCACACTTTCTACCTGTCAGAGAGATACATACAACAATAACCCGCGTAGACGTAGCGCAAGGGACAGCAAAAACGACGCTGCGCTGAACGACCTTTTCCGCGCCTTTCAGCTTTCGTAGACGACGACGGCTTCAGACAAACGGTGCCGGTTGGTGGTGCCTTTCTCCACACCTTGCTACCTTCCTAAAACGACGCCGTATCTATCACCCCCATCAGAGGCCCTCCTTCCTCTCAATTCCGAAACCCTAATTCAGAGCAAGTTAGTTTCTCCAAAATTAACGGGTGAGATTTCATTCCCTTTGGCGATCCTTTCCTCTTTCGTCTCATTCGAATTGTTTTCAGATTTTCCTTCTGAATTGTAATTCTGGTGCTGCTGGATGAACTTTAGTTCTTCTGAATTACGTGTTTGCTTGATTCTGATTTATTTTTATTTTTATTTTCTGAGAATTATCATGTGTTTTGCGTCTGATTTTGATGGTTGATTTTCTGGGTACCCTATGATGGATGGGAATTTTGTAATTTTCCATTGTTTCCCCTCTGTGATCATGGTATGGATTTGCATAGAGGAATTTGTTGTCGAGGTAATTAGTCTGGTTTTCTGGGTTAAGAGGTCAAGATATTGATGGAGATTCATTTTGGGTAAGAAATTATGTGGATGCTGGTGTTGGCCAGCGGGAGTCGGGAGTGGTGGCTCAGTGGTTGGTAGTAAAGGGTAGGAGATGACAGTTGCTGATGAGGTTTATGTGATGAATTGCTTCTTTTTCTATCTGGTTTGCTTTTTTGTCAGTGATTACAAGAATTAGAGACAGGAATGCCTCAAGGAGTGGAGGAGAATGTTCAAAATCTCCTTTTCTCTTTGTTTTCAAACTTCTAATATTATTGTTGTGTTGGTTTTACTGATCATTTAAATGTTTGAGCAAGCATGAGATTCAATCAACCATATAGATAGAGGAAAGCCTGACTATTGCTTTATTAATTTGTAAAGTGTCTTAGTTACCTTTTCTTTTTTATTGTCTTCTTTGGGTCCAAATTGTGGACAAGAAATCATGGTGAGTTTTTGAGGATTTGGTTCTTTTCTCAGCCATTGGTTTCTCCTTGGTCAGAATAGGTTTTCTTCCCTCTATCACTGCTATGCTATTTATCAGATATACAAATGGATGGGACGTCCTCCTATCTTTGTAATTTTGCTCTCTTAATAGGTTTCCTCAACAAAGAATAAAAGAAAGTATAACATCCCAGTCTATATGGATCAACGTTGTTGATACATAGATTGTGAGTTTTTTCAAGATATTAGTTGACCATATGACTCCCTTTATTGAGAGTGAAAACCTTTTCCATTTTCAAATATATTATGGAACTCAGTTGGGGCCGAAGCTGCAATAAATAGTTTTTGACATGCAGTATAAAGAAAAGGGAACATTAGGTGATAATTGATCATGCATTAAGTTTCTTGGTACCCATATCAAATCTTGGTTTTATGACTTTCTCTAACCGGGTAGAATCCATCCTGTGTTAATTATGTGGAGTAGAAAAGTTCTTTATCATTTTGGACGCTATTTAAAGGTTTCTTGACTTTCTAGATTATTGATTATATGGAATCTTTTATTTCTTGTGTAATTTTTGGTATCCTTCAATGTAAAGGTTAATAAGTTGACCTTCTATTGATTATTTCTTCCATAAAATCACCATACTTTAGCTCTCATTGTTTTTTCTTTCCTTTTCATCTATTTTCAGGCCAATGGCATCTGCTTCAGACTCATGGATGAAGGAATATAATGAAGCAATGAAACTAGCCGATGATATTAGTGGCATGATTTCTGAACGGAGTTCATTTCCTGCATCTGGACCAGAAACCCAGCGTCATGCATCTGCTATAAGAAGGAAGATCACAATATTGGGAACCAGGCTTGATAGTTTGCAATCCCTTTTATCAAAGCTCCCTGTAAAGTGAGTATTCAGCTGTTGCTTATTCTGATTAAGAAAAGGTCCTATTATTACAGCAGAGCAATGAGTACCTGGAACACTGTGTCCTGTAGTAACAGTGATAAAAAAATATGAAACAAATGTTTAGAAGAATCTTCCTGATCTTAACTATATCTTTCTTAGGATTTATTTATCAGCATAATATGAAACTAATGTGGTAATAGTGATAAAAAAATATGTTATCATTATAAGAGTCACTGTCTTTTCAGCCGTAAAGGTGTATGATGTAGTGAATTATTGTTGTCTGAAGTGTTTCTTTGTCAATGATGCACAGGTCTGAGAAGGATATGAATCGTCGTAAGGACATGCTTGCAAATTTGAGGTCGAAAGTTAACCAAATGGCTTCAACATTGAACATGTCAAACTTTGCAAATAGGGATAGTTTGCTTGGGCCAGATATAAAGCCAGATGCAATGAGCAGAACTGTTGGCTTGGATAACAGTGGACTCGTTGGTCTTCAACGGCAAATTATGAAAGGTCACTTATTTTTATTTGTTGAACATTGAAATATATTAGTTGTAGTCTGTGTTGTGAATATTGATTTGGGAGGGTGCTCTATTCAAGCAGAGCAAGATGAGGGCCTTGAGAAATTGGAGGAGACTGTAATAAGTACAAAACATATTGCATTGGCAGTGAATGAAGAGCTGAATCTACACACTAGACTCATTGTATGTTCCCCTCCAATGTCAATTTTCTTTGCTCGTTTTTTGCGGTCCACTTTTCTCTCCTATCTAAATTTGAATTTTTTTCCTTTTTCTGCTAGGATGACTTGGACCAACATGTAGATGTTACAGATTCTCGGCTGAGGGTAACACTCTTACCCCTATATTTTAAGCATATGAAAGTTCAACTTTATGAGATTAGAAAACTTTACAACATGCTCAAATAGTCTGCATGTAATATCCTCTCTGAATCCTATAGTGTTTATTTGTTTAGTTTATAAATTCCTTAATTCTGATAGGTATATTGTCTATGAATTAAGATATCAAAAGTACATTTGGAATATATATATATATAAATAATTCAGTTAGTTGGTCTTTGTTGTGGTACAGTGTTTTGGAATAGGAATATATTTATTTGGGATAAAATATACTTACATTATTAGATGCTTTGTCAAAAATGGACCTGTGGGGATTTCTGCTTATGATGTTTCTGTTTCTTATCAGGAGATATATGTTAAGTAAATTTACTGCAAACATACATATCCTTTGTCTAAGGTTATTTCATGGGAAAGTTTCAAATTTATGGTCGATATATATAGCAAAACTAGATGAAAATAAATTGTTGAATATCTGTGGATGCCATGCAAGAGAACATGTATAAGAATACTTACAATTGCCATCTTTTAGTAGTATATTTTCTGCTAGGTGATGATGGATATTTTTTTAAAGCTGGTATATTATTTAAATCAATTGTTATTTTCGCCCCTTGTTTTAATTGTAGAAGTTGCTTGCCACTTAATCTTTTCTGTTTATGTTGTGAAAACAGCGAGTGCAGAAGAACTTGGCAATTTTAAACAAACGTACCAAAGGTGGTTGCTCCTGCTTGTGCATGCTTTTATCAGTGGTTGGTATAGTGGTTTTGGTGGTTGTTATATGGCTGTTGGTGAAATATTTGTAATGATAAAAATGCCCAACTCATGAAGTTTCTCTTATTGTTTTTGTTTCTGGATGTGTGCATTGAAACATTATAACCGGGCTTCTTTGATTTTTCTTCGTGCCATCAATGACATGGAATTTATTGAGGTATTGAAAGCCCATGATTTGTAATTGTCAGATTTGAAGTGTTGATGTGTTCTCTTTTAAAAAAAAAATGAAAGTTGAAGTGCCTTCCGTTAATTCCTCAAGCCACCTATGCGATGCATTGTCCTTGTAATAAATAAATCAGATGCCTCATCACTCATTAGCACTTGGTGCATCTCTTCCTTCCTGCACTGTATTCCAGAACCTGGAATTTCATGTTCCTTTCTTTCATTATGTGATTAAAATATAATTGAATTTTGTACTTGAAAAAGAAGTCATTTAACTATGAACAATTTTAAAATTATAATTAAAATGAACTACTGACGATTGGCGATAAATAATTGAAGATGTACATAATTATTACTGTGATGTTCTAATATACACAAATAAAAATATTGGGTTGTAGTAACTACTTCATGAAATATAATGTTACATGTCCTCAGTTAGGATGTCTAAATTTAGTCATGACCATGAGTGTATGTACTGATCATTGATAAAAACTTCATGCTTGTGATAAATCCAAAGTATATAAATTAACATAGTTTAAAGAAAAGTGTTATCAACACACTCTCTAACACACTTTTTCCAACACACTCTTTGTAATTGGTTAAAATTCACATGGGTCCCACCATATTGGTAGTGGGACCCACATAATTTGGTGGGACCCATGTGAATTTTAGTCAATCACATGAAGTGTGTTGGAAAGAGTATGTTAGAGAGTGTGTTGCTAGCACTTCTCTAGTTTAAAAGTTATCATAACATAAACAAAAATGTAGCTGAACTGACATATAATTAATGGGCTCATTAATCACGCTCTTTGCATTGAAAAGTTATCAATGAAATCTTTAATTACATCATCACCCCTAAACAATATGATGTTCATGCATATTTTGCTCCAGCTCTCAAGAGTTGCTTAAATTATGGCTTGTCACCTTCTTCTGAGGCAGTTAACAATAATTGGATCGATGTCCACAATCCCTTAACAGTGAGCTCCCCATATAGTTGAATTACTGCAAAAAGACTATGATGTGATCAACATACAGTTCCTAATTACTGTTGTATCATAAAAGCATTTTCTAATTAATTACGTGTACTTTCTCTTGCAAAATTAGGGTATGTTTGGTTTACAAAAACATTTCCTGTTTCCATTTCATGTTTTCACTCTGTTTCCTGTTTTCTGAAATTTTACAAAGGAAAAACTGGAAATGCTGGAAATAACAAATTTTTGTTTCCAGCATTTCCAGTTTTTCCTTTATAAAATTTCAGGAAACAGGAAACAGAAAATGGAAACAGGAAACGAAAATGCAAACCAAACAGGCCCTAAATTACCAAATTACAATACCCAAGGGATATAAAAGGAGTAAACTAATAAATCGGTCCTGGCTTTTTTAGGGTCATACAATTTAGTCTCTAAGAAATAGAAAACCCTAATATAGTACCCAACTTCTTATTTTTTCTATCACTATAGTCTAACTGTGTGTTTCTCATTAATTTTTTTACTACGTGCCATGTTTAGTGACACTCTGTCACACTGTTTGTTACTAAAATGTCCACTGTGGCACAAAATGATGTCTTGTCAAATTTATAGCTTGAAAGATTTCAACTCCAACAGTCGTATGCTTCCCTATTCTCCCATTTTCTCTCTTCTCCCCCTTCTTCATTGGAAGATCTCAATCCCGATGTTAATTTTGTGCCCTGATGACAAATAGTGTAACACGGTGTCACAAAACGTTACACGTCATAAAAATATTAATGGGAAATACACAGTTGGACTATAGTGACGAGAAAAGCAAGAAGTCAGGGACTATAGTGTCTGTTTGGTTTACAGTTGAGTAAAATTTATTCTAGAAATTAATGGTTGAGATGAGTGATACACATTTTATGAAGCACATTAGATGAAAGTGATTTAAAATCAATTCTACGAAACCATGGTTTTACACCGTAACGGTGAGATAAAGCGATGTTTAAACTCCAATTTCTTGCAAAGTAGAAGTAGATGCAAAATGACAATGACAGACCTGCCAAACATATTTATTTGCTAATTCATCATTGCATAAAGAACATACCTAATAAAGTTCCACTTTTTTATTTAACTATACACAAATAAATTTAGAGATACCTGATGGTCATATAAAAAAGTTTTATATATATGGTTGTTGTTGTTAACTTAATTATAACATGTTGGAGATATTTTAATACACAGAAAGTTCTTGCAATGTGTTCATGACAAATATTTATATTTTTGGGTTCTTATGATATAAAATTGATGACAAATTATCATATTATTATATGAAATATGCTATGTATGAGAGGATATCAATTAAGACCATTTCAATTAACCTAGTTATTGATTTTCTATTTAAGTTATTTATTATAGTGATCCTTGCTTCATTTAAAGTAACTTTAAACCCTTAAATAATTAAAGTGTTATCTAACATTGTGAACCTTGAGATATTCCTTCTCATGAATATATCTTGTATACATTGTTATTTAACATTCTCATCAACTATTTCTACAAATTATATAAACATTCGAACTTTTTCTATGACTCGAAATGTGAATGAACTAATTCTCTTTTGGTTAAATATACAAATACTTTAAGAGAATTTCTGTCAGTACTATTGGTTGGTGGGGAAGAGGACTGACCTGAATTGGTCTCAAACTTGGAGCGATTTTGGTGCATTCTTCAATGTGGAGTTCTTCAAGTTTCAGTGCATGTAGCTTACAACCCCGGTAGAGATCAACAAAACTCGGTAGCTTATACAGTAAAATATTTGTCAAGTTTGGAAGCACAATTTCCATTTCAGTGATGATGTCATCTCCATTTCCATGTCTAAAAACCTCTTCAAGTTGAGTAGCTTCTGATATGTAGAGAGTGCTTAGTTGTGGAAGCATTCTAACCATAGCAACTGAGAAAAGGCTTTTCAACTTGTTGCAATTATCAACCGTTATATCTGTTAGCTTTGGAAAATACACTTTAACATTGGGTGGTTGTACAAGTTCTTTATTTGTTGCAATGATTTGTTCCAATTCTTGGCAGTCATATATATGAAGGGACACCAACTCTGGTAGGCTTGTATGTACCTCCATGGAGAACATAGATTTCAAGTTTTCACATCCACCAACTCGTAAATGTTGAATACATTGGAGACTCAAAATTTGTTCTGGAGTAGAACTAGAACCCACCCATGATATGAGGCTCAATTGAGGCAAACCTTCTAAAACCAGTTGTTGCAGTGTTGAGGGTAAATTCTGAAAATGGAAGGTAACTTATCAAATAATAGGATGGATCATATTACAAATATCAGTATAAGAAGGAAATTGTATAAATAACACAAATCTATAAAGCATATGATAAGATAGGAGATGTGGTCAAATTCATATTGATTTAGCGTTGAAACTGGTCAAACTCAAGTTTGGAAACGCGAGTTTACCTTGTTTCAACGCTAAACCAAACATGCTTGAAATTAAATCAAACAAACTTTAGCATTTAAAAAAGGGTACCTACTTCATTTAGATGATGTTGCCTCTTATTAGAGCCTACCATCATTCCTATCCATGATGGTGCCAATTTTGGACAATCCCCCACAGTTAGCTCCCTTGGAGATGGCCATTTTGTCCAGTAGTTTTCAGGACATATTGCCTCCAACAACTCTAATCATGTCTGGTATGATATTTTTACATCCTCCAAGAAGATCACTTAAATCAACAATTTCAGCTATTTGTAGAATATTCTCTTTAGATGCCCTCAATTTGGAGATATTAAAACCCCTTATTGCTAGAACTCTTGTCCTTTCCACATGATGTGGTATATTGGTAAAACGAGCACGTATTTTAAACCTCTGCAGTTTTGGGAGAGTACCAATATCCAAAACAATCTGACAAACATACTCATCTGACTCTGAAAGGTATAATTCTTCTAGTTGTGAACATTTTCCTATTGCTCCATTGTAGTTATTTTCAGCAATAGCACAAAATAAAAGATCTAGTAGTTTCAATCTTTTGAGGTTTCCCAATTTGTCAGGAAGTTCATTGAAAGAACAAGATTGCAAGTCAAGAATCTCAAGTGTAGTTAAGGTTGCTATGAAAGAAATGTCACCTAGCTCCAATCCATTCAAGCGCAAAGTTCCAAGGTTTTTCAACAACTGGATTGATGGAGGCAATTGTGATGATGGTTGAAGACTATAGTATTTTGTCTTCATTACAGAAAGGACCTTAAGCCCTTGTATTCCCTCACAGGTTTCAAGTAATAAATTCTCATTTTCTTGGGTATTTAGCAATAGAACTTTAAGGTTTGGAGCATGCAATTGACAAAGAATTTGATTTTGTTGGTACCATGATGATATCACAAAACAATCTCTTGTACTATCATCCTCTACTAAGGTACTAAATGGTTTGTCAACATTTACCAAAAATTTATGATTCTCAAATCTCTTTCCTATCCATAAGGCAGCCTCGCAGCCAAATCATGTATCTTCACATATTTTTCACTTTCATTACTATGCATTAACAAATAAGAATCTAAAAGTTTGTTTATGCCTGCTTTGATCCAGCTCCTTGTTGACTTCAATGAAGATCTTCCTCCCAAACCAAGTCCAATTGCACATCGGATCAAATCTTCTATTGAGATTTCATAGTCTTCTGGAAACATAGAACACATCAAAAATAGCTGCTTTACTTCATTGCTCTCTAAATAATCATAGCTTAATTTGAGACAACTTATAGCAGCTCTCACTCCTTCTTCATGATCATTAAATACCTCTGAATCCCTCAAGTTGGCTAATGCCACCTCCCACTCATCTTTACTTCTTCCCTTTAAGGAAGATCCCATAGTTACTATTGCTATAGGTAGTCCTTTGCATTCATTGCAAATTTTTTGTGGCACACCATTCAATGAATTAGAGAATTCATCATCAATGTTTGCACACTTTTGGAACAAGGACCAAGACTCATCTTCAGATAAGAGCCCCAAATGAATCTTCTTCTGACAGTCCATTGAAGTACATACACCTTGATTACGAGTGGTTACAAGGATCTTCCACGCACCCTTGTTAACTTTGTGTAAGCAAATCCCAATATCCTCCAAATTAAATTCCCTCCATAAATCATCTACTATGACAAGAATTCGCTTCTTTTCTTTCAAACTCTCCCATAGACGTTGTGCTCTTCCCTCTTCAGTTTCTTCCTCTAGCCTCAAGTTTAACATATCTGCTATTTTTCCTTGAATGCTTCTAATATTTGGGGTTTGAGACACTGTGATTAATATAACCTTATCAAACAAACTCAACTGTTCAGCCTTCTTACCAAGTTCTGTTACAAGACTTGTTTTCCCAGATCCTCCCATTCCATGCACTCCTATCATATAGATGCTATCATCCTTGAGTGCCTCCAAGAGTTCATTGTAAGCCACTTTTGTTGATTCGAAAAAAATAAACTTTTCAGATGACCTGTACTGAATGCCTGGAAGTGGAGCAAGGTGAGAAAATGGTTGAATATTGCTTTTGCCTTTAAATTTCCTCATTTCTTCTATCTTTTCCACCATTTGCTTGCATAAAGAATATCTTCTCCAGGTTGGACACCATATTTGAAAGCAATTGTTGTTTGCCCCCATCCTTTGCTCCAGATCTGCCACCTCTTTAAGGAGATTTTGCACATGCACACCACTCCTCCACTGGTTTTTCAATAACTTCAGTTCTCTCATTGGCTTGTTCAACTCGATTGTTCAAGCTATCACTTTCAGATGTCAGCTCCTTCTTTTCATTCTCAAGATCTTTGATGACTTTACTAACACAAAGAAAGTATCGTCCTTGGCTTATTGCAGGTTTCACCAGATATTCGGTGACTTTAGCCACAATGGAGATGATAATATCAGCTGCCATCTAATCTAATGCAACCCCATGAGAGAGAACAAAATCATGACCATAGTTAGTTAGCCAAAGATAGATAATATCTATAAGTAATGTATATTAATATATGGTTGGGTCAAAACTTAAATGTTGGATGACAGAGAAGCATCCATGTTTTTGTCATGCTGGAAATCTTTATAATAATAAAAGGAAGGAAGTCTGTAGCTCATTTTTCCCGCCTAAAATAAGGGTAAAAAGGTAAAATGATATTTTAAACATTTTTTTAATGTAAAAAAGGTTTTAAAAATTTAAAATACAAGTGAGTGGGTTTGGAATTCTGAATATCATTAAAGCATTGAGGAAGTAATAATAGCACCACTTTCCCATGTGCATATATTAATGTTTTTGTTGATGCTTGGTATTTTCCCATGTGCTCATACATTTAAATATAATTTTTATCGAAAAAAAAGAAGTTGATGGGGTCTGTAGTTTACAATGCAGGTTCTTTTAATTTTTTTAAATTGTTATTGTTAAATAGTTTACGATAGACAGCTAAGCAAAACAACCAAATATAAACCCTATGACTCTTTTAATTTCTCCACTTTATTATCAGACATTACATTGCTAGGGCAGAGCAAGCATTTGCAACGGAGGAACAACGTGCCTTGCAGGTGAGTTCTTCTTCCTTCATCTCCTTCGATCCCCTCTTCCTCTTTCCTTTATTTCATTTCATGTCTGATAAAACCGTAATGTGTATTCTTTTTGCAGAAAGACAGATCCTTTTTTAGATTTAGCAGGAAAACAGTTTGCGATCTTCCGCCCTTGGACGAAGGTAAACCGTAATGTGTATTCCTTTACTTCTTCCGCCCTTAAATTTTCCTTTTTTCTGCTTTCAATTTTTTATTTTCGTTTTTTTCCGTCTGAACATTTTTTTTTGTTTCATTGTTTTCCTTCTCATTGCAGTAGATCGTTCAGAGTAGCTCCATTCTCCCCCAATCTGCGAATGTAAGCTTTTTTTTCCTTTAAAGCCCAATATTTTTTTTACACTGTGTGGTCAAGCTTTGACATCCCCACTAATTGTTCACCATTTGAGATTGTGTATGGATTTAATCCTTTGACTCCTCTTGATTTGTTGCCTATGCCTAACATTTCTATGTTTAAGCATAAAGAAGCACAGGCTAAAGTTGAGTATGTGAAGAAGCTGCATGAGCAAGTGAGAGCTCACATTGAAAAGAAAAATGAAAGCTATGCAAGGCATGCTAACAAGGGAAGAAAACAGGTGATATTTCAACCTGGTGATTGGGTTTGGGTACACATGAGAAAGGAAAGGTTTCCTGAGCAGCGAAAGTCAAAACTCCAACCAAGGGGAGATGGTCCTTTTCAAGTCATAGAAAGATCAACGACAATGCTTATAAGATTGATCTACCTGGTGAGTATAATGTTAGTGCTACTTTTAATGTGTCTGATTTGACTCTTTTTGATGTAGATGAGGATGTTTCTGATTTGAGGACAAATCCTCTTCACGAGGGGGGGAGTGATGAGGACATGAAGGACAAGAAGCTTGAAGCACTTGAAGGGCTTGGAGGACCTATGACAAGGGCAAGGACAAAGAGAGCTAAGGAAGCTATGCAACAAGTGTTGGCAGCCATTTTTCTAAGAGAACCAAATGCTGGAGAAATGAAGATTAAAATGGTTAATTGTCTCATGATTAAAGAGAAGGATGCATGATCTTAATGGATGGGCAGCTTGCTATAAATTTAACTCATAATTTGGAGAGCTATTTTAGCTGAATGGTGGGCGGCCATTTAAATAAATTGTGGGATGAGTTTTTTATTCAAATAAATTAATAAAGAGCTGTTACAAAACTCATGTAATAATTCAGCCAGCTTTGTTTGAAAATTGTAGGCTGAATATTTTTATTATTTTGGGCAGTTACAATAGTATTTTTATTAGGCAATTATGTAGAATTATGGGCCAGTGGCTGCATTGGTTTTGTGAAGGCAAACGGCCTATTTTGTGCGACCAGTTTGGTAGGAAAGGACAAAATACACTTTGTTAAAAAAAACAGGTTGAGTTTCTTCTCCCCTTGGGTTCTTAGCAATCCAAAATTCTGAGGTTTATCAAAGGCAATTTCATTTCCTTTGTGTGTGCAATCTCAATTGGTTTATCTTCATCCTTGAAGTGTGACGCCATTCCTTCCACCATCTCTTCTCTCTTATTTTTCCATATTCTGTTTGGGTTCTTCTTGTTCTCTTTTGAAGCTAAATTATCACGCTGAATTGGTGTATGTATTGCTGTCCTTGTTTCTAAAATTCTGCTCTTAATTTCTCACCAATTTCAAGTTTGAAATAATGGATTAGAAACTGATTGGTACTGGTTGTTTGGTGCACAAATTCTGTCTCAATTTTGTTAAACCCTTATAGCGCCATTTTGGGGATAAATTCTGTTTCATTGTGATTAGTCTAATTAACCAAAATTCTGGTAATTCTAAGGCAGCCATCATAATTCTTAGAGGTCCATAGTCAGAATCCTATTTCTGCAAGAGGGTTCATATCATTTGGTCATCAGAGCTCCGGTTTCTAGGAATTGCAAGGCTGCACTCCGAGTAATTTCTATCCTTGTTTTTAATCATATCATCATATTACCTTATTTTTTATTGTTCATAGGCTGAACCATTGCAAAAAAAAGAACAAGAATAGAAGTGAAAGAAAGTATACAAAAATGAGTTAAAAAAAAGGGAATTGACTGAATGGTTCATGCTAGAAAATTGCTTATTTTAAGGTAATATAGTGATTGATTTGAGGAAGAAATACTGCACCTTGTTAGTATACAATTCTGGAATTTGCTGCACCTATTGGCTTTATTTTAAGCCAAAATTCTGTTTTGTGTTGTTGTTTTTGGTTGCACCTGTTCTGCGCATTTTTTTTCTGGAAATTTGCTGCACCTAATTGGCTTCATTTTAAACCAAAATTCTGTCTTGTGTTGGTGCTTATTAAAAAAAAAATCTGGTTGCTTGTGGTTGTCTTTTGTGCGTCTTTTGTGTCTTTCTTGTTAGCTTTTCTTGAGTTTGTTTTGCTGCACACAGATTGGAGATTGTCTTTGAGTTTTTCTCTTTCGGTTTGTTAAGAACATAAGGAGGAATAGAGTGGAAAAAGGCAAGAGAGTTTTATTATAGTAAAAGCCAAATTGTGTGTGCAAACACTTGAGTGGGTGAGGAATTTGTTTTTAAACAGTAACTATATTTCTGTTCTTTTTACCTTTGATTTGTTTGTTTATCAATGGCAGAAAGAAACAACAACAATGACCTTCAGGCGCAAATTGCTACACTAGCTGAAAATTTTGAGAGATTGATGAAGCAACAACAAGATGAGTTCCATGAGAGGATGAATCAAATGGAGAATAGGAGACAGCCTTTAGGGGGAATAAGGACGGTTAGGAATGAGGGAAGAATGGAAGGAGTCAAGCTGAAAATACCTCCTTTCAAGGGTAGGAGTGATCCAGAGGCATATATGGAGTGGGAGCTCAAGATTGAGCATTTCTTTTCTTGCAACGAATACAGTGAAGAACAAAAGGTTAGACTTGCAGCTGCTGAATTTTATGATTATGCTTTAATTTGGTGGAACAAGTTGCAGAGGGAGAGGATTAGAGATGAGGAGCCTATGGTGGACACTTGGACTGAAATGAAGAGGATCATGAGGAAGCGGTATATACCTTCTAGTTTCCATAAGGACTCAAAATTAAAACTTCAGAAATTGTCTCAAGGAAGCAAGGGAGTGGAGGAGTATTATAAGGAGATGGAGGTGCTTATCATCCAAGCCAAAATTGAAGAAGATCCTGAGGTAACTATGGCTCGCTTCCTTAGTGGTTTAAATCATGACATTAGAGATGTTGTTGAGTTGCAGGAGTTTGTGGAGATGGAGGACCTTTTACATAAGGCCATTCAGGTAGAACAGCAAATAAAAAGAAAGAGTACATCAAGAAGGAGTTCTACCAATTTTAATCCTTCAAATTGGAGGGAAAGGAGCAAGAAAGAAAATACTGCCTCCTCTAGCAATCCAATGCTTTCTAGCCATGGGAAAACGCCTCAAAAGAAAGATGATAATCCACCTAAGAGGACTAGGGACGTGAAGTGTTTCAAATGTTCAGTCTTAGGACATTATGCCTATGAGTGTCCTACAAAGAAGACAATTCTTCTCAAGGATAATGGGGAGTACACAAGCCAATCTGATACTAGTGAACATGAAGAAGAGGAGAGTGATGAAGAATTGAAGGCTTATGAAGGAGAGTTGTACATGATTAGGAGGTTGTTGGGCAGCCAAGTCAAGGCCGAGAATGCATCTCAAAGGGAGAACATCTTTCATACAAGATGTTCAGTTAATGGTAATGTGTGCTTGGTAATAATTGATGGAGGGAGTTGTACCAATGTGGTGAGTTCAAGATTAGTGTCAAAGATGAAAATGGACACTACACCACATCCTAGGCCATATAAACTTCAATGGCTTAGTGAAGGAGAAGAAGTACAAGTGAAACAGCAAGCAAAAGTTCCTTTCTCAATTGGGAAATATCAAGATAAGGTTTTATGTGATGTGGTTCCCATGGAGGCCAGCCACATTCTTTTGGGGAGGTCGTGGCAGTATGATACCAAAGCCATTCATGATGGCTTCACTAACAAAATTTCTTTCATGTATCAGGATAAAAAGGTGGTTCTAAAGCCCTTGTCTCCTAAAGAGGTGTGTGAGGATCAATTAAAAATGAGAGAAAAAATAGCAAATGAGAAAAAGAGTGAAACACTTGAGAGGAAAAGTGAAACACTCGAGAGGAAAAAGAGAGAAAAGAATAAGAGTGAAACACTTGAGGGCAAACAGTTGTGTTTAGCAAGAGAAAGGGAGGTAAGGAGGGTGCTTTGCGCAAGGCAGCCCCTCTACCTATTGTTTTGTCAAAATCAGATTTTGTATGCTAACCAGTTTGACAAGTTTGAATTGCCTTCTTGTATGGAGTCTCTTTTGCAGGAATTTGAAGATGTGTTTCCAGCAAATGTACCTGATGGCTTGCCACCTTTGAGGGGAATTGAGCATCACATTGATCTCATTCCGGGAGCTTCTTTGCCTAATCGGCCAACCTATAGGAGTAACCCACAAGAGACCAAAGAGATTGAAAGGCAAGTGACTGAGCTTGTGAGCAAAGGTTGGGTAAGAGATAGCATGAGTCCGTGTGCTGTACCTGTGATTCTGGTGCCTAAGAAGGATGGCTCATGGAGGATGTGTTCTGATTGTAGAGCCATAAACAACATCACCATCAAGTATAGGCATCCAATTCCCAGGTTAGATGATCTTCTTGATGAACTATATGGTGCATGTGTGTTTTCTAAGATTGATCTGAAAAGTGGCTATAATCAGATTAGGATTAGAGAAGGAGATGAATGGAAAACTGCTTTTAAAACTAAATATGGATTGTATGAGTGGTTGGTTATGCCATTTGGATTGACCAACGCACCTAGTACTTTCATGAGATTAATGAATCATGTTTTAAGAGAGTTTATTGGAAATTTTGTTGTGGTGTACTTTGATGATATTCTGATCTATAGCACTAGTCTTGAATTGCATGTTGAACATTTGCGAGCTGTTGTGAGTGTGCTTAGAAAAGAACAATTGTATGCCAATTTGGAAAAATGCATTTTTTGTACTGATCATGTGGTTTATTTGGGCTTTGTTGTTAGTGCTAAGGGGGTACAAGTTGATGAGGAAAAGGTTAAGGCCATCCAAGAATGGCCTACACCTAAGACCGTGAGTGAGGTAAGGGGATTTCATGGTTTAGCAAGTTTCTATAGGAGATTTGTTAAAGATTTTAGTACCTTGGTTGCACCTCTAAATGAAATTGTTAAAAAGAATGTGGGATTTAAATGGGGGGAGAAACAAGAGGAGGTTTTTGCTGCCCTTAAGCATAGGCTAACTAATGCACCTATTCTTGCCATGCCTAATTTTTCAAAATCATTTGAAATAGAGTGTGATGCATCAAATGTGGGTATTGGGGCTGTTTTGTTGCAAGATGGGCATCCAATTGCTTATTTTAGTGAAAAGTTAAGTGGGGCTGCCCTTAACTATTCTACTTATGATAAGGAATTGTATGCCTTGGTTAGAGCTTTAAAGACTTGGCAGCACTATTTGTTACCCAAAGAGTTTGTCATTCATAGTGATCATGAGTCATTGAAATATTTGAAAGGATAAGGTAAACTTAATAAGAGGCATGCTAAGTGGGTAGAATTTTTAGAGCAATTTCCATATGTCATCAAGCATAAAAAGGGAAAAGGGAATGTAGTGGCTGATGCGCTTTCTAGGAGGCATGCATTGCTTTCTATGCTTGAAACTAAATTGTTTGGTCTTGAGTCTTTGAAAGACATGTACAAGCATGATGTGGATTTTGCTGAAATATTTGCTGCATGTGAAAAACTTTCTGAAAATGGATATTATAGGCATAATGGATTCTTGTTTAAAGCCAATAGACTGTGTGTGCCTAATGTAAGGTCCAAGACCCTTTGAGCAAAGGTTTTAATGACAACAAACTTTCACAACAATATTCTAAGTGTTCTGAATACTTTGGTACTAATGCTTTCACTTGAGAATGCTTGAAAGAATACAGGAAAAGTTACAGAAGGAAGGTGTAAAGATCAAAAACATCATTTAACATCAGAGCATGTGTCCAGAAGCATGTTACATAGAGCTTTCATGTCAAAAGTGATTAAACGAGTTCAAGAAGTAGCTTATTAGCTTCAAGAAGGTCAAGATAGTTCATCTAAGATCCCATGAACATTAAACTGAGTTGTATCAAGCTTCAGAAGCAAAGTTGAAGCTTTGGAAGGATCATTCAAGACCACTAGAAGCATGAGAAGGAGCTTTTCATGAGATTGGACACCTTCTGAATGTGAAAGATCACTTAAGCAATTCAAGCATAGTCATTCCAAGTGTTGCTGATGCAAACAAAGCAATTGGAGAAGATTAATGCCACTAGAAACACAGTTTTGTCCTTAGAAGCAAAACTTACAGTTTCTGCAGAAGCATCAAATACTTATTTGAGGTTGCAAATAAGATCAAAGTATCTCTAGAAGCATTGAACAAGTTCCCACACTCCTCAAGATATTATCCTTGAATATTTCAAGTTGAAGAACACTAAAAGGAGCTTCCATAAGCATAATTACTTCTCTCACAATGCAAATAACGCAAGGACAAAAGATTGGAAGCTTTATAAGCATATTTGAAGAAGAAACAAAATTTCTGCACATTTCCATAAGATGCAGTTTGCTTCTGCAGAAGAAACAGAATTTCTGCACACTTCCAGAAGCAAGAAGAAGCATCTCAAGAACTCCAAATGAAATTGTTTTAGAAGGAAGATTCATTTTAGGAGGAAATTCTAAGTAGAAAGCAAAAACAGAATTTCATTCTTAAGATATATCAACTGCAGAACATGAAACATGTCACAGAAGCATAAGAATCATCTGCAGTTGATCAGAAGCAATTCTGCAGAAGGAATGTGCAAGTACAGACTCTGCAGAAGCAGCAAATTAAACCAGAAAGTCTAAAATGAATCTCCTGCTGATTTTGCTGAGTAACACAAGTTGAAATACACTTGAAATAATCCAGAAATCATCGTCAGCACATTCACAGAAGCATTGGTGAAGAAATGATCCAGTTTTGCTGTCTGCAGAAGCAAGTTCTGCAGAAGCAAGAAACCAGTCAAACAGCCAGCTGTACCTGTCAGCTTTTGCAGCTATACTTGAAAGAGACTTATCACAGCAACACAGCCGGTTTCCAATGGCTAGTTTGACCACCGTAACTCTATAAATACAGCCCCATTCAGCTGGGCAAAATCAAGGAGAACAAAGGGGAAGAAATCCAAAGAAGCATAATGTAGAAATCCCCTTCTAGAGTGAGGTTCTCCTTCAACCACTCCAATATGCAGAGCTGCTACGCATAATTCCTAGAGAGTGTGTTTAGGCTCAGTTTTGTAAAGATTAATCTACTCCATGAGTGTTTTGTGAGCCATATGTAAAAAACCCATTTCTTGTTGAAGAGTGTTTGTAATCTCCAAGCTAACTAGAAAAGAGTTAGTGTTGGTTTGAGAGTGTGTAGAGCCTGTAGAGGCTAAGCAAAGAATACTGGTGTTAGAGCCTGCAGAGGCTGCAGAATAA
Organism: Sesbania bispinosa; assembly: GCA_026901365.1. Lineage (NCBI taxonomy): Eukaryota > Viridiplantae > Streptophyta > Magnoliopsida > Fabales > Fabaceae > Sesbania > Sesbania bispinosa. The sequence continues at coordinate 205,869 of QLOH01000763.1, read as the reverse complement.
TACTTGTAAGGAGCCTGAAGAGGCTGCACAAGAATACTAGTGGTGAGGTGCACCCAAGAAGTCATTGTATCAAGGTTGATTTAGTGGAAAATCCTACAGGTGTAGGTACTGGACGTAGCCCAAGGATTGTGAGGGTGAACCAGTATAAAAATCATGTGTGCAATATCTCTTACCCTTACTCTCTTTAATTTTCTGCACATACATCTATTGCTTGGTTAGTTATTGTTCATATTTTGAATATTTAGCAAGCTACAAACCATATTTTGATAAACTTGTTTTTAAACTGATATTTTCACATAAAACACATCCATATCAGTTAAAATACTGATCTAGAAAGTTTCATTATATTATGAAACTGTTTGGTGCTCCAGAAGCACATTTCTTGAAAGATGTTCATTGTTCAACATTGGAACTTGGGGTTCAAACTACTAAATTTTGATAAACCTATTTTTGAACTAATATTTTCACATAAATTACATCCATATCAGTTAAAATACTGATCTGGAAAGTTTCATTAAATTATGAAACTGTTAGGTGCTTCAGAAGCATAATTCTTGAAATCTGTCCATTGCTCAACATTGAACTTGAGGTCCAAACTACCATATCTTTATAAACATGATTTTAATTCAATCTAACTTGATATTCTAATTGATTACTACTTAAATATCTGATCTGGAAAGTTTCATAAAGTTTCAAGTTCATTTAACCCTTCAGAAGATAGGTTTAAAGTGACAGATTCAATGTTTTGCTTCTGCATAACTGCAGAAACTTTATACTATGCTTCTGAACAGTTTTTCTCATATAATATTATTAGTTATTGGTTAAATAACTATTCTGGAAAGTTTTATTAAAATACAAAATCATTTGACTCTTCAGAAGATTGGTTTAAAGTGACAGATTCATTATTTTGCTTCTGCATAACTGCATAAACATTATATTATTCTTCTGAACCTTATTCTAAATTGTAACTACATTAAATACATTATTTGGAAGAATAAATTTTGATGATATCAGTCCCTATGATTTTGCTTGCCTTTAAGAAGATAGTTTTAATCTACATAGTTGGCATTATACACTAACCGCTATCTTTTAGAAGGAACTTCTGATAGCCAAGGCATTCCTTGAGCAGAGATCAATAAGTTGTTCAAAGTACTTGCAGGTTGGACCAAAAGTTTTCAAGGGTCACAATTCAACCCCCCCTTCTTGTGACTCTGTGATTTACTTCACCTAAATGTTCCATTAGAGAGTTGCTTGTGAGTGAATCACATGAGGGGGGTTTGATGGGTCATTTTGGGGTTCAAAAGACTTTGGAAATTTTACAAGAGCATTTCTTTTGGCCTCATATGAAACGTGATGTGCATAAATTTTGTGATCACTGCATTGTTTGTAAAAAGGCTAAATCTAAGGTTAAGCCTCATGGATTGTATACTCCTTTGCCTGTTCCTGAATATCCTTGGACTGGAATTTCTATGGACTTTGTTTTGGGGCTGCCTAGAACAAAGAATGGAAAGGATTCTGTGTTTGTGGTTGTTGACAGGTTTTCTAAGATGGCACACTTCATACCTTGCAAGAAGGTAGATGATGCTTGTCATGTGGCTGATTTGTTTTCCAAGGAAATAGTGAGGATTCATGGACTGCCGAGAAGCATTGTGAGTGATAGGGATGCAAAATTCCTTAGTCACTTTTGGAGGACCTTGTGGGGTAAGATTGGTACTAAATTGTTGTTTTCTACTACTTGTCACCCACAAACTGATGGTCAAACTGAGGTAGTCAATAGGACTTTAGGCACATTGCTTAGGACTGTTTTAAAGAAAAATCTTAAGTCTTGGGAAGCATGTCTACCTCATGTTGAGTTTGCTTATAATAGGGTTGTCCATAGCACAACTAATTGTTCACCATTTGAGATTGTGTATGGATTTAATCCTTTGACTCCTCTTGATTTGTTGCCTATGCCTAACATTTCTATGTTTAAGCATAAAGAAGCACAGGCTAAAGTTGAGTATGTGAAGAAGCTGCATGAGCAAGTGAGAGCTCACATTGAAAAGAAAAATGAAAGCTATGCAAGGCATGCTAACAAGGGAAGAAAGCAGGTGATATTTCAACCTGGTGATTGGGTTTGGGTACACATGAGAAAGGAAAGGTTTCCTAAGCAATGAAAGTCAAAACTCCAACCAAGGGGAGATGGTCCTTTTCAAGTCATAGAAAAGATCAACGACAATGCTTATAAGATTGATCTACCTGGTGAGTATAATGTTAGTGCTACTTTTAATGTGTCTGATTTGACTCTTTTTGATGCAGATGAGGATGTTTCTGATTTGAGGACAAATCCTCTTCACGAGGGGGGGAGTGATGAGGACATGAAGGACAAGAAGCTTGAAGCACTTGAAGGGCTTGGAGGACCTATGACAAGGGCAAGGACAAAGAGAGCTAAGGAAGCTATGCAACAAGTGTTGGCAGCCATTTTTCTAAGAGAACCAAATGCTGGAGAAATGAAGATTAAAATGGTTAATTGTCTCATGATTAAAGAGAAGGATGCATGATCTTAATGGATAGGCAGCTTGCTATAAATTTAACTCATAATTTGGAGAGCTATTTTAGCTGAATGGTGGGCGGCCATTTAAATAAATTGTGGGATGAGTTTTTTATTCAAATAAATTAATAAAGAGCTGTTACAAAACTCATGTAATAATTCAGCCAGCTTTGTTTGAAAATTGTAGGCTGAATATTTTTATTATTTTGGGCAGTTACAATAGTATTTTTATTAGGCAATTATGTAGAATTATGGGCTAGTGGCTGCATTGGTTTTGTGAAGGCAAACGGCCTATTTTGTGCGCCCAGTTTGGTAGGAAAGGACAGAATACACTTTGTTAAAAAAAACAGGTTGAGTTTCTTCTCCCCTTGGGTTCTTAGCAATCCAAAATTCTGAGGTTTATCAAAGGCAATTTCATTTCCTTTGTGTGTGCAATCTCAATTGGTTTATCTTCATCCTTGAAGTGTGACGCCATTCCTTCCACCATCTCTTCTCTCTTATTTTTCCATATTCTGTTTGGGTTCTTCTTGTTCTCTTTTGAAGCTAAATTATCACGCTGAATTGGTGTATGTATTGATGTCCTTGTTTCTAAAATTCTGCTCTTAATTTCTCACCAATTTCAAGTTTGAAATAATGGATTAGAAACTGATTGGTACTGGTTGTTTGGTGCACAAATTTTGTCTCAATTTTGTTAAACCCTTAGAGCGCCATTTTGGGGATAAATTCTGTTTCATTGTGATTAGTCTAATTAACCAAAATTCTGGTAATTCTAAGGCAGCCATCATAATTCTTAGAGGTCCATAGTTAGAATCCTATTTCTGCAAGAGGGTTCATATCAGAACACCCACTCTTACCGCAGCACCACCGAGGTCACATAAACAACAAGGAGACAATGAAGTATAGTAGATCGGTTTGTCTCACCCGTCCGGTGATAGTGGAAGTTGGGAGAAGAGAAAGGAAAAAACTAGAAATCTAAAAGAAAAGGAAAGGGGAAAAAAACCTTGAATATGAAAACTCCCACTTAGAAGAGAGTGGAACTCTCACTTAGGAAAGAGGAGATCCCATGGAATGGTGAAGAAATCCCCCATGGGGGAGAACCCCCAAGGGGGAGGAGAAACCTGCAGCGCTTTCTCTGCTAGGGTTCCTCTAACAAACTATATTTTATATGTAATATATGTCTGTTTTAGGTCCAGCCCACTCCATAGCCCCTCAAGCTCCGAGCCTTTAGGTATAGTGAGCTTGTTTTTAAATAAATCTCTCAAATGATTATTCTTAATGGATTTTTCAGGTCCACCCACTCCTTATCCCCTCAAGCCCTTAGCCTTTAGGCATAGTTGACTTGCTTTTAAATGAATCTCTCAAATGATTATTCTGAATGGGTCTTTCAGGTCCAACCCACTTCATACTAAACTTTATCTTAGACATATACGAAGACATAATTTTTCACCCAACTACAAAGGCAGGGGGATCGAGGTATTTTGAATGACTATCCACAACCTTAATTTGGATTCATCCTCGGATAGAATGTTTCTCTCTTCACAAACATTTAAGCTAAAAGACAATTTAAATTTGTATACATTGATTAATTGGCCTGGAGCTTTTCAATGTTGCTTTAATATTTGGAGAACCTACTCAATATCACTATTAGTTCTCCTAAAAATATAATATCTTTAGCAAAATATTAAAAGCGGGAAACTTCAGAAGTTGATTTTGCAATCTTAATTCCACGGAGAGTTAAAAAATTACTCACCAGTAGTTCGCACCCTATAGTTTTGTCCAAAACTATAGGGTGCGAACTACTGATGAGTAATTTTTTAGACTCTTGTGCCTTTTGGATAAGCCCAGAGAAAACCTCTACACACAGGATAAGCGAATATGGAGAGAGAATCCCCTTGCTTGAGCTCACAGCTTGGAGAAAGTTCTTCACAATGTGACTCTGATTCAATAAAATAGAGAAGGAAATAAATTTTACACATTTTATAATAAGGTTGCTGAAAGGGGTTGAGAATTCCATTGAGGTAAGAACCTTCTCCAAGAAGGACCATTTTACTCAATCGTGTTTTCTTGCCATGTCCAGGTTTAGTCTAATATACCAGCCCTGCTTTGCCAAAAGATTTTTTTCTCATAAAATGGAATGTTTCATAAGTAATAAGAGCATTGTCTATAATAAACCTCTCAGGTAAGGAAAACACTTTAGGGGAGGATGATAAAAAACCTCTCATGTCCAACATTTTCCAAATTTTTAAAATAAATAAAAAAATTACGTAGATTAATATGAGAACTCCACTCTTCTAAGAGTGAATAGGATTACTACCATAGGTGCATGGATTAAATAAAATTGGATTAAACCTTTATCATGTAATACTTTAGGATTACTATCACAAAGCGTGTGGATCAACTGGTAGAGGATGATCCAACTTAACCAGTTGCCTTGGGTTCAAATCCTGGGTATGCAACTATGTTAATTACTTGAAGGAAAAGTTATGCCTCCTATAGAGGATGTAACCTCCTCGAGTATGATTTTCTCCTGTGGAGAATCTTGGCCCATCCAATGAATTTTTTTTTCCAAATTTCTACTTTCCCAACAAAATCTATTGATCATTTTTTCAATATTATTATTGAGGTTTTGAGGTAAGAGGGAGCAACCCATGTTATAACTAGGAATAATTTGTGTTATTGATTTGATTAGAACCTCTCTCCTAGCTCTCGAGAGAATTTTTTTTCCTTCTAGCCCTTTAGTTTATGTTCACGTCTGGTACCTTATGCTTTGTTTGGTGAAATTAGGGAAATAGAGAGAAGAGAAATGATGAGAAGAGAAGTGGGAAGGAGAGAAATAGGAAAGATTAGGGAAATAGAGAGAAGAGAAGTGATGAGAAGAGAAGTTGGAAGGAGGGAAATAGGAAAGAGAAATAGGTGTGAAATGAAGAGAAATAGGTTGTTTGGTGTGAGAGAAACAGGTGTGAAATGAAGAGAAATATATTGTTTGGTATGAGAGAAATGTGTATGAAATAAAAGAAAAAAATATGAAAAATCAATTATTAAAAAAAATCGATTTTTTTTTTTTTTGCTTAACAATCAACTATGGCACATTAAAAATCGATTTTTTATGACGGTGAGTAACATAAAAATCGATTATGTGTACATGAAAATTGATTCTTTATGACATTGGGTAACATGATAATCGATTATGTATACATAAAAATCGATTATCATCTGTCCACTTCTCATTTCTCTCCATTTCACTACAAAATTGCATAGAAATGAATAGTGTAATCATCTCTCATCATTTCCACCAATTTCCCTCCTCACCAAACACACATCCCTTCTTCATTTCTCCACACTTTTCTCCTCCCTCCTCCACCAAACACACATCTCTTCTCAATTTCTCCACATTTCTCTCCTCCCTCATCCACTTCACCCCTAGCTAACAGGGGCTTAGGGCTTGACCAAACGTCAACAATTTTTGTCTCATATATATTACCAAATGTCTGAAGCCTTTTTATTCCCCTCTTCTTCCCGAATATTTATACTTCCGTAATCCTAATTGTGTGGCAATTATTACTCATTTATGTTGATGATTATTCTAATAATTACCCGACATCCTAATAATTATTACAAAATCAATTAATGTCCGAAGCATTTTTTTCCCTCTTCTTCCCGAATATTTATACCTCCGTAATCTCAATAGTGTGGTAATTATTACTCATTTATTTTGATGATTATTCTAATAATTACCCGACATCCTAATAATTATTACAAAATCAATTCCCTAATTAAATTTCCTTTTATCTTATTTAATATAATTATTTAAATGATTATTCTAAATTGGCCTTTTAGGTCCAACCCACTCCGTAACCCTTCAAGTCCCGAGCCTTTAGGTGCAATGGGTTTGTTTTTAAATGAATCTTTTAAATGATTATTCTGAATGGGTCTTTCAAGTCCAACCCACTCCATATATCCTCTAAAGCCCTTAACCTTCAGGCGTAGTTGACTTGTTTTTAAATGAATCTCTCAAATGATTATTCTGAATAGGCCTTTCAGGTCAACCCATTTCATACTAAACTCTATCTTGGACATATTCAAAGACATAATTTTTCTCCCAACTACAAAGGCAGGGGGATCGAGGTATTTTAAATGACTATCCACAACCTTAATTTGCATTCATCCTCGGATAGAATGTTTTCTCTCTTCACAAACATTTAAGCTAAAGGATAATTTAAATTTGTCTAGATTGATTAATTGGCGTGGTGCTTTTTGATGTTGCTTTAATATTTGGAGAACCTCCTCAATATCACTGTTAGTTCTCCTAAAAATATAATATCTTCAGCAAAAAATTATAAGCGGGAAACTTCAGGAGTTGACTTTGCAATCTTAATTCCATGGAGAATTTTAGATGTGCCTTTTGGATAAGCCCAGAGAAAACCTCTACACACAGGATAAGCGGATATGGAGAGAGAATCCCCTTGCCCGAGCCAACGACTTGGAGAAAGTTCTTCACAATGACTCTGATTCAGTAAATAGAGAAGGAAATAAATTTTACACATTTTATAATAAGGTTGTTGAAAGGGGTTGAGAAATCCATTGAGGTAAGAACCTTCTTCAAGGGGTTGAGAATTCCATTGAGGTAAGAATCTTGCTTAAAAATTGAGCATGATGAATTTATGAACCACTTTTTATTTGGTTATAAGTTGAATCTGAACAAATTATAAACTTTATAGTTGGTTACAAATTGCATGTTTATAATGAAGTTGATATTTTAATCACAAGAAGGGGGGTTGAATTGTGATTACTTTATAATTCTGCAAATAACTTCTAATACTTTTTCTGCTCAAGAGTTACTTGGCTTAGTATTATAAGGTAGACTTTCAAAGAATGGATTATTAGTATTATATGCAATATGTAGAAGATAGGATTCCTTTTTGGAATCTTGATTGTTAACACTTACTTAGGTATTAAGTAGTTTTAAAATGTTTTTATGCACATGAAATTAAAGAGTTAAGGGAAGAGAAGAATACACACAGTCTTTTATACTGGTTCACCTCTTCCAACCTGAGGCTACGTCCAGTCCCTACACCAAGTAGGATTTCTTACTCAAATAACCAAGTTACAATCTTCTTGGGTACACACTACCACCAGTATTCCTTTTCACAGCCTCTTCAGGCTTCAACAACACTCAAATAACTCACTTTTCAAGCTTTTCTTACTGTAGCACCTTCTGTAGAAGAAACTACTTGACAGCAAGCCGCAGAATACCTTCTGCAGAAGCTGGTATCACTTCAGCTCACACCTGAGCTACTAAACCTCTCAAATCAATTTCTCACAAACTGTCTCAAGATGATACAACACCTCCTTGAGAGATTATAACAAGTGGAGAAGAATATAGAAGATTACAAGGCTCAAAATGAAGGAGATTAGGCACAACAGAATTAAAGAAATGAGCATGCTCTCTCTTACACACTCTTAGGATCAGAAACTAAATTAATTTAAGAGAGAGAAATTGTTCCAGAAGATATGGACTGTATAGCAGATAGGTATAGCTTCTTCTGGAGAGAGGTGTGTCTCAAAATGTGGGAGAGCACCTCTTTTTATAGGGGAGGGAGCAACTAGCCGTTGGAGAGTTGCTTGTGCCTCCAACTAAGTTTATTGATCTGTCTTTGTCAAGTTACAGTTGTCCCTAGCTGTGTACAGCTGTCTTTAGTTGTCTGGTCGAATCTTCTGGAGCCTTTCTTCTGCAGAAATTCAACTTAGCTCTTTCTGCAGAATTTTCTTTTGTGATCATCCTCAACTACTTCAAGATCTTCATTTAGTTTATTTTGAATGTGTTTAGCTTGGCTGTAATCTCGGAACTTGAGAATAGTTGGGTTTACTGCATTCTGCTTCTTCTGCAGAATGTTTAACTTTGATTTCTTTCTTTCTGTTAAAGTGAATCTTCCTTCCAATACATCTCTGCATTTTATTAGCTTCTTCTAGATAACTTTCTTTCCTTCTTCTTGATGTATTAGGTTATATCTCAGTTTTCATAAGTTATGTCCTTCTTTTGGAGTTTCCCTGTTTCTTTTCTGTCAAGCACTTGAATGAAATAATTAGTTCTTTCTTAAATCAGAATTATAGCAAGTGAATTTTGGTGAGTTGTCATTATTAAAACCACTTGGGAGGATTCTTGGACCTTACATATAAGTTATAAACAATGGATAACTTGGTTAAAAAGTGTGTGAAGAAATTATGAACATTTTTTTAATTTGGTTATAAATTAATTGCTAACAATTATAAACCTCGTCTTAGTTGGTTACAAGTTGGATGTTTATATGTTATAAACTTTGATTTACTTGCAACAGTAATAATTATTGACTTCAATTGTCAGAGCCACAACCATAAAGCTTTTCCATCATCAAATTTTTTATCCTTCCCGTTTCAAATCTCACCTCCACATCCTTAAAGAAGAGAAGATAATGGAGAGATGAGTATGGAGAACGAAGGATGCACCAATGGAGAAAAGAGGGCTAAAAGATAATTGGGGAAAGTGGGAGAAAAAAGTGAAGGGAAGAAATAATGCGAAATAGCAGCCACGCCATATGATATGGGGGAAATTTATTTTACTTTATTTAAATTCTATATTTAAATAAAGTAATAAATGTATGAAAATTACAATACAATTTCATATGAAAGATGGAAAATTTATTTAAATTAAATTAATTTGACATTAAAAACCAAAACTAACTTCAACGGATTTTCATCATTTAATGAATATACTATGGGTTAAATATGTTTTTGGTCCTGGAAAATATAGTGAAATTTAGTTTTGATCCCTCATTTATTCTTTTCATTGGTTTTGATTCTACATTTTTAAAATTACATGTTTTTAGTCCTCTTTATTGACTATATTCCGATGTATCTTTTTCGCAAACTTTTTACATAAAAATATTGATATGAAATTTTTTTGCTTTATTGTAGAAAAATCTATAGTAATTTTCACGCAAAATTTGGAATCTAACCAAAATTTCCTTTAAATTTTGAAATGTACGGGAAACTTCAAAGGAAAATTCATAGAAAAATCTACATGAAAATTGCTAGATCTTCACTGTGTGAAATATAACTAACGATGAGAATTAAAATCAGGTGGATTTTAAGAGTGTGTTTGGTAAAACTAGTTGAAAAACTAGCTGAAAGCATAAAGCTAGCTGAAAGCTGAAAAACTACTTAGAGTGTGTTTGGTAAAACTAGCTGAAAAGCTAGCTGAAAGCTTAGAGTGTGTTTGGCTTGCCATTTCAGCTAGCTGAAAGTTGAAAATAGTAGCTGAAACCATTTCAGCAGTGTTTGAGAAGGTAGCTTTTTTGGGTAGCTACAAGCTTTTCTTAAAAAGCTACTCCAAGTAGCTTTTTTAAAAAAGCTCCAATTTTCAACTACTAACTGAAAATTAATTACAATTTTAGCCATCAACCACCCCCACTTATCATTATTTAATAATTAATGTTGTCCTTAAATGTCACTTTTACCATTTTCAACTAGTTTTACCAAACACATTTAATAGTTTTTCAGCTTTCAGCGAGTTTTTCAGCTAGTTTTACCAAACACACTCTTAAAACTAGCTGAAAGCTGAAAAGCTCGCTGAAAGCTGAAAAACTATTGAATGTGTTTGGTAAAACTAGTTGAAAATGGTAAAATGAAATTTAGGGTGTGTTTATGAGTTTAGAGAGGAGGGAAAGGAAAGGATTGGAGGGAGAAGGGAGGGAGAGAACAGGAGGAAAATACTTTGTAAAATACTCAAACTCACAAACACAAAGGGGTCCCTCCCTTTCCCTCCAAAATTTAACTCACAAACATACCCAGAATTAGATTTAAGAACAACATTAATTATTAAATAATGACAAGTGGTGGTGGTTGAGGGTTAAACTTGTAATTACTTTTCAGCTAGTAACTGAAAATTGGAGCTTTTTTAAAAAAGCTTGTAGCTACAAAAAAATGTTACCTTCTCAAACACTGCTGAAATGGTTTCAATTACTATTTTCAACTTTCAGCTAGCTGAAATGGCAAGCTAAACACACTCTTAGTGTGTTCGGTAAAACTAGTTGAAAAGGGTCAAATGACATATAAGGACAATATTAATTATTAAATAATGATAAATAGGGGTGATTGAGCTAAACTTGTAATTAATTTTCAGCTAGTACTGAAAATTGGAGTTTTTTTTTAAAAGCTACCCCAATTACCTTTTCAAGAAAAGCTAATAGCTACCAAAAAAAGTTACCTTACCAAACACAGTTAAAATAGTTTCAGCAACTAATGTAAGCTTTTAAGTAGCTGAAATGACTTACCAAATAATGTAAAAATAGAAACTAAAACGAATGAAAAAATAAATTATGAACCAAAATTAAATTTTATTATATTTTGATAAATTATCATAGCAACAATATAATTTCCATATTTTTTTAAGTAATGTGGCAAACTCTAATCAAATCTTTCAAGAGAATTGTCTCTCCTGCGGAGCATACATGTGGTATTGGAAAAAAAAAAAAACTTTGAAGATTTTAGTATTTTATATTTATATTTACTCATAGCATCCGAAGAAGATTAACCTCACTTTTCGATTTGTGGTAAAACCTAGTAAGTCTATGTTAGGTTAATGATAATAATAATTGCAAAATTTCTATCTTAATTGAATCCCTTGTGCTGCAAATTGTTACCATACCCTTACTCCCTGAACGTGTTTCGTTTGATTGCTGAAAGATTGATGATCGATTGAAACCAAGATGAGTTTGGTGCCAAAAGAAACAATTGAAGTCATCGCACAGAGCATTGGCATCACCAATTTATCCTCCGATGTCGCCCTCGCCCTCGCTCCCGATCTCGAGTATCGTATGCGCGAAATCATGCAGGTACGCAACAACAATCACATCCTTCTTGAACCCTTTTCGGCAATTTTGAATTTTTCGTTTGCAATTTAATGCCCACCCCAATTTTCTGTTTTCGATGCGACGCCTTAACCTTGTTCATATCTGGTGCATACATTTTTAAAACTGCAAACTTTGAATACCCAATTCGGTTTAATGATAAAATCCACTTTCAATCTTACATGAAATTCTATGCTTCGAAAAAAAATGCATTTTTGGGTGGTATATGCATGGGTGAAAATAGTGAAAGTAATGAAGTGAGGTGGAATATTTCATGAATTTACAATGAAAGTTGTAATGGATGAGCGTGTTAAAAGGGTTGTAGCAGTTTATAGGGTTTGATAATGTTATTTTACTATCACTAGTTCACTACTACTATTACTACTACTTGCGTTCAGCGCATGGACATATTGGCTTGTTTATTTTGAATCATACAGGAGTCAATAAAGTGCATGCGCCATTCAAAGAGAACTTTTCTTGCTGCAGATGATGTGGATAGTGCGCTTGCATTGAGAAATTTAGAGGTAACTTGCTTTGATTTTGTTGTGTTTACTTTACTTTTGGAATTCAGTTGCATGCTTTATTTTTAAAATTATTGTGCATTTAATAAGATGGTTTTTCAAGGTGGCATACATTTTTCTGCTCTGTAGACATTCTTTTTTTTTTCTTATTCATGTGGGAGGTGGTTAAGATTCAACACTTAACAGTGCATCTACTATGGAAAGGCGCTTACTTGTTATTGAGAAGATGGCATGTCTCTTCCAGCATAGGCATATGAGAGTGGCTTGATGTAGCATGCCACATTCATATCTAGATATTGCTTTGAAACTTCTGACTTGGCCTGCCACCAGCGCTTCTGTTCTGTTTGAATTTTGTCTAGCCTTAAAAAATTCGGCACCAAATTCAGTCTGCACCCAGCTTGTTATAATTTTTATCTTCGATTGAATTGTTTTTGTTTTCATTTTGCTTAATGTTAGTTTTCATGTGTCAGCCAATATATGGTTTCACGTCTAATGATCCTCTGCGGTTCAAAAGAGCTGTTGGACACAAGGATTTGTTCTACATTGATGACAAAGATGTCGATATTAAAGATGTAAGAATTTTGTAGGTACATCAAGACTTCTATTCTAATAAAAGTAATTGAATTGCTTCCTGATATGATATTCTCATATTTATCCTGATTTTGAATAGCTGGTTGAAGCACCTTTACCAAAAGTACCCCTTGATACAGCAATTACCAGTCACTGGTTGGCTATTGAAGGTGTGCAACCTGCAATTCCTGAGAATGCTCCAGTGGAAGGTATTTTTGTAGATTTATGTGCAATTAAACTGAACTTACCTCCTTAGTACACTGGGTTTCTACAAACCCATTGCACAGTTCATATGATATTATGATCAATTTGCACCTATCTAGCCTACATGCCATATTATTGAAAATTATAATTAGTAACTACAAATGATCTGCCACTCTGAGTTTTATATTTATCATCTGCATTTCTTTCAAGTTACTTTGAGGTGTATGATAAAAAAATTTGATTTTCCAACCATTGACAATTTTGCTTGCACTATGTTACTTGTAGCTCCCTCTGAGATAAGAAAATCTGAATATAAGGAAGACGGGCTTCCTGTTGATGCTAAACTACCTGTTAAACATGTTATAACAAGGGAACTTCAGGTATACACATTATGTGGTATGTACTTTTTTTTAAGTATTTTTTTTTTATTTTATGATCAACATTAATGAGCTTTGTTTCTTCTACAGCTTTACTATGAAAAAATAACTGGGCTGAGTTTAAATAAGCCTGGCTCTATTCCTTTTAGAAGAGCACTGATTAGCTTGGCGGCTGACTCAGGACTCCATCCCTTAGTTCCATATTTCACATGCTTTGTTGCTGATGAGGTATTGACAAATTTATATCAGTGATCTTTTTGGTTAAATTTCTTAATATATTGTATGAAATAGACTTTAGTCTTTAAGTACTCATTTTTATCTTTTTTTCCAATGTCATATCAGGTGGCACAAAATTTAAATAATTTAGATATTTTATTTGCCTTGATGCGCCTTGTGTGGAGCCTTTTGCGAAATCCTCACATACACATAGAACTTTATGTAAGTATGGTGCTATTATAAATGTCTTTGCATCTACAATTCATCCACTTCAGATGATCATTGTAATCTATGACAAATCTCATGAGGCTGTGAGGTTGATCAGATGACTGATTTGTGATTTTTTAAATAAACACAATAACTTCATCACAGTTTTGGATGTGTCTAGGCTTCTGAAGCAAGGACTGAAAGGCAGTTGTAGCTTACAGAAACTTGAGTTTTAACTACAGTAATATGTCTTCTGATTTTCAGTTTCTGTCTAACTTTTTGTTAAATTCCACCAGTTACATCAATTGATGCCGCCTATCATTACTTGCGTTGTTGCAAAAAGGATAGGAAACAGACCATCCGATAATCACTGGGAGCTTAGGAACTTCAGTGCTAATCTTGTTGCTTCAATATGCAAAAGGTGTGAACATTCTTTGCATGAAGTGATAAGAGTATAGATGACTATGGCAGAGCTCATTTAATTATAATGTTAACTTAATAGTTCTTAGCCCTTATGACTCCTTTAAATGAGAATTTGATTCATATTTCTATCAATTATATATTTCATGCATTCCATAGTGCAAAAAGGAGAAAATGAGAAGGTCTGCTTGTCCTGCTGTGCAGTATGGTTTCACTGTTCAAGTCTAAATGTTAAATGCTGGCTGTATAGGCTGTTACTTATATTATATTCAAATGGAAACTATATATATTATAGATGAATTTGTGATTTAACATCATGGATTAAATAACACATGTCCAGTAGAACTGTAGATGATAGGAAGGGCTTCTTGATATGCATACTAAAATTTTCCTGGCTAATTGAAGATTGCATGCATATCCCTTGGATTAAGAAGGATGAGTATTTTCTTACACCTTTTGACATTGCACTGGTGGGCTATATTAAATATATCAAAATTAAAACTATAGAAGACCAAGTATTTCTAAGCTTGTATTTATCATTTATATTTTGAGTCCTTATGTTCCTAGTCTGTGGAATTTTACAGATTCGGGCATATTTATCATAATCTTCAGCCACGTGTGACAAAGACATTTCTTCATTCTTTCTTGGACCCTACAAAAGCTCTACCTCAACACTATGGTGCAATTAAAGGGATAGCAGCTCTTGGATCAAGATTGGTATATTTGGACCTTATTGTCTTAATATCAGCAAAGTAGATTGTTAGATCGCTTGTGATTGTGAAATTAGTTTTTGCCTGATGTTCTATTGCGATTGTTAACTCAATGAAGATAGCTATGGTTACTTTTAATACAAGCATGGCATTTTTTTAAACCATCTGATTAGTTCTCTTGGGCAATAACAAAAAACTACTTTTCCTTTGCATTTTGGAAATTGTTACTGTGTCCAATATTTGCATTTGTTGTCAATGCATATTTCTCATTGCAACCTTAACTCCTTTTCTTTCTTCGGGGTTCATGGATGATTTTTTTGTTTTGTGATTTAGAACCTCTAGTTATATTCTGCCAACCAATGCATAATGCCCCTTCACTTTGAATAGGTTCGCTTGCTTATACTCCCAAATCTCGAGCCATATTTGCATCTTCTTGAGCCAGAAATGCAACTTGAGAAGCAAAAAAATGAAATAAAAAGGCAAGAAGCATGGCAAGTTTACGGGGCCTTGCTGGTGAGTTGTAATGTTTTAATTCAGTTTAATTTTGGCACAACTAAGTCCAAAATATTTTCCCAGTTAGCCAATGATGTGTTGTCACACTTCATTTAACAACACATCTCATTCATGACATGGAAACACGTTATTGGATGATACTGCAAACTTTTTTGAATTAAAAGTACTTCAAATTTAATTCTTCAATCATATAAAATACCTAGTTTTGATTACGCATGAATCTGTTTGTTTCCCCTGAACATCTGTTTAGCTAATTGCTTAGGTCATAAACCTTTCAGTGTGCAGTAGGCCAATGCTTGCATGAAAAGGGCAAAATATTGAGCAGTTTGCACTCTCCTCCAACTCGTGCTACTTCAAGAGGAAACGGAAAAGCCATGATTGCAATTCCAGGTATGACTTCATATTACACCATTGAAATTATATTAATGTATTTGAAGCAATACATGCCTGCTCCTGGATGTATGAATTTGATTAATTAGTTTGTAAGCATGCCTTAGGATGATTGCTGTATGATAGGACTCGCTCTCTCTTTTAAAGTTTGACTTTTAATCCTAACAGGAAACACAAACTAGAAGGGTAAGTAGTTTCAGCTGATAATGGAAAAATTTTCGGATTGATAAAACAAAAACTAGTCAGTGAAATGCAGTGAGCACTACAAAAAAAATTAATTATATAATAACCAATTATTCTAAATAATTTTTGAACAACTTAACTGTTTTGAAGCATACAGAACATTATAGATTATATAATGTAATATATTTTTGATATTTTTAAATAAAAACTATAGAAATGGAAAAATGATTTAAAATGGAAAACTATTTGTTGAAATACAATTTCAACCCTAGGTTAAAATCCATCTATTCATTTTTTCTAGTGAACTTTCATCGGTAGGTCAAGCTATCTTGAGATGTGTGTGTGATATGATCAATTGACACTAGGTGTCAAACTTTTACATTTACATCACTTGATAATTTTTTTTAAAGAATGCTAAGTTAATCAATATTACTGTTGAGTCATGTAATATTTGTGATCATGTATATCAAATTTTAGATAATTTAAACATTCATAGTTATGTTATCTAATAATAGTGGATATTTACCTATATTTTAAATAACATATTATATGTTAAAATAAAGTAGTGTGATGGAGTATCAATTAGTTTTTATTTGTATAAAGTTTTGTAAATTTAATCTACTTTATAAAAATTATTAATCCAACTGTTGGATTGGTTAGTTTGGCATTCTATAAGTATCCTACAATTTTACGTTCTGAATGTTATGCTCTATCTTTGCTCTCCAATTGATGAAGGTAAACGTAAAGCCAGCACCGACAATCTAATGCAGCAGCAACAACCTCCACTGAAGAAAATTGCAACAGAGGGCCCTGGGGGTGTGGTGCCAATGAACTCCATGTCAGTTGACAACATGCAAGGGTCAACAGGTGGATTTTCCACCATGATGGGAGTTTCTAACGTTGGCATGTCATCAATGGGTCGTCAATTAACTAATGACAACACACCAGGGAGAGATGTTGGTGGTCAACAATGGAAGGCATCTGCCATTCTTGCTCAAGCATGGAAGGATGACATGGATGCTGGACAATTGCTGTCATCAGTGTTTGAATTGTTTGGTGAAAGTGTGTTATCATTTATTCCAAAACCTGAAGCATGTATATTTTTGTAACACACTACGTATTTGATTTGCATGTAACTCGGTGACATGTCTTCTGTGATTTGTTGCCCAAGAAATTATTATAGGCTAGAGTAGAAGCTGTATTTTTTTAGCATCTAAACTCATGGAAAAACTATGTAATCGTTCCATTCTTTTTGTCTTTGATGATTTAGTTATCATTATAGATTCCATTATCCTTTGGCTACATTGCCAATTTGCCATATACCTTTCAGCATGATGCAGTAAGTAAATATTATCCAGAATTACGATATTGCATCCCGGGCCTAATATACTTTTAGTCCGTTTGTTTTGTTTTGCAATTTGAAATTACAAAATCATAGTTTCACGAAATTAATTTTAATTTTAAATCATTTTCATTTAACTTGTTTTGCAAAACTTATATCACTTGTTTCAATTATTGATATTTAGAATTAATTTTATTTAATTATAAATCAAACAAACACTTTATTTAAGTAGAAAAGCTTCATTCATATGGAAATCAATTGAGAAAGCTGCTGAAAGTCTTCAAGAGGGGTTTGTTTTCAAGGCTTGGGGATGAAAATTCTAATTTCTTCTATGATGGACATAGTTGGAATCTGTCTATGATATGGACTAGGTTGCCTGATCATTTAGTTCCTTTGCTTAATTCATCTCATCACCCTTATCTTCAGGAATTAATGACTCTATTTCTTGGAATAATGCTGCAAATGGCTGTTACTCAGCAAAGGAAGGGTTTAAATGGTTATGTATAGGCATGGCAAACAAACCCGAACCCGCGGGTATTGACCGCCCCCGCCCCGACTTTGACGGGGAAAACCCGCTTTGACAGGGTTTATGTAAAACCCGACCCCGAACCCGCCTTTAACGGGGACGGGGGAGGGTTTGGGATGTAAGAACTCGCCCCGCCCCCGAACCCACCCGATGAATAATTAAATAATTTTAATATACTAATAGTTAAATAACAAAGGTAAATTTATATATTTTTTTAAAAATATAATATAGTTCTTAAGTTTCTTATTTTTCTAGTACTATCAATGATTATATTTACATGTTATTTGAATTAGAGTATATTAGATATATATAACTGATTTAAAAACATATATTTAAGTTATTAAAAATAGAGAAAAAAAATGAAAAATAGAGAAGGTAAAATCCCCGTGAGTTTACCCGAACCCGACGGTGACCCGCGGGAATGAGGTTGGGTTTCATAATTTCATACCCGCTCTCTTTAAACTCGAACCCGAACCCGCCTCGACTTTCACGGGGGCGGGGATGGGGAGAGCAAAACCCGAACCCGCCCCGATTTTCACGAGGGCGGGGATGGGGAGAGCAAGACCCGCCCCGTTGCTATGCCTAGTTATGTAATCAGTATTTTAATCAAGATTTGATGCAAAATTGGCTTTGGGTTTAGAAATTAAAATGTAGTGAAACAGTTAAGTTCTTTGTTTGGCTGGCAGCTAACAGATTACCTACTAAGGCTCTTTTGCAGCATAGATATGTTACTAACTCTGAAATTTGCATGTGCTGTGGTTTAGAGGTTGAAAATGTCATTAATTGCTTAAGAGATTGTGGAAAAATCAAGAATATGTGGGAAACTATTGGCACCAGCAACAATTCTATTTTTTGGGAGCAGAACAATTCTTATGACGGGTTAAAGTGGTCATATAAAAACATTGGAGTTATATTTTTAGCTGGAATATGGGAGATTTGGTTATCTAGAAACAAGAAAGTTTTTAATGGCACTTCTACAAATATTATACAGTTGTAGCATAAGGTCTTTAATTTATATCAGAATTTCAAATTTGCTTTTGGAGATGAAAAAACCTCTACAGATCAAGAAATTTCATGGGTTAGGTGGATTGCACCTCCTCAAGACTATGTAGCAATAAATGTAGATGGTGTAAGCGGTTGAGATATTTTATCTTCTTGTAACAACTAATTCTTGTTATCCTTTTAAATTCAAAATTATGTTGTAGTTTAATATTTGATCTTCTTGTAACAACTAATTCTTGTTATCCTTTTAAATTCAAAATTATGTTGTAGTTTATTCCTTTTGAAATTCATCTCTTGTACCTATATATATTTGTACTCATCATCATGAATAAAGTTAAGTCCTTTTTCATCATATTTATTTTTCTATATGGTAAGACTTTACCCATCATTCACATGGGCTCCACTAAACTTCCCACACCCTCTCGCCCACTTCATCTTACCAATGTTTTATGTGTTCCTTCAGTCACTAAAAACCTCATCTCTGTTTCTCAACTTTGCCAAACTAACAATGTTTCCATTGAATTTTCCCCTTTCATTTCGAGGTAAAGGCACTGGACACGAGGGTGATGCTGTTACGCGGATCTAATGAGGACAATGTGTACAAACTACCAATCACCAACCATCCAGCTAGCTTTTGGGGTTGAGTTAGGCCCAGGTCCAAAATCTAAGATGATATCAAAGCCTATCCTAGATGATCCGTTGCCCAGCTATTGGGCCACCACCCGTATAGATGTCCACGTACGCTCCAGATGTCCAGTCCTGGGCGTGAGAATTGTGATATATAAGTCTTGGTAGTCCTCACCCTACAAGCTAGCTTTTGGGGTTGAGTTAGGCCCAGGTCCAAAATCTAAACATATAGAAAAATAAATATGATGAAAAAGGACTTAACTTTATTTATGATGATGAGTACAAATATATATAGGTACAAGAGATGAATTTCAAAAAGAATAAACTACAACATAATTTTGAATTTAAAAGGATAACAAGAATTTGTTGTTACAAGAAGATAAAATATTAAACTACAACATAATTTTGAATTTAAAAGGATAACAAGAATTAGTTGTTACAAGAAGATAAAATATCTCAACCGCTTACACGCCCCCGCAAGACGGTGGAGGGGTAACGACACCGATCTTGGATAGAAGAAATGAGTGTCGAGGCCCGGATAGTGGCTTTGTCAGAAGATCAGCTAGTTGATGACTGGATGAAACATGAGATACTCGAAGCTCCTTTTTAGTCACCAATTCTCGAACAAAGTGATAATCAATGGATAAATGCTTCATGCGGGAGTGAAAAATGGGATTGGAGCATAGGTAGGTGGCTCCAATGTTGTCAGAGAGAATGGTGGGTTGGCTGGATAAGGAAACTCTTGGTTCTTTGAGAAGTTCTTTGAGATATTTTATCTTCTTGTAACAACTAATTCTTGTTATCCTTTTAAATTCAAAATTATGTTGTAGTTTAATATTTGATCTTCTTGTAACAACTAATTCTTGTTATCCTTTTAAATTCAAAATTATGTTGTAGTTTATTCCTTTTGAAATTCATCTCTTGTACCTATATATATTTGTACTCATCATCATAAATAAAGTTAAGTCCTTTTTCATCATATTTATTTTTCTATAGATGGAAGTTTCTTTTCTATTTCTAATGATGCATGTATTGGTGTTGTTGTTAGAAACTGTCATGGGGCTGTTCATGCAAATGATATCTTAGAAACAGAATTGTTATCAATTCTTCATGGTTTGGAGTTCGCTTGGAATGAAGGATATGCCAAAATCAAGTTATGGACAGATTCTATCAATGCTTTGTCACTTTGTAAAGAAGAAGCAATTGATCATCATCCTCATGTTGTTATTATTAATAGAATCAAGTTATTGTTAGGAAGAAATTGGATTATTTCATTTGATTTTGTTCATAGAGAATGAAATAGGCGTGCTGATGCCTTAGCAAAAATGGGAGCACTAAGTCAGAATAATTCATTTGTAATTTTAGATTCACCGGGTGTTTTTCATAGCATAGTTCTGACTGGTTCTAAGGGAGAATTTTTCCCTAGAAGTAGGTTCTGATTCGTTCTTTGTAATTTGTTTTGTCTTTTTTCAATTTCATATCCTTTACCAAAAAATATTGTATCTCATGCTTAATATCTTTTGGCTGAAATTGTGCACGAATCTGTAAGATCCACGTGTCATTGTTTTATTAATTTCTACCGTCTGATTTCTAATAAATTCCGCGTTGCCTCATTTTCATTGGTTGATACGTTTTTCGTTCATTATTCATGTAAAACTTCCGGTGCCAAATAGCATTGTTGTTTCGTTATTTTAATTTACTATTTATTATTTTAAAAAACAAAAGAAATTGTATTTAACTCATTCGTAATGTAATACAGCTAGGGATGACAATTGGATCCAGACTCAATGGGTATCCGCAAAAATTACCCACAATGGGTAGGGTAATTACCCACCAAATGGGCCTGAGTCTGGGTCTGGGTAATTACCCGTACTTTTTAACGGGTACGAGTGCGGGTATATGTACTATAGTAATTCTCAAAAATTTAATTAATATTAATATATATTATGGTCACAAAAAAATTAA
Source organism: Sesbania bispinosa (assembly GCA_026901365.1). Taxonomy (NCBI): domain Eukaryota; kingdom Viridiplantae; phylum Streptophyta; class Magnoliopsida; order Fabales; family Fabaceae; genus Sesbania; species Sesbania bispinosa. The sequence continues at coordinate 184,681 of QLOH01000763.1, read as the reverse complement.
TATATACTACTAATTTAATTAATTTAAATGTTTTGAAAATGTTATAATTTTGTATTCATAAACACTGAAATATCAAAACTTGAACTAATTTTCATTCCCCTCCCACTATTCTCATCTCTCATCCACTTCCACATTACTGTAGTTATTTTGTAGTTAAATTTGGTGATCTATGAATTATTTTTCATTTGTGCTAGAGTGATTTTTTAATTAATTTTCATTTTCTAATGAATTTATTATTTTTATAATTAACAAAAGTGCAGGTAATGGATCCAGGTCCAGGTACTTAAGTACCCAGCAAGTAAGAGTACGAGTATCAGAATCACCACCCATGCGGATATGGGTCCGAGTTCGGGTATCTTTTCAAAACGCGGGTATGGGGACGGGTACTATAGTACCCTACCCAAACCCTATCCATTGCCATCCCTAAATACTTTTAAGGTCAACAACTTTTGTTGGTACAATAATTTTTTTAAAATAAAAAAAAAGAAAAGAAAAGTGTAAAGAAAAACGACGTCGTTGATACCTTTCCCCTGACTGCTCACTAGTTCAGTAGTTCACTGCATTTGCTTCCCTTGTCATCATTTCCTTCACCTGTTTCCAATTCAAATGAAGCCGAACATGAAAATTGAGCTTAATTTTCACTTCCCCTAAAACCACAGAATCCCAATTATTCTCCCTTTTTTTTTCATTCCGAAAGAACCCTAAAACTCTGAACCCATCACTACAGGGAAAAATGGCAATGCTTCCCCTCACAAACCCCAACGAGCTACTCTCATCCTCCTCCATTCCCACTCCAATTCGCCACAATGCACTGTCTTCCCCCTCCTCTACTCTCAGAAAGCGCGTTTCTCTAAACCCTAGAACAAGAACCAGCGCCCCTGAACCCCTGCGACGTCGTTTCGGGCCCGTCACCTGCTCCTTCGCATCCGCGGATAACGCCAGGATTAAGGTTGTCGGCGTCGGTGGCGGCGGCAACAATGCCGTTAACCGCATGATTGGTTGCGGATTACAAGTGAGTTTTTTTTTTTCTTTTTTCTTTTTCTTTTTTGTAATTAATATAAAGTTTTGTCTTTTATTTATTTTTGGAAGCCAATATGGCATTGTATTAATGGGTCTTTTTTTGGGTATTTACGTGTCATGTGCAATTGTGATAACTTTGGTGGGTTTGGTTGTTTTTGGGAGATGTTTTTTATCATGGTTGCAATTTTTGGAATCATGCCAGTATAATGGTGAAGATAGTTTGTTCATTCCAAGCTATTATTGGTGTTTTGCTGCTACACTGCTACTAAGTGATTGCTAATGTTGAATTCTGCTACATTTTATTTAGGGAGTAGACTTTTATGCTATAAATACTGATGCTCAAGCACTGTTGCATTCTGCTGCTGAGAACCCTATCAAAATTGGAGAACTTCTAACTCGTGGATTAGGTCAGGCCGCTTGCTTTCTACACCTAAGAAATTCCTCTTTGCTCAATTCTAACTTGCATATAGTTTGACTATCATTTGATTGGTGTGGTGTGTGTATGCATGTCCATGAATGTGGCCTTTGATTCGAGTTGCTTGATAGAGATGCAGGTACTGGTGGGAATCCACTCTTGGGGGAACAAGCTGCTGAAGAATCAAAAGAAGCTATTGCTGATGCTCTTAAAGGCTCAGATTTAGTGTTTGTAACTGCTGGCATGGGTGGAGGCACAGGGTCTGGTGCTGCTCCAGTTGTGGCCCGAATATCAAAGGAGGCAGGTTACTTGACTGTAGGTGTTGTTACCTATCCCTTCAGTTTTGAAGGACGCAAAAGATCCTTGCAGGCAGGTGTCATTTCTTTCCTTAGCTAAGAATAGACTAGTACAATGTTACTTAATATTGATCTCATTAGTATGCTAAAAAAAATTTAGATTTTTTTTTTCATTCATGCGCATTTGCAGTTGGCCATGCATCATGAATTATACCCATCTTAGACTTAGTTATGGCTGAAATGTGGTCGTGTATTTCATATATTGCTTGATGTTTATTTTTGTTTCTTCTAAGATATTGTGCTCCTCTGAGGATACATAGAGCAGTTAAAATTCAAATGTCATCCTTTCAGGCACTGGAAGCCATTGAAAAGCTGCAGAAAAATGTGGATACACTTATAGTGATTCCAAATGATCGTCTGCTTGACATAGCTGATGAGCAGACTGCACTTCAGGATGCTTTCCGTCTTGCAGATGATGTTCTACGACAAGGGGTACAGGGAATATCAGACATCATAACAGTGAGTATCTGGTCACAATAATGTGTAGAAGTTTAGCCAATCCTATTGTCACAATTGGATGTATATTTAATGTCAAATGCATGTTGTTGTCAGCTTATTGGGATGATATGCACTGTTGTGTCTTTTTACAGATACCTGGGCTTGTAAATGTAGATTTTGCTGATGTAAAAGCTGTGATGAAAGACTCTGGAACTGCAATGCTTGGAGTAGGTGTTTCCTCCAGTAAAAACCGTGCAGAAGAAGCTGCAGAGCAGGCTACTTTGGCTCCTTTAATTGGATCATCTATTCAGTCAGCTACCGGTGTAGTCTACAATATTACTGGAGGAAGAGACATAACTCTGCAGGAAGTGAATAGAGTGTCTCAGGTACTTCAGAACTTTATCAGCACTTGTGGAAGGAGAATTATAGGATTCCTTTTGCACTTTCATCTTGTGAATTTGTCATTAACATATGTATCCTGTTTTCAAAACTTAATTTTTATAGGTCGTGACGAGTTTAGCTGATCCTTCTGCCAATATTATATTTGGGGCTGTTGTTGATGATCGCTACAATGGGGAGATTCATGTGACTATCATTGCAACTGGCTTCTCACAGTCCTTCCAAAAGACACTACTAACAGATCCAAGGGCTGCAAAGCTGCTTGATAGATTACCCGGAGGCCAAGAAAACAAGGCAACAACCACTCCCCCCAATGCCTCAAACTTTCCATCAACAGTTGCATCTAGAGCAACCCCACGAAAGCTCTTCTTTTAGTTGCTTAGGTCTTCTACCCTTCTTTTTCTGATAGTCATTCAGCTGTTTCGTGCCCTTACCTCGAATATGGACTGTTTTTACAAACACTTTTCTTTTCTCCAAAATGTTGTCTATTGGCATCTCTCCTGAGTCAGATTGTTAGTGTAACAAACAGCTTGCTTGTAGCTCACTAAAACAGCATTTTTGTCAAATGAATGGATTATGGATATATAGATATACGGTACTTCATATGTTGACGTAGAAGCTTCAATTTTAGCACCAGAGCTAGCATGTTTTTCACATGACATTCTATGCACTCAGTGTGTGCAACAAAAAGGGACGGTATGGCCAAGTTCATAATTGAAAATCAAAATTGAAAATCGCAAAATTCAATTTTTTTTATTGGATTGTGTTGGTTCTTGAATCATATGTTAAAAATGGATCCAATTTAAACCAAATTTATATACACATGTATTATTTTATTATAAAATAATGATATATTTATAAAATTACTTACTAATATTAGTTTAATATAATATTATTTTTTAAAAATTAATTATATATTTATATTTATATTTATAAAATATAAATATAAATAATCATGTTGAGGTGGCATATGATGTGGCGTGTCTAGATGCATGACACATCATCAAAAAATGATAATAAGGACCTTTTTCAAAATTTTCAAATTTTATGAGGACTAAAAGAATAAAAATAATTTTATAAGGACCAAAAACAAAAATCGCATATTTTAGAATGATCAAAAAGTTATTTAAGCCTACTTTTTATGATTTTTATCTAATATCAGTTTAATATCACTATAAATATGTCAAACTTAAACTAGTTTTAAATTGATTTTCATGTCTCAGTTTTCTTTTTATATAATTGTGTATTTATATTGATAAATATAAGTTCCAATAAAAATGTTAGTTATTTATTTCCTCTTAAAAAATGAAATCCGGTCCAATTTAAATTGGATCAGATTGGGAAAAAAGTCAAAACTGATTGGATGACAAAATGATAAAATCGCAATGACTAGAACAAATATTTTTTGCTTTAAAATTGATCCAAAACGAACGGTGAACACCCCTAGTTGCAGTCACACAACGTAAGGATAAAAGTTCAATTTTTTGAGAAGTCAATTAGGGCTTCTTTAAGAATGCAACTCATGTAAGTTGCTATACATAATATTTTATAATTTTTTACACTTTTCTATAATGCCATATTATCTTTACTACTTTAAACATATCAATCAAATTTTTTACTTAAAAAGTTCTTTTTGTAGACTCCAAAATCTACCCCACATTTTCACATCTTATTAGTTATTATTTATCTCACTCTTAATTTAACATTTTTATTTCAAAGTATAAGTGGAATCCGATTAAAAGAGAGAGAAAGAGCAACTCTTTAGGGTTTAGGGATCCATTCTTTTTTAATTGCTCTTCAATGGGATGTGAATTGCTTTACAAATTGCTCTTCGGACATAAAGAGTGTGTTTAGTTTGCCATTTCAGCTAGCTGAAAGTTGAAAATAGTAGCTGAAACCATTTCAGAAGTGTTTGGGAATGTAGCTTTTTTGGGTAGCTACAAGCTTTTCTTAAAAACTACTTGGGGTAACTTTTTTTAAAAAGGCTCCAATTTTCAGCTGCTAGCTGAAAATTAATTACAAATTTAGCCCTCAACCACCCCCACTTATCATTATTTAATAATTAATGTTGTCCTTAAATGTCATTTAACCATTTTCAGTTAGTTTTACCAAACACATTCAATAGTTTTTCAGCTTTCAGCGAACTTTTCAGTTTTCAACGAGCTTTTCAGCTTTCAGCTAACTTTTCAGCTAGTTTTACAAAACACACTCAAAGTGGGTGAGCAACTCCCATTGAGTATGCCTTTATTTTAGAGAGACTTTTGGTCATGACACTACTTAAAGAATTTATATTATAGTAATAATGTGTATAAGGATATCTTGGTTGAAGGTAAAAAAATTAATTATATGGTAGGTAACATATCATAAAAACTTTCTCTTTTATATTGATTGTATATCAAATTAAATTCTTCAAAATAAAATAATAAAACTTGATTTGGGGTTGAGGGTTTTGGATACACCAAAAAAAAAACTGATATGGGATTTCTGGGGAATTGGCTGGTAGTTATGCTATGTGAGTATTTAATCCCATAAAGTTATAAATAAAGAATTATTAATATATAAATATTTTTTTGTCAAAATATAAATTAATTTTTTTGTCAGAAAATATAAATTTTTTTTTTTGGTCAACAAAAATATAAATTAATTAATATAGTATTTTTGGTAACAAATTCAACATGGGCTGGGAAGTAGATAAAGTCCAATTGACCACACAATAGTACAGCGAGATTTGGGCCTATGTGGGCCCGAGCCCAGTTCATTCTGAGTCAGAAAATCGTCGACGCGTCTCACTATATGCGCAAAGGTGATCAAGGCGACAGCACCGTGAGATCTCTACTTCAGAGTTCAGAGGTAACAATTCTAAACGTTTTTGGTTTTGCTGTTCTGTTATCACTTTCTGTTTTTCCTTCTCTTTCTCCGCATCCAAACACCCCAAATAGGGTTGCGTTTCCGCTCGGAAATATTATTCAATTTCCTTCGTTTTTTGTTTTCTGCTTCGCGGCAGGAATTCGTTTTCTCTGATCGAGATCTGGAAAGGAACGAATCAACATGGGTTTCTTGGTAACGACGCTAATCTTCGTGGTGATTGGGATCATCGCGTGCCTCTGCACCAGAATTTGCTGCAATAGAGGACCTTCTACCAATCTGTAATGCTTCTTCTAATCTTCGTTTCTAACTTTCTAACCTTCTGGTTCTCTTTCGATTTGTTTGTTTTTCTTCTCTTTTGTGTTCTCAATTTATCGATTCCGATGTCCGAGCGATCTCGAGAGCTGCTACATTTGATGAATTAGGGTCTCTACACTGAATTGGAGTATAGTACAGCATTTCTGAATTGTTTTGTTATGAGCTTCTGAACTGTAAAAATCCTGAATCTGGTTAGGGTTATCTCGTCATTGGTTTGAAATGAGTTCATTGTTGCATTGAGGGGGACTCTTTTTTTGTTAATTCTGAATACTAAAGCTCAACAGTTTGATCAGAAGGACTCAAGGATTATCTAAAGAAGTGTCATTCCTTGTTTTCTACTGCTTTAGCTTTTAGTGAAGATTTTGGGTGATCAAATTAGATTAAGGGGTGTCTTGCATAAAACTAAAATAATGACATTTATAGTCAGACTTAACTGAGTATTTTGGAAAAGTATTCCTAGATGCTAATTTTATAATATTTCTAGCGTTTCTTCAAGTATAAAGCTGCTAAAAATGTATAGGATTCATTACTTGTGGCACTCTTGTCATTGTCTTCTTTATGAATGCCTACATCTTCAACATCTTAGCTCTTGGTCATCAACTGCTCATGCCAACTTCTTGTTGTGTTTTATAATGCAAAATATTCAGATTTATTTAGTGACTCAAACGGTTTCTGCAGAATTTTTATTCAAACACAAACACACACACACTCACAAATCCCTTGAATATTCGTTTTATCTCCTTTCTTGATTACTACTCTCTTTATAATGCTTATATCATTCTCATTGAAATTTTTCTAATGTCTTGTTGTTCTGTTGCAGATTTCACCTAACTTTGGTTATTACTGCAACAATATGTTGTTGGATGATGTAAGTGCTATTTGATGGGCATTCTTCTTTTAGTTTGTGTTGATTTAGAATAAGAATTAGAACTTTTGCTTCTAGGTTTATTTTCCCTGATAAGGAATTGATCGATTAGAAGAAGAAAACATTAAATAGTGTGGCCTTATTGTCCCCATGTAAATAACTTTACTCTCACAGACTGACATGTTCTCGTAGTTAATGCGGTTCAAACTATTTGTTTTCATAGCTGTTCTTTCACCCTCTTAGACCATGATACTGCCATGTATATTTTTGTGTGTTTTTAGTCAAATTACCTGTGGTGTATACCAGCCCTCATTAAAATAAAAGTAATTGAAGCAGAATAGCTGAACTCTGAAAAGGTGGGATAGTTTAGATAGCCTGAGCATATTTCTACAGTTCTGTTCAAAGCATGGCATTGTGTTTTATCCGCAAAAACAGAGGCCATCATGCCACCATGTTCACTATTATGATGTTGGTAACTATTAAAATTCATATTGAATGCGAGAAAAGAGAGAAAGCTAAACTCAGAGAAATGTTGAATGTGTCGATTCTCATTCATTGCACAAAAAAGATGAAGGGAATCTGTTTATATACAACTCACATTCTAGAGGGAAAAAAGGGAAAACAGAAAACTAACTAATAGCTAGGTTCTAACTGACTAACAGCAAGCTATATTAGAAACTAATTCTGGTAGAAAATAAATAAACTTCAACACCCCTCCTCAAGTTGGAGTGTCTATGTCACACAATCCAAGCTTGGAAGTCAAATGAGAAAATGGACCAGGAGCCAAAGCTTTAGTTAGTATATCAGCTATTTGCGTGGAAGAGGACACTGGAAGCAGATGAATCAATCCCACCCAGTGTTATCAAATGGCGGAAATGGCGGCGCAATTGCGGAATGGCGAGGCGGTTTTATGGCAAACCGCCATAACGCATGGTTGCAATGGCGGATTTGTGATGGCGGCGCAATTGCGGCCGCCATGACCATGGCGGCGTGGCGTAAATTGCGGTAATGGAGAAAAATAGCGGCCAAACTGCTTGGTTCTTTCATGAAAAACCGGGTTGGAGGCTATATGAATTGTTGATCTGTTATCACAATAAAGAACAATAGGATCAGTGGGAATAAGATTAAAATCTTGCAGCAAGTACAGAAGCCATTGAGCTTCACATGTGGCATGAGCTAATGCCCTGTGTTCAGCCTTGGATAATGATCTTGATACAACTTATTGTTTCTTGCTTTTCCATGAGATTAGTGCATCTCCTAAGAAAAAACAATAGCCACTGATGGATCTTCTTGAATCAGGACATGAACCCCAATCTGAGTCACTGAAACCCGTGAGCTTTAAATTTGACTTAGCAGGGAAAAATAGTCCCTTGGTTGGTGAGTTCTTAATATACGTGAGAACTCTGTGAGCAGTCTGATGATGAATATCAGTGGGGCAATCTAAGAATTGACTTAACTAACTGACTGCATAGGAGATATCAGGTCTAGAGTGAGTGAGGTATAAGAGTCGGCCAATAAGTCTTCTATAGGAAGTAATGTCTATTAAGGGATTGCCAACATTTTTCTGTAATTTGAGTGAAGAGTCCATTGGAGTAGTACAAGGTTTGGAAGCAAGTAATCCCGAATCAGAGAGCAAATCCAAGGCATATTTTCTTTGATGAAGAACAATTCCTTCTTTAGACCTAGCAATTTCAAAACCAAGGAAAAATTTCAAGTTTCCCAAGTCTTTAATGCTGAATTTCCTGTCTAGTGTTTGCTTGACAGCAGAGATCTCGTTCATATCATTCCCTGCAAGTACCAAATCATCCACATACACCAGAATTGCAGTGAAAGAAGAAGAATGAGTCTTGGTGAAAAGAGAGTAGTCAGCCTTTGATTGTGTGTAACCATATTCCAGCAAGGTGGCGGTAAGCTTGGCATTCCATTGTCTACTTGCCTGCTTCAGTCCATAAAGTGACTTTGTTAGTTTACAAACAAGATTACGACTAGGTAAAGTAAGTCCTGCAGGTGGAGTCATGTAGACCTCTTCTTCTAGTTCCCCATGTAGAAATGCTGTATTAACATCTAATTGGTGAATGTACCAATTATTGGCAGCAGCAAGACTCAATAAGGTTCTGATAGTGGTGGACTTCACAACTGGACTAAAAGTCTCTAGATAGTCAATTCCAGCAGTCTGTGTATATCCCTTGGCTACCAATCTAGCCTTGTACCTCTCTATAGATCCATCAGCATGATGTTTTATCTTGAAAACCCATTTACAGCCAATCAACTTTTTGCCTGGGGGTAAAACAGTTAACTCCCATGTGTGAGTCTTAGCTAAGGCACTCAATTCTGATTGTATTGCTTCTCTCCAATGAGCTTATGTAACAGCTTGGTGATAGGTAGATGGTTCAATGTTAGATGAAATGGCTAAGGTATAGTGTCTGTGGGTAGGAGACAATCTGTGATAAGAAATAACAGAATCTAAGGGTATGTTTGTGAGTTGAATTTTGGAGGGGAAGGGAGGGAAGGGAGGGAAGGGAAGGGTTTATTGGAAGCCCTTCCCCCCTTTGTGTTTGTGAGTTTAAGTATTTTACAAAGTCTTTCCCTCCTCTTCTCCCCCTCCCTTCCCCCTCCAATCCTTTCCTTTTCCTCCTCTCTAAACTCACAAACACACCCTAAAGGGTATGGTGATTTGGAAGTATGTGAAAGAGGTGTGGTTGAGGTTAGTAGAGAACAATAATAGTCTTGTAGGTAGGTGGGAGTTTTTCTGATTCTAGTAGATTGTCTCACAGGTGGTATAGAGGTAGGTGAAGTGTCAGCTGTATTTGGAAGTATGGTGGGTGAATCAAGAAAGGAATAAGTGTCTAGTGGTGAGATGATGGGATAAATGGGGTCAAAGTTAGAATTTGGTGTATGGGATGGTGTTTGTGAGAATGGAAAGATGTGTTCATAGAAGGATGTATTTCTGGATAAAAAAATTTCTCTATTTTTAAGGTTATAGAGAATAGAACCTTTAGTATGTGCCTTATATCCAAGATATACACAGCTTCTAGACCTTGCATCCAATTTCTTCCTTCCTGCCACCAAGGTTGAAGCATAGCAAAGGCAGCCAAATACCTTTAAATCTGAAATATCAGCTTGAACTCCATAAAGAACCTGATAAGGAGACAATTCGGACAAAAATTTAGTAGGTTGTCTGTTAATCAGATATATAGCATGACTCACAGCATAATTCCAAAAATGTTTTGGCATCTTGGACTGAAACATAAGTGCTCGAGTGACAGCCAAAATGTGTTGGTGCTTTCTTTCTACTACACCGTTTTGCTCTGGTGTCTCCACACATGTCCTTTGATGAACAATTCCCTTAGATGCATAGAAACTGGTCAGGAGGAACTCGGGTCCATTATCAGACCTAATGCATTTAATTTTCACACCAAATTGAGTATGTATCAGCTCTACAAGTGACTGGATCAGAGTAGAAACCTGTGACTTATGCTTCATGAAATAAATCCAAGTAAATCTGGATTTGCCATCCACAATAGTTAAAAGGAACCTATGACCAGATAAAGATGGCTGTGAAATGGGTCCCTAAATGTCAGCATGTATTAAATCAAAACAGTGAGATGAACTTGTAGTACTCAAACAGAAGGAAGCTTCTTATGCTTTGCCATATGACATGTATCACAGGGATCCAATGTTTTGTTACATCTTATGAAAGGAAATTGAGATTTTAAAGCTACAAGTTTAGCATGGGATAAATGTCCCAGCCTCATATGCCACAAATTGTCATCATATCGGTAACAATTATTCAAACAGGAATTGAAATTTGAATGAGGAACTAAAAAAGAACTTGCTCCCTTCTTCTCATCCAAAACATATAGACCATCTTCAAGATCAGCTACACCAATCATCCTCAAGCTCTGGAGGTCCTGAATTACACATTTAGTGTTAGTAAATTCAAACTTACTATCCAATTCCTTTGTCAACCTTGAGACTGAAATCAAGTTGAAATGAAATGATGGAATGTAGAGCACATCAGTCAGAAACAAATCATTCGAGAAAAATATTGAACCACAAAGAGAAGTGACTACTTTATTCCCATCTGGAAGATTAATGGTGATTGGTTTAATTCTTCTGAAAGAACTAAATAGATCTGAAGAAGTACATACATGGTCAGTGGCACCAGTATCTATAATCCAAGAGGAATCCTTAGAAACAACTTTGTTCATACCTTGGATCTTGCTTGGAGCAAGTTGTCTGGCTGAGATTTGATTAACTGAGTGTTGACTTGGCTGAATCATTGCAAGAATAGCTTTATGCTGCTCAGGTGTGAAAAACAGATTGTTGTCTGCAGTATCACTTCTTTCCTTTTGACTATGGGAATTTTCACTCATCTGATCATCATCATATGCTTCATTTTCTTCATTTGCACACATGTTAATCTGCACTCCTTTCTTGAAATGAGGTGGAAAACCGTGCTTCCTGTAACACTGATCAACTGTATGTCCACTTCTATTACAATAAGAGCAAAACCTTTGTGTTCTACCTCCTCTACCAGAACTTGAACTAGAAGATTTATAACCACCTCTTCCTCTTCCTCTAATAGAAAAATTTCCTTCAGCAATATTAACAAGGGCCTTTCCTTCCTCTGAACTAAATTGTGTCATAATCTGTCTCTCTTGTTGGATTAACAAAGAGAAAGCCTTAGCTATATCAGGCAGTGGTTGCATCAACATCACTTGCGACCTAACTGCTGAATAATCATCATTCAATCCTCTCAAGAACCTTATCACATAGTCATTATCTTGTTGTGTCTTAATTGCTGGAATCAAATTACAATGACATGCAACCTCACAAGTACATTTAGGAATATGCCTGAAATTTTCTAGTTCTTGCCACATGATTTTCAATTGAGTGTAGTAGGAAGTAATGGTTAAATCTTTCTGTTTAAATGCATAAATCCCCTCCTGAAGTTCAGAAATTCTGAATACATCACCTTGATAATATCTAGCATGCAAATCATTCCATATCTCTGCAGCTGTGTCCATCCATAAGATACTTTGAGCAATTTCTGTGCTAACCGAGTGAATAAGCCAAGCCATAATCATTGTGTTGCACCTCTTCCATGCAATACTCAGAGGATCTCCCGTTTCAGGTTTTGTAATGCTTCCATCAACAAATTGGAGCTTGTTCTTCGAATCCAGTGACATTTTCATAGCTCGCGCCCCAGAATGATAGTTCTCCCCTGTCAGCACACTCGACACTAATGCAGAAGCTGGATTTTCATTGGGATGAAGATAATACGGATCCAATGGATCAAGATTATTCGCCATTTCAGCAGAAACAAGAAGGAAGAAGAAGATGAAATCGAACAGAGAAAAAATCGATCTGATCAAGAAGAAAACACAGCGACGATCGCAGAAGCAGTGGCAGAGCTCCTTCAAACTATTGAAGGAGCTCTGATACCATATTAAAATTCATATTGAATGAGAGAAAAGAGAGAAAGCTAAACTCAGAGAAATGTTGAATGTGTCGATTCTCATTCATTGCACAAAAAAGATGAAGGGAATCTGTTTATATACAACTGACATTCTAGAGGGAAAAAAGGGAAAACAGAAAACTAACTAATAGCTAGGTTCTAACTGACTAACAGCAAGCTATATTAGAAACTAATTCTGGTAGAAAATAAATAAACTTCAACAGTAACTGAACATGTCCAACTGTAAATAGATATTGACAGTAGTTATTTTGAAGATTATCCTTTTCTTTGATTCAACTACTCTGTCATTTTATATGTTGTATGAACATTCTAAATGTGGGGTTGTACCAGAAAAAAATGTAAATAGGTGATTTACTTAAATATTTGAATTTCTGCTCATCATTATGCATATTTCATCATCCACAAGGAGCTTGTGATAAAATTTGCATAACATGAGTAGAGTGATGTTAAGTGCCTCATTACACGGAATAAATGCTGTCTGACAGTGTGTCAAAAGGTCATATATGATTTTTTTTTTGTTGGATAGCTCATTTTGAAGTTCACTATCATTCTATCAACATATAGATAAGGCCCATCTTCACTGATCTTTCAGTGACCTAATTTCCGAAGATCTAAATACTCTAACCCTGAGTGATGAACTTCTGTTAATTTGTGAAAACATTTCCAACTGGTTCTGTTGTAATTCTAACTTGTAAAAATAGCATATCATGTCCTGTTTGTCATTAAGCTTACTTTGGTCTTTTTGTTCTATCAGGTGGGCAATTGTATATCTAGCGCAGATGAAACCACTCATAGTACCTATACTGAACGAGGGTGAATAAGTCTCTGTGAACGGATGTAGCTTCCTGTAAGTTAGAGAATATGGATCACAGATTGGCTGCTGGACAGAATTTAGTATCAGCTCTCATGAATCGTTCAGTATTTTCTAAAGGTGGTTCTGTATGTATTTCTTGTTGGATAATGGCATTTCTATTGCTGCCTGAGTTGTTGTATTTAACCCTCATTCATTTCAGATGTCTGTAGACAATGATATTAAGTATGTATTTGGTGATAAATAATTCGATGAAAGAAAATCATGTTTTCTCTGGGGAAAAAACATGAAAATGGGTCAAGTTTGTGCGACTCTTGCTTTTTTATGTACAATTCTTTATGAATGAACTATGAACCGGCCACTACGAGATGGATGAAACATTGAAAATTTATTACTGATGAGTACATGGATAGTTTTAGTATTCCTTGTCAGTATTTATACAAGAATAACAAGTAAGAGTGTCAGTTCAGGTTGATTGCAGAAGTCACTGGCATGACTCCTGAACAAAATAATGTCAATTATATAAATATTACACAAAAGGAGCTCCTGCATACGAATTGCCAGTATATTAATTAAGATCGTAGTTATAAGACTTGGCTTGATCTAGTGAACCGGCCAAGTAATGGGCTCAATTAATATGTTAGACTGATTATGTTTTAAAATCGTTGGACTTGATTTGACTTGGTTAATTTTCAGCAAGCTAGTGATTTGGCCAAGTTGACTCACTCACAAAAAGAATGTGTTAGTTTTGTGTGTTTTGTACATTTTTTCTTAATTGTTTATATTCGTAGCGTAATGTCAATTAATATGTCTCAAGTATTTAATAAAAATTATTTTAAAAAGATTGGTAAAAATAAAAAGGCCATTGCAGAGTGGTAAAAGACAATTGTCCCAACTTAATATATTACAAATTTATCGAACTTTTTTGGTTTTTCATTGGAAAGAGCAAGTAGGCCTTGCAGTTCATTGAACCGAAATTTCTGAATTCCATGTAAATCATCATTTTCATTTCTATTGATATAAAATCTTTCCACTTGGGTACACATGTCACCTTGATAATCAATTTCTTTCCCTCCTAAAAACATCGTATCATTCTTCTTACTTTTTTTTTATCAAAATTATATTTCCACATTTTTATCAAAATTATATCTTCATTTATTTAGCTTCTATTGTACTTTTTTTATGAATCACAGGTACTCTCCATGAGAGGCAATTTTAATCCAGTCGTTTTCTTTTTCCTTTTAATTTTTTTATCTCACTTTCATTTTATTTTTTATTATGATATTAAAATATTTTCTCTCATTATTTTTTTTATTAATTTGTTTCATTATAAAAGAAATTTTATTATGAACTGCGGGTATTCTCCACGGGAGATAGTTCTGTTCTTACCATTTTATTTTTTCTCACACATTAATTTCCTTTTTTATTATCCTTTTTACTTTTTTTTATTTTTTTTATCAAATGATATCTCCATTTATTTAGTCATCATCATCATCATTTCTACTGATATAAAATCCTTCCACTTGGGTACACATGTCACCTTGATAATCAATTTTTTCCCCCCTAAAAACATCATTATATCATTCTTCTTACTTTCCTTTTTTTTTTATCAAAATTATATCTCCACATTTTTATCAAAATTATATCTTCATTTATTTACCTTCTATTGTAGTGTTTTTTTTATGAATCACATGTATCCTCCACGGGAGGCAATTTTAGTCCAGTCGTTTTCTTTTTCCTTTTAATTTTTTTATCTCACTTTCATTTTATTTTTTGTTATGATATTAAAATATTTTCTCTCATTATTCATTTTTATTAATATGTTTCATTATAAAAGAAATTTTATTATGAACTGCGGTATTCTCCACGGGAGATAATTCTGTTCTTACCATTTTATTTTTTCTCACACATTAATTTTCTTTTTTTTATTATCCTTTTTACTTTCTTTTTATTTTTTATCAAAATTATATCTCCATTTATTTAGTCATCATTTCTATTGATATAAAATCCTTCCACTTGGGTACACATGTCACCTTGATAATCAATTTTTTTCCCTCCTAAAAACATCATCATATCATTCTTCTTACTTTCCTTTTTTTTTATCAAAATTATATCTCCACATTTTTATCAAAATTATATCTTCATTTATTTACCTTCTATTGTAGTGTTTTTTTTATGAATCACAGGTATCCTCCACGGGAGGCAATTTTAATCCAGTCGTTTTCTTTTTCCTTTTAATTTTTTATCTCACTTTCATTTTATTTTTTATTATGATATTAAAATATTTTCTCTCATTATTCATTTTTATTAATATGTTTCATTATAAAAGAAATTTTATTATGAACTGAGGTATTCTCCACAGGAGATAGTTCTGTTCTTACCATTTTATTTTTTCTCACACATTAATTTTCTTTTTTTTATTATCCTTTTTACTTTCCTTTTATTTTTTATCAAAATTATATCTCCATTTATTTAGTCATTTCTATTGATATAAAATCCTTCCACTTGGGTACACATGTCACCTTGATAATCAATTTCTTTCCCTCTTAAAAACATCATATCATTCTTCTTACTTTCTTTTTTTTTAATCAAAATTATATCTCCACATTTTTATCAAAATTATATCTTCATTTATTTAGCTTCTATTGTAGTGTTTTTTTATGAATCACAGGTATCCTCCACGGGAGGTAATTTTAATCCAGTCGTTTTCTTTTTTCTTTTATTTTTTTATCTCACTTTCATTTTATTTTTTTATTATGATATTAAAATATTTTCTCTCATTATTCATTTTTATTAATATGTTTCATTATAAAATAAATTTTATTATGAACTGCGGGTATTCTCTACGAGAGATAGTTCTGTTCTTACCATTTTATTTTTTTTCTCACACATTAATTTTCTTTTTTTATTATCCTTTTTACTTTCTTTTTATTTTTTTTATCAAAATTATATCTCTATTTATTTAGCTTCTATTGTAGTTTTTTTTATGAATCTCGGGTATCCTCCACGGAGGCAGTTTTAATCCTGTGGTTTTCTTTTTTCTTTTATTTTTTATCCCACTTTCATTTTCTTTTCTTATTATGATATTAAAATATTTTCTCTCATTATTTGTTTTTATTAATATGTTTCATTATAAAAGAAATTTTATTATGAACTGCGGGTATTCTCCACGAGAGACAGTTCTGTTCCTACCATATTATTTTTTTCTCCCACATTAATTTTCTATTTTTATTATCCTTTTTACTTTTTTTTATCAAAATTATATCTCCATTTATTTAGCTTCTATTGTAGTTTTTTTATGAATCACGAGTATCCTCCACGGGAGGCAGTCTTAATCCTGTCGTTTTTTTTATTTTTTATCTCACTTTCATTTTCTATTTTTATTATGATATTAAAATATTTTCTCTCATTATTCGTTTTTATTAATATGTTTCATTATAAAAGTATTTTTTTATGAATTGCGGGTATTCTCCACAGGAGACAGTCCTGTTCCTACCATTTTATTTTTTCTCACACATTAATTTATTATTATTATTATTATTATTATTATTATTATTATTATTATTATTATTATTATATTACATTTAATGTACATCAACACATTTATTATATTCCCTAATGTGTGTTTCATGTAATAAAAAATCAGAAATGGACTATGACAAAAACTGTATCATCATTCTTTTTACTTTTTTTTTCATTTTTTATGAAAATCATATTTTCATTTCTTTAGCTTCTATTGTAGAGTTTTTTTCTCCTTTTTGTTTATTTTTAATTAATCATTCACTTATAATATTATTCCTTTTCATTCTCATGTTAGTAAAGTGGTTTTTTTATGAATTACAGGTATCATCCACATGAGGCGGTCTTAATCCTGTCGTTTTCCTTTTTCTTTTATTTTTTATCACACTTTCGTTTTCTTTTTTATTATGATATTAAAACATATTCTCTCATTATTTGTTTTTATTAATATGTTTCATTATGAAAGAATCTTTTTATGAACTGTGGGTATTCTCCACGGGAGACAGTCCCGTTCCTACCATTTTATCTATTTTATTTACTCTATATTAAAATTATTCCCAGTTCCCACAATACATGTGTCGTGTATTCAAACTTCCGTTTTTTTTTCTTTTTTTGGTTTTCTTTTCTAAATTTAGTAATTGTTTTTTATGCAATGAATAACAGGCATCCTCAACGAGAGATTCTTACTTTTGTTATTTTCTTTTATTTCTATCGCACTTTTGTTTTCTTTTTTTTATTATATTAAATCATTTTCACTAATTATTCGTTCATATAATTTGTTTTATTATAAGAGTAATTCTTTTTTTGTTTTGGTAAGGAAAAATTTAGGGTGAGAGGATGGTGCCCCAATCCAAGGCAGGGAGCCTCCAGACTCAAAGAGCACTTACAGAGGTACTTACATTTTACCTCACCTCAAGGGGACGAGTGGGGGTTCGAACCTACGACCTGTCAGATACGAGACCCTGTCTTGCTCCACTCGACCAACCTCTAGGGGTTATAAGAGTAATTCTTTTTAATGAACCACGGGAAGCAATCTTGCTCTTACCATTTTTTCTCATACATTAATTTTCTTTTTTATTATTATATTAAAACATATTCTCTTAATATATAAGTACTTATGATAGCTAATATTTTATCTCGTGCGAAGCACGGGCAACATAAATCATACCATCAATTTATCCGTGCGAAGACACGGGTCACCTACTAATTAATTATATAAATGAGCCTTGCGTTTTCAATTGTGATTTTTTTTTATTAATATAATAATTAGTTTTCATTCTAGAGTTGCTTCGATTGACCACATTTTCTGGTTTAAACTTGGCCATTGGCCCCTGGCCCCGTAAATAAGCCATATTGTTGCTCTTATAATTAATGTGCTACAAATTACAAATTCAAGCCCCATATATAAAGAGAGCTACATTATTATTTATCAACTCCAATATTTTCACTTGCATTGCCATTTGTTAAGAAGTAACCACATGGCTTACTCAAGGCCATATCTGTGCCTTGGTCTTGGGCTTTTTGTTATTCTCTCTTCTCAAGCTTTCGCTCTTCAACTGCCTGAGCCTGAGGCTGAGCCTGAGGCTACCCTTCCGCCCGGTGGGTCATTCTTACCTATATATATTTTAACACTGATTATAGAAATTGTCATACTTTGTTTATTATAATTTGTAAAGATTAATATGAGTTATGACACACTAATTTAACAATAAAAAACCTATGATGCATTATTACGTATATTGGTATAATTTGTCTTGGATGTAAATATTTTAAAGTGAGAAAATAATATTTTTTATCTCAACTGAACTGTGTCAATAAATAAATTCTTATAAGTTAATTTTAATAAATTTATTATTTGTTATATAATGCATATGTATGTAATGTAATATCATGTAATGATTGATTTTTATTTTCAAATGAGTAATTATTTTAGAGGAGCAAAATTTATTTATTTATTTACATATATATATATATATATTTGTTGTTAATGTGCAGGGAGAAAAATGACATTGGATGGCCGCATGGAAGATTTCATGAGGGCCGTACAGATCCTAGAGAGTAATAATAATATGATGATTCCTCATAGTCTAAGTGGTGAGACACCAATACCATGGCATTGACATTGGCATGCCTTTCATTGTAATGAATAGTATTATATAATTGACCACCACTACTCTTTAATTTGGCTTGCTAGATTCTGAAGATGAGAGGGTTTTCCATCGAACTCGTCGTGGAACCATACTTGGAGATTATAGCTATGCACCACCTGCAGGTATATATATATATATATATATATATATATATATATATATATATATATATATATATATATATTTCGTCCCTTTCAAGTTGGAAGATATATAATGCAAAAATAATTAAAATTCGCCTTCACTCCCCATTGCTTCTTAATTTGGATTTTAGATAGAGAGACAAAAAAAAATGAAAAGAAAGATAAAAATAAAAATAAAAAATATAAAAGGGAAAGGTGTGAAAAAAAAAATCAAAACTCATTGGGTTGGT
Organism: Sesbania bispinosa; assembly: GCA_026901365.1. Classification (NCBI taxonomy): domain Eukaryota; kingdom Viridiplantae; phylum Streptophyta; class Magnoliopsida; order Fabales; family Fabaceae; genus Sesbania; species Sesbania bispinosa. Next base: position 165,673 of record QLOH01000763.1, on the reverse strand, counting down.
ATTTTTATTATCAGAAAAAAATTATTAATCTTAAAAAAAATCAAATTCTGATCTCCTAATTAAACTCCTCCAATGATCACGTCCATGCTTTTACATATATATTATATTTTTGACTGTGGAATTTAATAAATTATTGCAGAGGCAGAAGAGGATAAGGATAGAAATGTGAAGCGTTCTTCAGATGAAATTGATAATGTTGCTATTCCTCCTGGATCTGGAACCCGAAGATTACTAGGGGACTTTCGTCACCACATAATAAAGATGCCTCACCATATTAATTAATTAAAATCGACCAACTATATATATCGCGATTTATCGTTTGGTGCGTACGTGCCTTGTATATATGGGCACGAAAAATAAACTCACTACTATATATATCAATGTCCTAAATAAAAAAGCTAAGTAGTACGTAGCCCTTGTGCTATTTCTATGCTTATGATCAGGTGTTACATTATGTTTATGATTATGCACGTTTGCTATGTGTATATATTAGAGAATTTGAAATTATGCATTGTGAGTATAATTATTTAATTAATTAATTAAAGGAATATCTCTATAACTCATTTACACCTAACAAATAAATCTCTCTCTCTCTCAACGGAACAAAACATTTTAATTTGTAATATCTCTTTATTTAATTTCTATGAAGACTTCTATATAGAATTTAAGTGGAAAACACGATCTCTGGTGGTTCCTTCTCTGTTGGCTAATGTTACGGACGAATACTATTTGGTCATACTCAAGTCAGCCCAATGAGGTCTTAGAATCATAAAGCACATAAGTTATCAAGTACACAAGTCGGCCCAAGTACACAAGTCGACTCAAGTGCATAAGTCGGCCCAAGTACACAAGTCAGCCCAAGTGCACAGCCCTAGTACACAAGTTAGCCTAAGTACATAAGTCAACCCAACTCAGAAACCCTACTGGGAGCACCTTAGGCGCGTCCATACAATCTCGTATCGGGTCACGTCCCAAGGGTAGGCCCAAATCCATAAATATTCCTCTATAAATACTGGTAACGTGTAAGGTCAGGTATGCATGAATCACCTTAGTTACTATTACTCTGCTAGGGTTCAGGCTGACTTGGGCGTCGGAGTGTCTTTACAGGTACTCCCCCACCATGGACCGAGTAGAGAGATTCATCAGAGACAAGAACCGAGTTTCGAGTTCCATACTCGAACATTTGAAGACCGAGTCCGAGCATCTGAGTCCGAGTTCCATACTCAATCATTTGAAGACCGAGTACGAGATCCTTAAAGCACCTGAGTCCGAGTTCTATACTCGAACAGTTAATTGACTCATTTACATTTTATGGCATTGCGTTGTTGCGCCTTATGTTTCATTAATTTTTGCTTGCCCCCTATCTTCTTTCATATATTTGCTCATGAGATAATTTATACGGTTATACCCCTCTGAGTTAACTCGTACGCGTTCCCTTCTACAAAGCATTTGCATTCCTTTTTTTTTGGGTTAAGAGAACATTCATTGAAAAATGTCCAACGACACTTACAAAGCTTAAGGATGCTAAATAGAGAGTATTACAGCAATGCACTACATATTTAAACAACAAATCGAGCACGCATACTCGGTCAATCTAAACAATTTAGCAGTCCTAAAAAAACCTCATATTACAAAAATTTTTGAAACAACATGAACTTTTCTTCTCTTTTTTTTAATTCCTTCCGGATCAACACATGTTCAACATCAACTTCAAGCAATAATCCACAACATCAACCGCAATCAATCTGAGTAAAGCAATGCTGCAAAATTAAGCTCTAGTGGTGGAAATGCAAAGAAGGCAACAAGACTGAGTAAAAATAGTGCTGTAAGAGCAAGATGATGACTCTAACAGAATCTCACAAAGGAGGAGGTGATGGCCAGAAGGGAGAAGGGAGAGGTGGCGGCGGCGGCGGCGGTGGTAGTGGATGGAGAAAGAAAAAGAAAAACAAAACATATGAAAACTCTCACAAAAGAGAGAGAAAAACTCACCTATTGTGAGTAAGAAACCCTACTATATAGAGGGAGAAGGTCATCCCATGGAGGGGAAGAGCCCCCAAGGGGGACAAACTCTCCGCAGGAAGCTAGGGTTTCTGGTTTTCTCTCCTTGGCGCTGAGCTCTAGATGATAGCTATTCCACGTTTATGCCCGTCACTTGAAAGCATTTGCATTCCTCTCTCTTTACTTTTTCAATACATCATGGCTTTCATATTCTTCTGCTCGCAACATATTTTTTTTGGTAGGATATAGGCCCAATATTTACGTAACTCTTAAGCAAACTATAAAAAAACCTTTTAAATTAACAAAAATAATTCATTAAAATAAGATATCTGGGTTTCAAGATATTTACTGAAAGGCCTACAATATCAGATTTCAAGAATATAGTAGATAAGGTGAACCAGAGATTAGCCTCTTAGAAAGGAAAACTTCTTAACAAAGCTGGTAGACTTACCCTGGTGAATTCAGTATTAAATTCTATACCAACTTACATTATGCAAATACATTGGCTGCCTGCTAGTGTGTGTGATGAATTGGATAGAAAAGCTAGAAATTTCCTATGGAAGGGTGCCTCTTCTTCTGGTGTTAATCTAGTAAAATGGGAGACTGTTTGCATGCCAAAGAAGGTTGGAGGTCTTGGAGTGAGGCCTGCTAGGCTCCAGAATACATCATTGTTAGGCAAACTTGTTTGGGAGATTTTACAAAAAAATGATTCAAAGTTATGGGTTGAAGTTCTGAATGCTAAGTATGGGAATGGTTCAAATTTTTTTTAAAAAAATAGGAAGGCTTCCTTTGTGTGGAGATCAATGCAAAAGGCTGCAGAGGCTCTGAAAGAGGGTTTTGTAACAAGGTTGGGTGAAGGAAACTCAGATTTCTTGTTTGATTATTGGCTTCCTACTGGGCCAATAAGTGATGATGTAGATTTTATAAATTCTCATGATTTACATATCAGAATTAAGGATATTTATGATGGGCAGAATTGGAACTTGAATGCTCTATGGACTAGGATCCCTCCTCATATTAGTCACTTGATTTATGCTATCAAATCCCCTATAGTCCCTGGAACTTCAGAAGTTATATCTTGGGGTGGTGCTGCTAGTGGAATCTACACAGCTAAGGAAGGTTTCATATGGCTTTGGAGTCAGACTTCTAATCAGATCCCATTACAGAAGTGGGGTTGGATTTGAAGACTGAAATGTAGTGAGTCAGTTAAATTTTTAGTGTGGCTTGCTGCTCATGACAAGCTACCTACAAGAGGCTTGCTCCAACATAGACATATTATAAACTCTTCTTTGTGCTTGTGTTGTAATTCGGAAGAGGAAAGTGTGATGCACTGTTTGAGAGACTGCATTCATATTAGACAGCTGTGGGATAGCATTGGAATAAAATCTCAACCTAATTCTAATTTCTGGAATCTAACAATTGCTTTTGATTGGATACTCTGGTCCTATAATAAATTTGGTTCCTTATTCCTTGCTGCTATTTGGGTGATTTGGCTAGCCAGGACTAGGAAAGTTTTTAATGGAACAACAACATCTTTGATCAGCTGCAGTGGAATGTTTATAATCTTCACCAAGATTTCAGATCTGTTTTTGGTGAAGCTAATTCTTATTCTGATCAAAGCAGGTTTTGGATAAAGTGGATTGCTCCTCCTCAAGGCTGGGTTGCTGTCAATGTGGATGGAAGTTTTTCTACCAATAACCATGCTGCTGGTATTGGTGGTATTATCAGAGACTCTACTGGTTCCTGGCTGAAAGGATTTTTTGGGTCTATCAATGCTAATGATATTTTAGAAGCTGAGTTGTGTGCAGTTCTTCATGGGCTCAAAATTGCTTGGATTGAGGGCTATAAAAATATCATTCTTTGGACTGACTCCTCCAGTGCTTTGAATTTATGCAGAGATGCCATCCAGGATCATCACTTGTATGTGGGTATTATTAAAGAAATTAAGAGTCTGCTTAGTCAAAATTGGTCTGTCACTCTTAATTTCATTCATAGGGAAGGCAATCAGTGTGCCGATGCTTTAGCTAAGAAAGGTGTTTCTACTATAAACCCTTCATTTGTAGTTTTAGATTCACCAGGGTCTTTCTATGACTTAGTCTTAATGATTCTAGAGGAGTCCTCTTTCCTAGAGGTAGTGGCTGAGGATTCCTTATGTAGGTTGTACTGTTTCTTTTTTTTAATTCATATACTTTACCAAAAACTTTTGAGATATACCTTATATTATCATTATGACTTTTTCTTCTTTAAAACAAGTTGAAGAGATCAAAGATTACAACATTGTTACATTTGTCACTCTTGCAAAAATGGTAATCACATGTTTTGAAAAGAATACGTTTTAATGACTTAGACAAACTAATAACTATTTTTTTAGATTTCATGCTTTGGGTTGGTAAAATTAGCTAAAAAGCTAACTGAAAAACTGAAATTTAGTTAAAAGCTTAAAAGCAAGCTGATTTGATCGGAAGTGTTTGGTAAAACTAGCTGAAAATGGTAAAATGACATATAAGGACATCATTAATTAAGTAATGGTGAGTGGGAGTTGTTGAGGGATAAACTAGTAATAATTTTTTAAGTTGAGTTGAAAATGAGAGCTTTTTTTAAAAAACAACCTCAAGTAACTTCTTAAAAAAAGCTAATAGCTACCTAAAAAAGCTATTTTACCAATAACTGATAAAATAGTTTCAGCTACTAATTTAAGTTTTCTCCTAATTAAAATGTATTACCAAACACATTAACTTGTGAAATAATGTCAGTGCCAAATTTAATACCTTTGGGATGTAAGAAAGTTATAATAGGATAAGAGAACTTTTTTAAGAAAAGTATTTAGTTTTTTTGTAATAGACTAATACTTATTAAGTACTCGTCCTATTAATAAGAAAAATTAGATAAAAACACATATATTAAAAAAATAATTAATATGTTAATTTTCAAGAAATTACTATATAAGATTACAAGTTCAGCCCTATTTAAAATTAAACCCTACTACCATGGTAATTATGTCACTCTAAAACCTTTAATAGTCAATAAGGACAAATATGAGAAAAATAATAAATGCTTCTAGCTAGACTTGTGTGTTTTGTCTTATAATGCAAAAATTTCAAACGTGTTATCCTATAAATAGGGTCGAAGGGAGTAATAATTACTAACTTTTTTTCTATTTTTTAAATAATATTAGTAAATAAAATTCTTTTTATGACTAAAATAATGGTTTTATTCACTTTACCCGCAACTTTGATTTTGGGTGCATAATAAAAACAATAAATGTGGAAGTCCATTTCTCATGGATAGAGAAAACATGTTACATTTATACAATACTAGATCAAATTATTTTTGTGAACATTTAATAAATTAATTTGAATTATTTTATAAAATTATTTTTTATTAAAACAATTTTGAGGTCAAATAATTTATATGTGGATACTTTAATTTTAAAAGTGATTTTTAAATGTGGAATGATTTTTTTAATTTTATTTTTTATCTCTTTTTTTTTCTACCCTTAATTTTGAGTGTGGAGGAAATTTTTCCTAAGAGCAGGGTAAACTATAAGATGAGTAGGTGATGCGCGTCTGTTCTCGTCCAACCACGTATACTATATATGTTCATACAATTGATTGGAATTTGGAAGCATGGATCCATCCTCCACAAGGTTACCAGGTTGGAAAGGCCTGACAAGGTCTTAAATATTTTGGTTGGGAGTCAATTTTAACCATTCATTGATAAAATTAATGTCTTTAAATGTGTTAGTATAAGAATCTATTTTTTTAAACGAGGATAAACCATCGCGATAAAATGTCAAAATATAGTAATCCTATATATATTGCTTTTTTATGTAAGTTTTTAAATTTTTTTTACACTTAATTTTAATTTTGTGTAAGTCCTATAAAATGTTGTGTAATTTTCCTTTTCCAAAATGTGGAATCTGCCAAAACTCATCCACCCATTTGCTAACGGTCCAGACTTTTTGAATTGCACATTTTCACCATAGTAATAGTACTAATACATCATTTTCCGAGTAAAATGCCTCCAACTTGGTAATCATTAATTAATTTGCACAATGTAATTAAAGTAAGGAAATTAATATTTTCACCTCCAATTTTGGAATATATATGGGAGTGTAGAGAAGTAAGAGTAAAAAAAATAAAAAAAATTGTGAGACAAAATGAAAAATATGATAATTAATATGATAAAAAATGAAAAATGAAATTAAATATAAAAGAAAGTATAAAAAAGATTAATGAAAATTTTCTACCCGTTAATTGTAAGTATAGCAATCCCAATTAATACCCACCAAAAAAAAAAGCAATCCCAATTAATGTTCACTACATAGAGTTAAACAAATGTGATGGTAACTTAGACTTCACAAAATCCACCATAATTGCATACTCCCCAATAGCCTTCCTATCAACACCATTCCTCAACAACTGAGGATAAAACAACCAATTCCCGGTGACGGCGAGAAACGCCACCGTGAGCAGCCCCGACACGGCGCGGTGCAACCGCCACCCACGGCGGATCAGAGCCTTCTTAACTGTCACCTCAGCCGCAGTGCACACACCATGAAGCACAAAAAACCACGTGACTTCCCACGTGGGAGGCGCACGTGCGAGGTAATAGTAAATGAGCTCATGCATGAGGCCTGACACAAGGAACGTGGTCAACATGGCAACAGGCGCGTCACGAGAGGGACCCACAAAGCGCGTAGAAAAACGCCGTACTGGATCGTATACGGTGGGGCGTAGAATACTCGTAACCATGAGGTTCCATCTACGACCCCAAAAGTCTTGAAGTGAGGTGCATAGGTAAGGTTCATTGAACTGTGGCTCCATCTCGAACCCAAACATGGCTCGAACCGGTGCGGCACTAAGGGCTAGCACAAGCTCTATGCCAAGGTACATGTGGCAGCAATAGAGGATCAAGATGAGATATGGGTGTAATTTTTCTCTATAGTCATAGCAACGTATGATTGCGGCCAAGATAAGCACTTTGAGACACGTGAGGAAAATCGATTTTGTTTTGTTGTTATTGTTGTTTTGTTTTGGTTTTGATGGTTTGAGTTTGATGGGAAGGGAAGCTATGGAGATGAAATAAAAGATGTTTGGGAGAGAGACAAGGGGGCCTTGGTTGAAGGAGAAAAGGAGGAGTTTGAAAGTGGCAAGCCAAACAAGGAAGAAGGTTGTGGGGCCACCAAGGTGGAAGGAAGAGAGGTTGAAAGGAAGGATGAGGAAGAGGTAGAGAATGGGGAGAAGGGAGAGAAGCCTGAAGAAGCCTTTTGGAATTGTAGCAGATATGTAATAACAATAGCATAGGCATGATATGGCTGTGATCCATACCTTTATGAACCTCTCAATTTCACCACCACCATCCATCTCTCTCTCTCTCCCCCTTGAATCTAGCTAGGTAGGATCTGGTTATGTGTCAGTGAGGCTGTGAGAGTGATAAATAAGAGGAAATTGATTTTTATAGAGAAAAAGAAATTGCTTTCCAACAACTAACAAGTGATCTTCAATGTGCAGCTTCGGGCCCTTAGGGGTCAGTAGTACTGGTGCCAACTTTAACTCCAAGGCATCTTGAACAAGTTGGGTGGATCTGAACAAAATAGTTAATGTTATATAATTTTATAATGATATAGTAATTATTAGTTATTTAGAAATTTAAAAAATAAAGTAATTAATTAGAACGATTTCTAAATTGACATTTTTTAGTTAATTATAAGGACAGTTTTTGTCCATGAAACTTTTTTCATAACTCATTACATACACTCAAAACAAAAAAAAAGTTATGATTCCTGCTATTATTCTCTTTAGTTGAACGTACCATTAAAGTCTAAAGGTACATTTCGTTAACAGTTGGACATAATTAATTTGGATTGCTTTTAGAATTAATGGTGGCAAATTAATAATGCATAATTTACGAAACACGTTGAACAAAAATTATTTAAAATTAAAAATGTAATATGATGGATGATGTGATGAAAAAATAGAGAGAAAAGTGAGTTGTATAAGCTGTTATAATTTTTTTATTGTATGAATTTGACATCTATATAGTTTTAACTTTTAATCATCATTTATATGTCCATAAATCAATTATTCACCTATTAATTAACAATGTTTATAATATGTCAATTAATACAATATTGATTTGCAAATTACCGGAATGTTAATTAACTTATACTTCTCATTTACTAATAATTAAGTCATTATTAGTATAAGAATGGTGTAAAAAATTTAGTGGTAAGAGTTTTCAATTTTTTTTAAATCAAGTTTTTACAACTCAAAAATGAAAACTAAAAACTCAACCATCCAATGGCCTACTAAAGCCCGCAAAAAACATGCAAAAAAATAGCCTGAATAACTTCCAAATTTTTTAATTTAAATATAGGGCTCGAGTCTTTATTTTAAGAATGTGAATAACTTCCAGATTTTTTAGTCTCACGTAAAAACGCGCTACCCACATACACGTTGAGCAAGGTAGCCCGAATTACTAAGTCTAAATCTATTTCACTTTAACTTCCATCTTCATTGTCCAAACCAACCAGGGCAGAAACAATTACAATATAATGGTACAGTACTAGATTTTTCAGAATATAGGTACTGCATATACAGGTAGGTGACTACAATTACACTTACCATATGGGGACAGAGAAACTACCAGAGGAAACAAAAGTGCTCTTTGGGAAGGAAATAGACAGCGGCACAAAAAATCTAAGATCTCTGAAGGATGTAAGAGGGCCACAATCAAGCAATCTATGTATAGCACGTTCCATCCTAATATCATCTATGTACAGCGTTTACAGTCTTTATGCAGAAGTATACGAGGATAACTAAAAAGGTGGACATTCAAATTACTCATTGAAACCGACCAGCTGAATTCTGGCGTGAATACAAATGGTGAGGACCAGCTGCAAACCCCAGAAGCCCATTTCTATATCCAGGTTGGGGCACATTACGTTCAGAAATGCCGTTTCTACCAATTATAGGAGGTTCAGACCCCAAAGAGTTCATCCTGACATGGTTTAATTCATCAAGGCGAGGTGCATATCGTTGCATAGCCGGCGAATTCATCATGTAAGACGGCTCAGATACTGAACCAAGTACTGAATAACTAGATCCCATATGGCTATAAGCAGGATCATGACCAGATAGATAATTACTTCTCATATAATCAGGATTCTGAAGGCCATAAAAGGGAACCTGTTGCCTTGTCTCTAGTTCCCTCAGGTACATATCATCCTCCCTGATGTAGGGTCTACGTCCAATGCTATTGGAGCTGTCTCCCAGAAGGCTGCTATGGTGTTCCTCTTTATCTGTAACCCCATAGTCAGAAAGGGGATTGGGAACACTTGGCCATTTTTGGGCCCCATCATATGCTACCCCAAAGTCCAAGCTGGGCTCCAGATGCTGCCTACAACCATTATCACTAACTTCAGAATATGGAGGTATCATATCAGATTTGGGCTGAAAACCTTCAACTGAGGATCTCCCATCAACTGGATTGGATATACTACGGTCCAGTACTCTCTCAGGCATTTGATTTATAGCTTGCCTTTTGGCTGGTGAGGTCACAGCTGGTCCTCTTCGATCATTTTCCTCAGTTCGTTTCCTCTTCCATGAGGTCTTCTCAGCCTTGCTGACCCAATATTCCTCTCTCTCTTGACTCTCTCGATCAACATTTTCATGAATCGAGCTTCCTTTCTGTCCTTCATGCATAGATGTTTGATCTTCATCATCAGTTGACTTCATGAGATCATCACCATAGTTATCATCCATAGTATGACTGGCAGTTGCTTTTTCATTATCAAAGCTTTCCATTTTTGATACTGTATGCTGGCTGATAAGGTGACCATGCTCCCGAGCTATGACCATATGTTTATCAGTCCAGTCCCGACGGCTCCAAAGGTAAACTGGGGGTGGCTTTTTATTCCATTGTACCATTTGCTTGTCGTAAGTATCAACTGATCCAGGTAGATAAAATGACTAGGGACAAAACAGGACAGGAACAGGGAAAATAAAGACAGCAGTCAGAACACCAAAAATCCTGTCGCATTGCAAATATAATTTACCACAATACATCTATTATTCTTTACCTTGCCTGCTAGAAACTTATCATCCTCCCAGACAAGATCATACGGCAACCGTTTTTTATCTAGCCTATATAATAAGGAAACAAACGTGAAATGGCATGAAAAAAATGAACTGTCTCCCAACCAAGGATGTGACAACTCTAAGGTAGAGTCTTGGCAGGGTAGTATGAGAGAAAGATTATTTAAGTCTTTCATCCTTGAAAAAAGGACAAGAAAAAGGACTCTACCTCTCTGTCTCTGGTGGTACTATAAGAATCAGGAGCTTCGGTTCAAACTCGAGAGCCTTGTCTATAAACTTGTTGGCCAAAGCTGCTTTAAGCCCAAAGGGGGGATTAAGGCCCATAATCTGATCCCCAAAGCAGACAAGAAAAATAATGGGAAAAAAAAAGGTGAATTGACACAGTGGTTATGCATGCGCATCTCAACCATGGAATTGACCAATTCTTACCAATTGCGACCCTGCAGGCAACTCCTTTCTCTGGACAGTCATCCAATCTCTCATCTCAAAATTAAAATCATTCTGTATGCAAAACAAAACAACACCATTGTTAACAGGTGTGGGAAATCAAATAGTATTTTAGGAAAGAATAAATTAGGAAATTTGTATATTTCCTTGTAATCTGTACAGATTTGAATAATTAGGAACAATCCCATAAATCAAGGGATCCTAGAATAGAATAGAGTTATTATATTTCCTAAAATAGCATAGGTCTCCTGTATATATCTTGTATGATCTCTTTGTATTATTACTATGAAATCAGTTTTCATTTAATCTAATTTTCCAGATGGTATCAGAGCTTCCGATCTAGGAAGCTCTGTCTGCGCACTGTAAACCCTAAGACGGCAGCCTACATTGCTGCTGCATTTTTCTTAACCCTAAGACGGCAGCCTGCATTGCTGCTGCATCTTTTCCTATATTCATTGCATTTTTTCCCCTGCTATCGCAACCTTCTCTGTCGCACAACCTTTTGTTGCTGCTGTTTTCTCTGTGCCTTAATCGCACAGCCTTTCCTTTTATTCTTCACCACTCAGCCATCTTCTTACTATAATGGCCATGGTAGCCGAACAGAAGAAAGGAGGATCAGCAAGTGTGGAGAAGAAAGGTGATGGTCTGTGGTGTACCTACTGCAATAAGCCTCGGCATACCCGAGAGAAGTGCTGGAAGTTGTATGGGAAGCCTTTAAATCGAGATCGAGAAAGGGGACACAGAGGAGGCTCCTCAAGGAAAGGAGGAGAAGTTTATGTTGCTGCTGGAACAAATGAAGAAAATAAGCCAGAAGTTGCTGCCCATCTTAACCAAGAGGAGATAGAAAGGGTGAGAACCTTTCTTAGTAAGCTGGAAAAACCTACAGGTGTGTGTTCTTTGGCATACTCAGGTAAGTTTCCACTTTCTTTTGGATTAAATGTCTCAGATACACCCTTTAACCATTATTGGATATTGGACTCTGGAGCCACAGACCACATGACACCATTAGCCAAACACTTCTCCACATATTCCCCATGTCCCAGCAACAAGAAAATTGCCACAGCAGATGGAACCCTTATAACTGCAGCTGGTCAAGGAAATATCCAAATCAATCCTTTAATAACCGTAAAAGATGTTCTCCATGTCCCAAAGCTGTCCACCAACCTAGTCTCTATACAAAAACTTATAAAGGATTTGTCATGTAAAGTTGTTTTTTACAACGATCATTGTGTATTTCAGGACAAGGATTCGGGGAGGACGATTGGACATGCTAGAGAATGGAATGGCCTTTATTATCTTGAAGATCCAAGTCTGTCCAGCAAGAACAGAATCTCTCACTCCTTCATATCTGAATCTTTGATGACCAACAGAGAAAAAATCATGCTTTATCATTGTCGGTTGGGACATCCCTCTTTTGGAGTGATCAAAATTATGTTTCCCTCTCTGTTTACCAAGTTAGATGTTGAGAGTCTTCATTGTGAGGTGTGTGAACTTGCTAAGCACAAGCGTGTATCTTTTCCAGTAAGTAATAAAATTAGCAATTTCCCCTTTTATCTTGTTCATACTGATGTATGGGGGCCTTCTAATGTTCCAAATGTGTCTGGTGCTCAATGGTTTGTCACCTTTATAGATGATTGTACAAGGGTCACTTGGGTTTTCCTACTTAAACAAAAATCAGAAGTCAGTTCTGTCTTCCTAAACTTCCACTCCTTGATAAAAAATCAGTTTGGTGTTAATATTAAGAGGCTTAGGTCAGATAATGCCAAAGATTACTTCAATCATGTCCTTAATTCTTTTTGTCAAAAAGAAGGTATAATTCATGAGTCTTCTTGTGTCAAAACACCACAGCAGAATGGGGTCGCAGAGAGGAAAAATGGGCATCTATTAAATCAGACTCGGGCATTGTTGTTCCAAAATAGTGTCCCAAAAAATTTCTGGGGGGAAGCTGTTCTTACAGCAACACACCTTATCAATAGACTACCCTCTAGAGTCTTAGGATCAAAAAGCCCTATGGAAGCTTTGTCGTCTTTCTATCCAAACCTGTCCACTACAAATAATCTTAAACCAAGAGTTTTTGGGTGCATCTCATATGTCCATATTCATAGTACAGACAGGGGGAAACTTGATCCTAGAGCCTTAAAGTATGACTTTGTTGGTTACTCATCCACTCAGAAAGGGTATAAATGCTACCACCCCCCATCCAAAAAATTCTGTGTCTAGGGATGTTACCTTCAATGAGCAAGAGGGCTATTTCCATCAACCTTATCTTCAGGGGAGAGTTTCAGGGAAGATAAGGAAAGTAGTAATTCTGGTTTTCGCATTCTTCCAGACTTGACAGACTTGATATTTGAACCAAAATTAGATCAAATTGAAGCTGTAACAAGTGAAACAAGTCAAGGAAGTGAAGCTGGTCAAGGAATTGGTCAAGAAAAGGAAGCTGGTCAAGAAAGTGAAATTAATTGTGAAGCTGATCAAGGAGATGTTGAAGCTGGAAAATTTGGTAAGAAGTTGGTGTACTCAAGGAAGACTAAGGCCATTCCAGGATCAAGTCATGTTCAGGAATCCAACTCGACTCCACAAAAAGAGGTAACAATTTTTTCTCCAGCTGTGCAGGTTGAAATTGAAACCCAAAATGATCTTGACCTCCCAATTGCCATTAGAAAAGGGACAAGAAAATGCACCAAACAGCCACTCTACCCTCTCTCAAATTACCTGTCCTTTGAAAATTTCTCTCCTACCCATAAAACCTTCCTAGTAAACCTAAACACTACACTTCTACCTAATACCCTATCTGAGGCATTGTCTAACAGAAAATGGAGGCAAGCCATGGATGTAGAGATGGAGGCATTGGAGAAGAACAACAACTGGGAGTTAGTCACCTTACCAATAGGAAAGAGGCCAGTTGGATGTAAGTGGGTCTATACAGTGAAATACAAGGTTGATGGATCAATTGAGAGATATAAGGCAAGACTAGTTGCCAAAGGGTTCACCCAAACCTATGGAGTTGATTATTTGGAGATGTACCAGCGGTTAGTGGGCAGACTTATATATTTGTCTCATACCAGGCCAGATATTGCCTATGCAGTGAGTTTAATTAGCCAATTTATGCATAGCCCAAAGGAGACCCATTTACAAGCTGCCCACAGAATTTTACAGTACCTTAAAGGAACTCCAGGAAGAGGGATTCTATTCAAAAGGAATGGTAATGTGAAGCTTGAAGCCTATACCGATGCTGATTATGCAGGGTCAATTGTGGATAGGAGGTCAACTACAGGATATTGCACCTTTCTTGGAGGAAATCTTGTGACTTGGAGAAGCAAAAAGCAGGGTGTAGTGGCTCGGTCCAGTGCTGAAGCGGAATTCCGAGCCATGGCACAAGGTATATGTGAGTTGTTATGGCTTAAAATCATCTTAGAAGACTTGAGGATAAAATGGGAAGAACCTATGAAGCTCTATTGTGATAATAAGTCAGCAATCAGCATAGCCCACAACCCAGTGCAGCATGATAGAACAAAGCATATTGAAGTAGACAGACACTTCATCAAAGAAAAGCTTGATAGTGGCTTGATATGCACTCCATATGTGTCCTCTCAAGACCAAATTGCAGACATTCTTACCAAGGGACTGGGCAGCCACAATTTTGAGAAGATTGTATCCAAGCTGGGAATGGAAAACACCTATTCACCAGCTTGAGGGGGAGTGTGGGAAATCAAATAGTATTTTAGGAAAGAATAAATTAGGAAATTTGTATATTTCCTTGTAATCTGTACAGATTTGAATAATTAGGAACAATCCCATAAATCAAGGGATCCTAGAATAGAATAGAGTTATTATATTTCCTAAAATAGCATAGGTCTCCTGTATATATCTTGCATGATCTCTTTGTATTATTACTATGAAATCAGTTTTCATTTAATCTAATTTTCCAGAACAGGTAAAGAAAAATAACAAGATAACCATAGACTAAACCCTTAACTACAAAAATTAGCAGAAACCACTGCACAAAAATCATTATGCTCATAACATGAGCACCCCAGTGAACCATGTAATTCATCTTAAGCCTATTCATTTCACAACAGAGACTAGTGAGGAATTTTATACAGCCTATTAATTATTACCAAACATAATTTATGCACCCAAACTATTTAAAACCACAAAACATGAAACAGCACCGCAACAAACTGCTATTCAGTCTCCAAAATTGCGATATGGCAAAAATAAACAGTGATTTTATGTAGCAGTCTGAAGAATATGTTGGCAAGTTGTTGAGAGAAACAAGAGACGTGATGAAATCCTTGTGTCTTACACAGCAAGGAATATTATATGTATAGTGAGTAATGAACAAGAATTTGCAGGAAACCAATTACATAATTACAAAATAGAAGCCCAAAATACACTATTTCTAGTATGTCTGAGTCCCATATTGCCAAGAGATAAGGCCAAATAAAAGTATATAAGCCTTGCATAATCCTCACCCTACAAGCTAGCTTTTGGGGTTGAGTGCCTAGGTCCAAAATCTAATATGGTATCATAGCTTATCCTAGATGATTCGCTGTTAGTGGGTCACCACCCGTACAGTCCACGCTCCAGATGTCCAGCCTTGGGCGTGAGGGGGTGTGTAGTCAGCACCTTATAAGCTGGCTTTTAGGGTTGAGTTAGGCCAGGTCCAAAATCTAATATGGTATCATAGTTTATCCAAGATTTGTTATTGGGCCCCCACCCATAGATGTCCACGCTCCAAATGTCCAGCCTGGGCGTGAGGGGGTGTGTTGAAGAGTCCCACATTGACAAGTGATAAGGCCAAATAAGAGTATATAAGCCTTGAGCAATCCTCACCCTACAAGCTAGCTTTTGGGATTGAGTGCCCAGGTCCAAAATCTAATAATTACTAATAGTTATATTGTACACCCACTCCAATACACCATATGTTTTATATTCTATCATATGCATATACTGTTAAATGAATGGCAAAACCTAATGATGTATGAAGAGTTTACATGGACAAGGAAATCTCCATAAAAAAGGGCACACACTTTAAAGCAAGCCAAGAAGACACGTCTCGACATATCATGTTGTTAACTTGTTGGATGTATTTAGTACATCAAATTCTTTCCCGGCAATGACTGATTAACAAAATTTACATGCAATAGTTCATTCTTCATCTGGACACATGCTGAGATGATTATCATTATCAATGTAGATAGAGCAACCAAAAAAAATTGGAAAATGGAAAACCAAAATATCATACATACAGCACTAAGAAACCAAAAGCATACGTATTGACAAATAGACACATGACATAAGCACCACTTTCATTTTACCAAATCAATACTTATTTGCAGCAAAGATACAGAGAAGACATCATTGATAAACTGAAAAACTAAAAGCATATCAAAACCTCTGTCAACTTGTCAAAGATGATAGCAACAGTGCATATAATAGAAATACACCAATAATTTCAACATTTAAATGCAAATAAATCTGTCAGTTTAAAATCAGAAATCACGCATTGCAGTGGCAATGAAAAAATATTGAATTACAAGAATTAGAGCAACTTGTAGAAGTGTATTCACCTTTGTTGGAAGTAAATCATAGTTTTTGTATGAGCATCTCTTCCCAGTCTCATCAAGCTTTTTCTTCATAAGAATGCTAAAATCATTAGCACCACAACAGAAGTCCACAATCTGACCAAATTAACTATCCCCAGTCAGGTAATCAACATTGAAAGTTAAAAACATAGATTAACAATGTTAGAATGGTGATCCACCAGAAAGTAATAGTATAACATAATTTCATAAGGAAAATCGGATCTTTAGTTGTCTAAAAATGGCAGAGAAGGAAAATCCTGGCAGACGTATAACAATTATAATTGTCAAAAACAGAAGAAATGTAAAAACAAAGATGCTAAGCATCTTCCACAAAATTCTAGAAAAGCAGGAAATCAACATGGAAATTTAAAAAAAAAATGTTTCCAGGATTGGTCTAGTAAACTGTAAATAAAAGTCAAGTCATGACAAAAATAGAAATGTAAAAAACCAAAACATAGAATTGTAAAAAACCAGCATCGTTTAGTCTACTCCAATTATTGACCAGAAAATAAGAGGAAATTTAATAAAAAAATGCCAAAAGGACCTTAAAAACTATGTTAGAGTCTCACATTTCCTAGAGATAAGGCCAAATTATAATATACAAGTCTTGGGCAATCCTCACCCTACAAGCTAGATTTTGGGGTTGAGTTAGGCTCGGGTCCAAAATCTAATATGGTATCACAGCTTATCCTAGATGATCTGTTGTTATTGGGCCACCACTCATAGATGTCCACGCTCGAGATATCCAACCCTGGGTGTGGGGGGTGTGTTAGAGTCTCACATTGACCTAGAGATAAGGCCAAACTATAGTATATAAGTCTTGGCCAATCCTTACCCTACAAGCTAGCTTTTGGGGTTGAGTTAGGCTCAGGTCCAAAATCTAATAAACTAAAACATCCTAATGTCAGATCTGTTCCAAATATTACACAACAATTTCAAAGACGCACAAGTTTTCTGGAGGACTATTTTCACTCAGCCTCAGGTGAATATTTAGTATAAAATGACATAAAAAAACATATCACTTGAGACAATAATTTATATAATTATAGATCAATATCACTACTTACTGTATCACCATTCTGAACATACCAATGAAGTTTATCAACAATCTGTGAAAGAAAAAAACAATTTTTTAAACAATGCTTGATGGGTGTAATTAATGCTGGAGCAGGACTATCGAGAAAGAAATTCATTCTAACACAACAAAAAGTTGGTCGTATCAAATGTGATTGATGAGCATAATCACTCAAACCTTCCAAATGTTAAATTATCAAACTCCAGGGCAGCTACAATGTCAATAAGTGTGTTATTAAGCAAGTACCTCATGCAATTCAGAACTTTCACAACTACAAGTTCTGTTACAATAAAGTTTGAATGGTAAGTGTGGTTTGAACATGTGCTTATTTAAATGTTAAACACACTAGAAACCCCTGCACCACATAGCTTATCATAAAAACCATTCTGAATTAATTTCAATTGCTATTGCTTTGAGCATATGAATATAACCTGACTTCCAGCAATTGAGGTTGGACAATATCTTTTTGTAAGCTCTTTCAATCATGTGAAAATTTTATAGAGGCCATTGTAAAGCAAAATAAAAATCTAAAGGTAAAATATGAGTCATTGTAAGATCATTTTTGGCCCAAGTGATTCTTTAACATGGTATCATGTCTAAAGTTGGATCCGCATCAATCCCAAACTAATAATTAAAATTTCAGTCCCAAATGAAATTAAGTTTCACAAGATAGTAATGCTAATACATACATTTCAACAATAAATCTCAGACAAAGGGACATCATTTCATTGACAATTAGGCTTTTAAGTGATGCTGTTCTCCAACAATAGCATTTATGTGGTATCAAAATATTTGCTATATATAGTCTCGCTCCCCCTCATAAGAGCATTTACCTAGTATTTGATCATATTGCTATCATTCAAACCATTAAACCAAACTAAGAATGACTAGCATCCAGTATTAGGTGCAAGTTGTGGTTAAACTGAAAATTTACTACCATTAGAGATGCTTCTTTGTGAAGCTGCTTACCACATCTAAGTGAACATCTTATCACATAACCAAAGAAAAAAGTATCACAATTACTGTTAATCTCTTTTCCTATATTACAGCATCAGCTTAACTATTTCGACTATTCATGAACCTGCCTTGCCTAGAAATCTACAGTGCACATTCAAGGACAGTCTTAGATTAATAATACTCTTGAATGAAAAAGAGGATATTAAAGCTAGTCTTTGTATCTTCTTAACACAGCAGAACCTAAGGACATAGAAAGAAGTAAAAAGATACAATAAGGAAGAGAGAATATCAAAAGTACAGCAATGTGATAAAATAACTAAAATAATAAGAGATAAAGTTGACTGAGAATTAAATACCCCTTCAAGTTTTTCCACTTGTGTGAAATGGCGACCGTAAGATGAGTAGCGATTACCAATTAGAACAGGTGCAAGATATACTTTCAACTTGTCCTACAGAAAATTCACTCAATATAGTTGTGATAATTGAAATGAATCATCTCTGCAAGTTTTATCTTGCATAACTGTGTATTATAAATGAAAAAAACAACTTTAGGAAATAGATATTAGATAAGTAACAAGACATAGCACAATCGTGTTAAGAAAAGGTCTATCAATATAGCATGCAGTAGAGCCACTACAGGATCTGCATAGCAATTCTCCTTCACACATGAATCGTGGCCATTCTCATAGTGGCCACTCTACCCCTCACCCCCTGAACAAGTTTTCCGCCCATTTTTTCGGGGATATATTTGCGCCCCCCCCCCAAATTAAACAGAATAATATATAGGGTTTGAAAGTTGAAACTACTGTTCAAACATTCATTCACACAAACACCCATTATTCTTTCCTTTGTTTCAATACAATCCCCCCTGAATTTCTGGCTTTGTTTCTGGCCAAGCCCTGCATTTTCTGGCACACTCGTTGCTCTGTTATGTTCATGTACTCTGTTCAGTGCGCTGCACACACTTAGAGGCTTAAACTTGATTACTTTTCTTGTGATTGACTTGTGTGTTTTGCTTAAGACCATGACATTGATTATTCATTGTGAATACCTTTAATTTTGGGATATTTTTTATCTTTGAGCATTTGCATATGTATAGTATAAATAATAAATTATTTAACTTGTATCGATCATCTTCAGTATAGCGGCCAGCCTGCTATATCGGTTTTGGGGTCAACTGCTCCAAAGTTCAAACCACTATCCAGGATTGATAACTATGACCCAGAAAGAAAAACAATGAAAGAATATCATCCTGTAAGACATGCTACAGAGGACTGAACATTAGACACTTAGCATCCAAATCCCTAGAAAAACATTTTAAAAATAGCAAGGTACCTTCCACTTAAATATCTGGTTTAGAACATCAGGGCCACAAACAGCTTCTGCATCCCGAATGTTGTGCCCAGCCTCCAGCTTCTTTAGAGCTGTTCGAACAGCCTGTATACACATTACACACAAAACAAAAGATGTATGATTAAAGCAAACTCCACAGTAAGACACTACAGAATAATAAATACAGATACAAGTGTACCTCAACTGAGCCTTCCAACTTCCCCACTGTAATGGTCTTCTCCACAACATTTTTCAATGAATGAGTGTGGGTAGAAGCAAATTTATGTTCTTTTATCACATCCTCCAAAGTAATTGATGACATAGATTCTTTAAACAAAGCCAACAATCTACATCAGAAGAAAGCATCTTAACAATATCACCATAAAATAACCATAGCATAATGACAGCTTTCAAGTTTCAACAAAAATCAAATAGAATTTTATTATAAATGAAAAGCAACAACAAAACCTTTTCCCACTAAGTGATGTCAGCTATATGAATCAAATAATGTCATAAGGTCATATCATAAATCAACAATAGCAACAGCAGAAAAGTAAGCAATTCAAAAGTCTGATAAGAAAATTCACCTCCTTTCTGAATCTGCATCTAATGGGAGCAATGCACTACTCAGCTTTTTAGTAGGTTTAACAGGCAGGGTGTTATTAGCTACATTATCAACCTGATTGCCAGAACTAACTTTCTCAGAACCCTTCTGCCAGAAAGCATATAGTTGCTCACCCAAGGAGGGTTGGTTTTCCTCATGGTCAGACCTTTCAGTTTCCTTTGAGATTGACCTCTTATTTTCATTGAAACACCTTGATGCTTCATTAGCTTTCTTCCTTGATACATTTGATCCAGAAATCTTTTCAGATTTCTTGATGACTTTCCCAGTAGACATTTTCTCAGACATTTTAGATACCTTAGTACTAGTTTTTTTGGAAAGTAAATTATCTGATTCAACATTGTTCTTGTTCAATATAACTCTCTCTTTGGTTGGAGGCTTTGTCTTCTCTTCAGTCTTAATTTCTCGAACAGTAGCTTTACCATTGGAGAATTTTATATGATCTCTTATAGGAGTCCCAAGTTCTTCATCGATCTCGTGCTTTCTGGTACAAAGAAAGGAAAAAGACATTAAATGTGTTTAACAAGCAAATTTGGAGAAGAAAAACATATGTATACTATAATACTTACAAGCAATAGATCAGAATGCGGTTGTTTGGTAAAAGTTCTTCCCAAGCCCTTTTTATAATATCTTCATCCTCTATGTCTTTAAAACCAATCTTTCTGATAAAAGCAACTTGAAAATAAGCCCTTGAGAAACCATCAATTAGAATCATCAAATGTATGCTAGAAACAAAAAGGCAAAAAGAGTGAAATAACCTTGGCAGACATTTACGATGGTATGACTTGGGACAACGCCTACATACAGCAAATTGTAATTCATGTTCATTCTTGTCTTCCATTTCTTTGCATACACAGCAATAATGTGTAGGGCAAGTAAAAGGCTCCCCCTTAGCTATATTTTTCTCAAGTTCTGTTGGAGCATCCTCAATCACCCGGTGAAGTAACTTTGCAACACAAAGTGGATGATAAAAGAAGCCACAGGTTGCAGAAGCGCATTTGAAGACCTGAAGGAGAAATTCCAGATGACTTTCAATCCCATACAAAACAAAGAAGGTCTAGGAAAACCCTCCTGTTTTGGAAGACCATTTGTCAGTAGTAGTGAATTTTAGTGCATGTTTAGTGTACATAGTATTTATGTCTTTGGTACCATTCTGTTGTATATTTTACTGCTAGCCTATACTGTATATATAAATACATGACCATACACCCACATTGGGTACAACTTTCCAATTTCTCTTATTTTACACAGTATAACGCTCTTCTTAAAAAATCCTTCTAACAAAAGCTAAAAGAAAACGATAAAAAAAGTTAGCAACAGCATTGTGATTTAGTCATCACATTAAGTTAGGGTAGCGATCATTATGGCTTCTGTTTGAATTTCTCAGGCAACTGGCAGTGGTTGCCTGACATCACTGTTTGTAGTCAGTCAGCTATAAGAGGAGGGCCAGCAATAAGGTGGCAGCCAGCCGCAAGCTGGGTCCTTGGTTTTGGTACATTTTTTGGAGTGTTACTTACGCCTCTATGCACACATTTTAGGGCAGGGATTGTTCTTTTCTGATCCAACCAAGGTTGTTTGGTGGCTATGTTTGTATGGATTGAATCAATCCTTTAGGCTTGGTTTGCAAGATTAAGTCTAGTAGTCCATATTTTGGACTGAAAAGGAGCAATTTCCTATGATCACTCTACCTTCTATTGACAATCCAAGGGAGGGCATATTCTCATGGTTGTCTATTTTTATAACATAGTGGTAACTGGAAGCCACACATCTAGCATTTTAATACTCGAGCTTCCTTAAAGCCAAAGTTCCGACAAAGGACCTAAGCCCCGTAAAGTATTCAGTGGTAATTGAAGTATGCAAAAGTAAAAAGAGCATTATCCACTCTCAATAGAAATACATCATTGATCTTTTTTATGTTGGTGTGTTGGGAAACCTACTGCAAATGATGGACACTTACTGCCCAATGTTGCGAGGTAAAAGAAACAAGTTGGCAAACTTAACTACTTATTATGACATGTTCAAAAATCTCTTTCCCACTGAGTAGTGAGTCAAGCATGTCATCTCAGGATTGTCATTAGGATCTAATGTTAAACTTACTGCAAGGGATGGAGACTACCAAATCCCAAGAGGTATAAGAAACTAGTTGGCAAACTTAGCTACCTTACTATGAATGTTCAAACATCTCTTTCCCAGTCAAAGTAGTGAGTTAGTCATGTCATCATGGGATATTCAACGGGATGCAATGTTACAAATCCTGAGATACTTGAAAGGAGCCCCAAGACCTGTAATTTGTTATGAAGATTCTTAGAGTCCCGCATTGACTAGAGATAGGGCCATCTAATAGTATATAAGCTTTGGGCAATCCTCACCCTACAAGCTAGCTTTTGGGGTTGAGTTGGGCCTAGGTCCAAAATCAAAGATGGCATCAAAGTCTATCCTAAATCCGTTGTTATTGGGCCGCCACCCACAGATGTCCAGTCCCGCAAAACTCCATGCTCTATATGTCCAGCCCTTGGCATGAGGAGGGTGTAAGAGTCCCACACTGACTAGAGATAAGGCCATTTAATAGTATATAAACTTTGAGCAATCCTCACCTTACAAGCTAGCTTTTGGGGTTGAGTTAGGCCTAGGTCCAAGATCTAAGAAAGATAATGGACATTGCAAACTGGAAGGTTATTCAAATGTAGATTGGGCTGCCTATCATGTAGATCAGGAATCAAACCAACATCTGGCTATTGCATGCTCCTCAAAAGTAATTTGATCTCTAGGATAAGAAACAAAATATAGAAGCAAGGTCATATGTTGAATCTGAATATCTAGTAATCCCAAAATTTGTGTGAATTGTTATGGCCATATCATTTGCTTGATGAGATTGGATTCAAAGTTTTTCTACCCATGAAGTTGTGGTGTCACTGGTGTGATGTGACAACCAAGTTGTTTGGGTATTTCATGAAGGAACAAAACACATAGACACCAACTGCCATAAGATTTCAAAGAAGAACAAGAAAGGACTTGTATTTACAAGACATGTCAGAACTGGAGAACAAACAATTCACAAACACAAAGGCGTTAGCAACAACATTGTGATTTAGTCATCACATTAAGTTAGGGCAGCGATCATTATGGCTTCTGTTTGAATTTCTCGGGCAACTGCCAGTGGTTGCCAGTGACATCACTGTTTGTAGTCAGACAATATAAGAGGAGGGCCAGCAATAAGGTGGCAACCAACCGCAAGTTGGGTCCTTGGTTTTGGTACAATTTTTGGAGTGTTACGTTACGTCTCTATGCACACATTTTAGGGCATGGATTGTTCTTTTCTGATCCAACCAAGGTTGTTTGGTGGCTATGTTTGCATGGATTGAATCAATCCTTTAGGCTTGGTTTGCAAGATTAAGTCTAGTAGTCCATATTTTGGACTGAAAAGGAGCAGTCGCCTATGATCACTCTACCTTCTATTGACAATCCAAGGGAGGGCATATTCTCATGGTTGTCTATTTCGATAACATAGTGGTAACTGGAAGCCACACATCTAGCATTTTAATACTCGAGCTTCCTTAAAGCCAAAGTTCCGACAACCTAAGCCCCGTAAAGTATTCAGTGGTAATTGAAGTATGCAAAAGCAAACGGAGCATTATCCACTTAGAACTGGGAGTGGAGTGAAAAATGCTAAAAGCTATTTCTTGTCAAAATAAAACTGATAAATGAAAAATATTTTTGTATCCGACAGACTACCAAGGATTGAGTGGCATTTCATGAGGAGGAAATATATCAATTAAGTCATAAACAAGAGCAACCCATTTTGCTACATACAGTTATACCTCAGCACCCGAAAATTTATCAGAACAGCCTAGTTTGCCGCATGCAAAGCACTGGTGCTGATTATATTCACAATTCTTACAGTAGAAGTTTTGGATCTCCTGCAAAATTTTATCACAAGCAATCAAATTTCTACATAATTATACAATCAAAAAAGAAATGGAAAAAAGAAAGTAAAATAAATATAAAGAGAGAATAAAATTAACATACATCAACTTTCTTCTTGCTAAAACCGAGACCGACACAAGAAGATTCTTCACCATCATCCTTATTAGCATGAAAAGACCTCATACACTTTCCATCACAACTGCATTTACCATTTAATAACTTAAAAATTTAGAGAAAGAAACAACTACTAATCTAAATAAAGAGGCAAGTAAAAAAGTTTACAATACTATTGAGAAATTATGCAGAATCACATAAATACACAGGAGTCAGGACAGAGAAATCACATAAAATTAAATTAACCCACATAAAAAAAAAACTAATCATACCACAAAATTTCACCACCGTTGTCACAAATTGCACAAACAGAATCAAACAACCCATCCACTTCATCTGACTCTTCTGCAGTTTCCTCAATCATATCATTGTCATTGTCAATATCATCAATTATAAATCCAGGTCGTTCTAAATCTTTAGCTTCCTGAAATCAATAAATTACAATCTTAAAAATATCACAAACAATACATATGACATGAATTAAAGGAAGTAAAGAAAGAAATATATTAGATAAAATTATCATCAAGGAATGAAAAACCAAATATCTAACAAATTACAAACCTCATCAGAAAGCTTCTTAATCCTCAGCTTATCCTTATCTTCCAAAACCATGAGCAAAAGCTGTTTAAATCAAATAATTGTTGTTAAGTGAGGCACACATGTCAAGAAGAAAACAAGAAAAGAAATTAAATGTTTTTCCTTAAAAAAAGAAGAAATTAAATGTTTAGTTAAAAAAATCAACACTTTAATATTGTTAGATAGTAAATGGGGAAGTCAACGGAAGACTAAATCCTTTGAACAAAACCAAGGAGAGAGTAAATCTATTATATAACTGAAGCAAAAGCAAAATTTAAGGGAACAAAGTATACACATCATTCAATAATTAAGCATGTTTTTATGAGGGTCCACATATTTAGCATACAAAGGAGAAAGAGAGAGAAGGAAGACAGGGAGAGATTACAAAGAGATGGATCCATTACTACCACATTACAGTGCGCAGAGTTATAAACAGTATTTTAGAGTACACATTTCATTCAGCTTAATGTTGGATAACTTGGATGTAAACCACTTCATGAACTTTATATTCTTGACCTAGAAATCTTACACGTCCATTAATTAATTCATATAACAAAGAAGAATAATGCAACCCCGTTTTAATTCAAATGAAATTCAAAGGAGTCAATATCATGTAAACTAGATCGCACAGTTACAAGAAGTGTATCTTATTTAATATGCTTATGACATGATAACAGATATGATACTTCTATAAAAAATTATGATGGAGATAGCGCAAAGTACATTTTTAAAACGAGTAAACTAGCAAATCGGTCCCTGACTTTTTTGGGGTCATGCAATTTAGTCCCTAAGAAATAGAAAACCTCAATATAGAGCCTGTTTGGGTGGAACTTATGTAGAAGTACTTCTAGGTGAAAAAAATAGCATGAATTAAAGAAGTCAAATGCATTTAACTTCTCCATAAGTTAAAATTAATCTTTGTAGACCACCTACTCCAAAAGCTCTCCCATTTAACTTCTCCATAAGTAACTAATTTTAACTTATGGAGAAATTAAATGCATTTGACCTCTTTAATTCATATTATTTTTTTTCACCTAGAAGTGCTTCTGCAGAAGTTCCACCCAAACAGGCTCATAGTCCCTGACTTCTTGCTTATTTGTCACTATAGTCCAACTGTGTGTTTCCCGTTAATTTTTTTACGATGTGTCACATTTAGTGACACTCTGTCACACTGTTTGTCACTAAAGTGTCCATTGTGGCACAAAAATGATGTTACTTTGTTAAATTTATAGCTTGAAAGGCTTCAACTCCAACTGTCGTGTGGCTTCCCTAATCTCCCTTTTTCTCTCTTCTCCCCCTTCTTCATTGGAAGGTCTCAACCCCAATGACATTATTTTTGTGCCCTGATGCAAATCGTGTGATACAGTGTCACGAAACGTGGCACGTCATAACAAAATTAACGGAAAACACACAGTTGGACAATAGTGACCGAAAAAGCAAGAAGCCATGGACTATATTGGTGTTTTCTATTTCTTAGGGACTGAACTGCATGACCCTAAAAAGTTAGGGACCAATTTTCTAGTTTACTCTTTTTAAAAGATTTAAAGATTACATTTATACCCATGAAAATTACAATATAATTCATAATCATCCGGAGGTTAAAATTCAAACTTAACAAAATAGAATCCTTGAAACAATAAGCATAAATACTATTCCATGAATTCAAATTCAATAAAGATGTAATCCAAATAGAAATAGAAATAGAAGAAGTTGCTCAATATCCTTTGTTTTGTCATCAAAACAAAATGCCTGTAGCGGCATATCTTTAAAAAATCTTTTGTTAAGGCATCATTTCTTCTTTTCTTAGAGGGAGAGCTTTCATATTTATTTTCTTATCTGGGTTCAACAATTTTAAATGGATATTCTTATCATTGCACATCAGAACATGTGACAGAGAAACAAGGAAATGCCCACCGGCAAAATGAAACAAAGGAAATTCTTGCTTAGCATCTTATCAGAAAGCCAAGGCTCAAGCAGCGGGGAGGTGCAACACAAAGATTTACCTGTAGCACTGAGATTTCTGGCAAAGCAAAAGTAAATTGTTCACTGTGGAAGGGATGTAGGGAGAGAATTGTACTTGTTACTTAGTTTTTACACCCTTTCACAGACAATTTAAAATTGTAAAACAAAGCAGCTAACAAGCCTATTTATATTTTTTAATTTGAACAATTGAACAACCTCAATCTTATATGGAGTCTGTTAATAGATGGCACAAGATTTAAATTCCATTGAAAAAATGTAATCCTACTTTAGCTCTTAATCCTAATTGCTAAATCTTTTGCTGGAAATCATCAACAGGTATGATAAAGTAAAATAAGATGACCTGTTTCTTTAAACAAAAAAAAGATGAACAGAAAACAGCCATTGATGATTTGCAAATACAGCTAATTAAATGTTTTTAGTCCTGCATCCGTTATCATACAAGGAAAAATGTCTATTGTAAAAATATACAAAAGGATGTTTCAAACCATATTTTGAATCAGCAATTCCCAAAAGGATGTTTTAGAGGAGAGAAAGATCAAATGCTAACTTCCTAGTTTACCACCACAACACACTCAATAAAGTAAATACAAACCTTGGACTTAGCTAAGGCAGCATCCCTTTTGGAAGCTTCCCCCATTAAAGCCATATGGTTTAATAAGTCCTTTTGCGAGGGCATAACCTCATAAGAGCTGAAAATAATTTATTCAAAAAAACATCATGATACATACTTCCACAACAATTAGGAAAGAAATAAGTCCAGAACTACGACAATTACCTAAACTCCTTATTCTTACTCAAGTTATCCCACATAGATTTGGCAGAAATGTCAGGATTCTTCTTCACATGATTCAGGAAATGAATGGTGATTAAAATAGTCCTTATGGTATCTTCATAGCTCTTCCTTGGCTTCTGAAGTTTGATCCATCCCACATCCTTTGATAGCACTGATATCTCAGGCTTCACATTGGAAAGATCAAACCTCCATGCTGTTACTTGCTTGAAAATTTTCTGCAGCCCATTATCCGATGAACCGTTCACGAACACCTCTTTCTTCCCATCCAAACTCTCAGACTCACTCCATTGAATTGGCAACACAGAAAAACATACAATATCATCTTTGCCATCAACAAAAAAGTAATTTGACACAGATAGTGGCTGAGTATCGCCCTCATCATCTGAAGATGCCATGTTCCTTCTTTTCTCTCCAAATCCTAACTACTCAACACCTAAGCACCAAAAGTACAAATGAGTAAAACTTAGGTAATATTTGTTAACAGGTTAAAACGGGACAATATACAATACAAGATATGGGTTCTATTTTATAGAACATATCGGGCATAAAAAGGGTGATATATTTTGGTTCCACTAAACGGTAGAATAAAAAAGAACATAACAAAACTAGTTACCTTATCTACCGAGTAACTAATGACTCACGTCACCCTCACTATAGTTCAATTTGAAATTGAAGTTATGAATACCCGATGGTAAAAATCATAAGTGGTGTTCGATAGAGGCAACGAAACTCGAGGAAAATAAAATTTAACACTTTTGAAGAGTGAATTAAAGGGGAAATGTTAGTAACCAAGGGGGAAATTCCGCAAAATGATGGAACCCTAACCTGTCGCCATTTTGGGAAAAATTTGAAATACCAGAAACAAAAAGCTAAAGCTATAGTCGAATCATCTTTCCAAGTCCCAACACGATGAGGAGAAAGGCGATGCAACGTGAGAATGATGGAGTTGCTTACCAGTACGACAAAGAGCGGGGATTCTGGCTATGGCGTCACCTCTTCAGGTTCTCCAAACACGAGTCGCGAAGTCCGTACGAATCTTTGTGTGTGCGCGCTACACTGGAATTTCCCCCCTCTTCCTTTTCCTTTTCTTTGGACCTAAAAAGTAAAATGCCTATACTTTGGAAGTTTTTCTTGCCGCTGGGATTGGGAAGGAAGCGTCAAATAAGGTATGTACACTTTTACCAAAAAAAAAAAAAAAGGTATGTACACATCACACAATTTTTCAAATTTGAATTTCAATTAGAATTTGTTTAGATAGATCGGTAGCCCTTTGTTTTAAACTAGCAAGTGAGTATGACTTCGCACGGGTAAATTGATGGTATGATTCATGTTGTCCGTGTTTCGTCTGAGATAAAATATTAGCTATAAAAAATACTTATATATTGAGAGAATATGTTTTAATATAATAATAAAAAAGAAAATTAATATATAAAAAAAAGAAAAAATAAAATGATAGGAACAAGACTATCTCCTCCTGAGAATACCCGCAGTTCATAAATAAATTTCTTTTATAAAGAAATATATTAATAAAAACGAATAATGAGAGAAAATATTTTAATATCATAATAATAAAAAAAGAAAATGAAAGTGAGATAAAAAAAATAAAAGAAAAAAGAGAACGATATGATTAAGACTGTCTCCCGTAGAAGATATCCATGATTCATAAAAAAACACTACAATAAAAGCTAAATAAATGAAAATTTAATTTTGACAAAAAAATAAAAAAATGTAAAAACAGATTATGTGATGTTTTTGGGAGAATAATAAAATGGTAAGAACAGGACTGTCTCCCGTGTAGAATACTCGAAATTCACAAAAAAAAACTCTTTTATAAAGAAATATATTAATAAAAACGAATAATGAAAAAAATAATCTAATATCATAATAAAAAAAAATGGAAGTGAGATAAAAAAAATTAAAGAAAAAGGAAAATGACAGAATTAAAACTGCCTCCCGAAGAAGATACTCGTTATTCATAAAAAAATACCACAATAGAAACTAAATAAATGGAAATATAATTTTTGATAAAAATAAAAAGAAAGTAAAAAGGATAATATGATATTTTTGGGAGAAAATATAAAATAGTAGTAACAGGATTGTCTCCCGTTAAGAATATCGAAATCATAAAAAATTCTTTTATAATGAAACATATTAATAAAAACAAATAATGAAAGAAAATATTTTAATATCATAATAAAAAAGAAAGTGAAAGTGAAATAAAAAATAAAAAATAAAAGAAAAAAGAAAACGACGTGATTAAGAGTGCCTCCCGTGGAGGATACCCATGATTCATAAAAAAACACTATAATAAAAGTTAAATAAATGAAGATTTAATTTTGACAAAAAAATAAAAAGAATGTAAAAAGGATGGTGTGGTGTTTTTGGGAGGAAAAAAAATGATAGGAACAGGACGGTCTCCCGTGGAGAATACTCGCGGTTCGTAAAAAAATTTCTTTTATAAAGAAGCATATTAATAAAAAAACGAATAATGAGAGAAAATATTTTAATATCATAATATAAAATGAAAATGAAAGTAAGATAAAAAAATAAAAGAAAAAAGAAAACGATAGGATTAAGACTGCCTCCCGTGGAGGATTTCGGTGATTCGTTAAAAAACACTGCAATTGAAGTTAAATAAATGGAGATATAATTTTGATAAAAATTAAAAAAAGTAAAAAGGATAATAAAAAAGAAAATTAATTTGTGAAAAAAAATAAAATGGCAGGAATAGGTTTGTCTCCCGTGGAGAATACCAGCAGCTCATAAAATAATTATAATGAAACATATTAATAAAAATGAATAATGAAAGAAAATATTTTAATATCATAATAAGAAAAGAAAATGAAAGTGAGATAAAAAATAAAAGAAAAAAGAAAACGACAGAATTAAGACTGCCTCCGGTGGAGGATTTTCGTGATTCATTAAAAAAACACTACAATAGAAGGTAAATAAATGAAGATATAATTTAGATAAAAAAAATAAAAAGAAAGTAAAAAGGATAATAAAAAAAAAGAAAATTAATGTGTGAGAAAAAATAAAATGGTAGGAAGAGGAGTGTCTCCCGTGGAGAAAACTCGCAGCTCATAAAAAAAATTCTTATGTAATGAATCATATATATTAGTAAAAAAGAATATTGATAGAAAAATATTTTAATATCATAATAAAAAAAAAGTGAAAGTGAGATTAAAAATAAAAGAAAAAAGAAAACGGCATAATTTAGACTGTCTCCCATAGAGGATTCCCGTGATTCATAATAAAAACT
Organism: Sesbania bispinosa; assembly: GCA_026901365.1. Taxonomy (NCBI): domain Eukaryota; kingdom Viridiplantae; phylum Streptophyta; class Magnoliopsida; order Fabales; family Fabaceae; genus Sesbania; species Sesbania bispinosa. Next base: position 134,903 of record QLOH01000763.1, on the reverse strand, counting down.
ACAATAAAAGCTAAATAAATGGAGATATAATTTTGATAAAAAAATAAAAGAAAGTAAAAAGGATAATAAAAAAAAGAAAATTAATGTGTGATAAAAAATAAAATGGTAGGAATAGGATTGTCACCCGTGGAGAATACCCGCAGCTCATAAAAAAATTTGTTATGTAATGAAACATATTAATAAAAAAGAATAATGAGAGACAATATTTTAATATCATAATAAAAAAAAGAAAATGAAAGTGAGATAGAAAAAGTAAAAGAAAAAAGAAAACGGCAAGATTAAGACTGCCTCTCGTGGTTTATAAAAAAACAATACAATATAAGCTAAATAAATTAAAATATAATTTGATAAAAAATTGAAAAGAAAGTAAAAAGGATAATAAAAAAGAAAATTAATGGATGAGAAAAAATAAAATGGAAGGAGCAGAACTGTCTCCCGTGGAGAATACCCACAGTTCATAAAAAAAAATTATAATGAAACATATTAATAAAAATGAATAATGAGATAAAATATTTTAATATCATAATAAAAAAGAAAATAAAAGTAAGATAAAGGATAAATGAAAAAAGAAAACGACAGACTAAGACTGACTCCCATGGAGAATACCCGTGATTCATAAAAAAGACACTACAGATGAAACTAAATAAATGGAGATGTTAGAAACAGAAAATTAATGTGTGAAAAAAAATAAAATGATAGGAACGCACCATGGAGAATAGCCACAATTCATAAAAAGGATAATAAAAAAGAAAACCCTATGGGTGAGAAAAAATAAAATGGAAGGAACAGAACTGTCTCTCGTGGGGATTACCCGCAGTTTGTAAAAAAATTCTTTTATAATGAAACATATTAATAAAAACGAATAATAAGAGAAAATATTTTAATATCATAATAAAAAAATGAAAATGAGATAAAAAATAGAGAATATCAGGAATAAGAGTGACTCCCGTGGAGAGAGTGAGATTGTAAATGAAAAAGAAAATAAAAAAATGAATTAATTAAAAACTAAGAATGTAAATTAAAAAGAAAATAAAAAGGAAGGCATTGATTACAAGGCTCGTTTAGTTGCTAAAGGCTTCACTCAAGAGGAAGGCATTGATTACAAAGAAACCTTTTCTCCGGTTTCTTCGAAGGATTCTTTTAGAGTAATAATAATGGCACTGGTAGATCATTATGATTTGGAGGTCCATCATATGGATGTTAAGACTGCGTTTCTAAATGGTGACATTGAAGAAACGATTTATATGATGCAACCAAAAAATTGTGTCTGGTGACTCAAAGTCCATGGTATGCAAACCAAAGAAATCCATCTATGGTCTCAACAAGCTTCCCGTCAATGGTATCACGAGTTTCATCAAGTTATTACCTCATATGATTTTGAGGCAAATATTGCTGATGATTGTGTTTATCATAAGTATAGTGGGAGTAAATATATATTCTTTGTGTTATATGTCGATGATATACTGCTAGCTAGCAGCGATATAGGTTTATTGCACGAAACCAAGAGATTTATGACAAAGAATTTTGAAATAAAAGATCTTGGTGAAGCCTCTTTTGTATTATGTATTAAGTTACTAAGAGATCGTTCTCATGGTATCTTAAGATTAACACAAAAGAGCTATATCGATAAAGTTTTGGACATATTCGGCATGAAAGATAGTAAACCAGGAGATACCTCTATAGCCTAGGGAGACAATTTAGCCTCAAATAGTGCCCTAATAATGACCTTTAAAGAAATGAGATGCGAAAGATTCCTTATGCTTCAGTCGTGGGAAGTCTAATGTGCGCTCAAGTTTGTACTCGTCCTGATATAACAATTGTAGTGGGAGTTTTGGGTAGAAACTTAAGAAATCCTGGGATGCAGCATTGGAAGGCAGTAAAGCATGTAATGCGCTATTTGAAGAAAACAAAAGGGTATATGCTCACTTATCAGAAGTCTGACAGTTTATAGATCACTGGGTACTCTGACTCTGATTTTGTTGGGTGTTAAGACAACAAACGCTCCACGTCAGGATACATCTTTATGTTGGCTGGAGGAGCTATCTTTTGGAAGTCTGTGAAACAGACTGTTATAGCTTCTTCAACTGACTGCGGAGTTCATTGCTTGTTTTGAGGCATCCAACCATGGGATATGGCTTCGGAATTTTGTCACTAATTTACATGTGGTCGATGGCATTGAAAGGCCATTGAAAATCTATTGTGACAATAACTCAACAGTTCTTTATTCCAATAACAATAGGAGTACAACCAAGTCAAAATTCATTTATATCAAGTTTCTGGTTGTTAAGGAAAGAGTTCAGAATAAGCAAATTTCCATAGAACATATAGGGACTGACTTTATGCTAATTGATCCACTTACTAAGGGTTTACTGCCTAGAGTTTTTCATGAGCACATTGCTCATATGGGTGTAATTCCTCATAGTACCTTAGTTTAAGTGAGAGTCCCATTTATACTATATATACTGATTGTTTTTCTTATTTTCTAAAGAATAAGTTGATGTTTGTCATTCTGCTCTAGCTTATTTTGTGCAATAATTATATTATTTTTCGAATTGATCTCTATAAAGAATAAGCCTGGACCAATTGGAAATAGACATGACTAAGATCACATTGCATGTAATTTCCATGCCACTTATCCATATTTGATATATGTCATTGAGTACATATAATTGTGGTGATCATTGTGGTTTAGTCACATCAGGTTATGATGAAAGCTGCAGTGGTTCCCTGTTGTTGTATGAGATAGACCAGATTGTTTAAGGGCAGTCTAAAAGTAAATAGCATATGGTTGTGCGCCTAAAGAATTTTGTGATATAAATGCTTAAATGAATATGAAGTCCAAGTGGGAGATTGTTAGAAATTTCATTTCTAATAATTAATATGGCTATATATTATTTGTAGCATTTATATTAGCTATTTACATTTAGTTGGTTTAATAAAAGTGATCTAATTTTAGTGAGCCTTTAGACTGCCAATAGGAAAAACCGATATGAGCTCAAATAAGTGGAAACCGGATTTGGCCCGTTAGGGGTTAATGGGAATCCTAACAAGTTTAAAATCGTAAAGTTGGTCATGGTCCCCAATACACCAAATCAAAACACATCTCTCTGTCTCCCCATCGGAAAAGGAATATCAAGTCTCATTTGAGGAATCCAGTGATTTGGCTGAGGAAGATCATTGCACCAAAGGGCTATTCCGCTACAACCACCGGTCAACGTCAATGGATACAAGTATGTCTCACTAACCTTAACTCTGTAATCTAGCACAACGATTCTCGATTGATTAGTGGAAATTTTCTATTTGGCTTAAGAAATTTATCCTAACACTTTTAACCAAACATAATGGGAAATTGTAAACTCACAAGTTTGCTTTAAGGATACATACGTTTAACCCAGCAAAACGTCAATCAAAACACATTCTTAATGCCTGTTTATATTGTAGTTGCACACAGTGCAAATCAACTCTTCATTACTGAAACAAAAAAAAACCAAAGTCATGTAAAAATGTAAAATGACTTGGGATCCACGTGGAATCGATTTGTATCGTTAATAACTACAATTCAAAGGACTGTTATGCATTGTTTGGTTCCAGGAATTAGTGAAGAGAGGGTAACTGAGGAGTTTGATGTCTCACACTCGTTTGGTTTGAGCAAGAGAGAATAATAATTTTCGTGAGACCCACCAATAAAACTCCATCCATTGTTTGGTGGAGAAAGTGAATGGAGTGAATATGATTGTAATAAAAAACATTTTTGCTCATTTATTTTTCTGAAAAATAAAAAAGTCACGAGTCCCTATCCATAGGTTGAACTATCCATTCCCCTGCAGTTGTTGGATGGCATTTTTGTCACTCACAAAATTTATAAATCTCCTTTTCTTTTATTTCTACATAAGCAAACAATTATTCAAGTTAATTTCTCTTTTATTTGTCTCACAGTTTTTCTCAAACTAAACTACCTCGGATCTGTTTGGTTTGTAGTTGGATAGAATTGGTTTGGATAGATTCATAGAATCAATAGAAATAGATGAATGATGCACGATTTAAGAAATATATTGGATGAAAGTGATTTAAAAACCATTCTACATAATTGATTCTAACTGTGTTTTCAACTGAGAACCAAAGAAACACCTTTTGTCTCTTCTTTAATTCTCTAGTCAATTCAAACAAAAGGTTTGTAATCAATTTTTCAAAAAGGCATTCCAAATCACACAAGAAACACTCATTAGACCATCTTTAATAGGGAGTTCTTCCCAAGTTGCTTAAAATTTATTATATTATTAATTTTTATATGGGTCATGCTTGTACATATTATCTTTTTTTTTTACTTTTTAAGCAACTCTACGCTCCAACAAAACAACTCTACAATAACTCCAAAATGAACCCCACAAACTACCCCACCTTCATTATTTTAATATTTTAGTTCAACTTAAACTACTATTATATTTTCTAATTTTAAAACAAGAAATACATAGAAAAAGAGTATATAACCACCCTAAACTTTTACCCTTTTCCAAATAGGCACCATGAACTTTATTTTGTCCTAATTAACCCTTAAACTTCTATTATTATTACAATATGTTATTTCATTAATATATTATTAAATAATTAACGAAATCAATCATAATTATTCAAGATTTTGTAATTAAAATATTAAAATAATATAAAATAAAGTGTTAAAAATTAAAAATAAAAAAACCCTAAATTAAAAGAACACACCATCATGTTTCGTGTTTAGAATTTAAAATGTGTTTGAAATTTGACAGAATTCAAAAATAAAAACTGAAAATTTTACTCTTTTACATGTTTTTAATATTTGAAACACAAAATATTGAAAAATTGATATTTATTATGTTAATTATTTAACTTCATATTAATAAAAGGACATATTGCAATAAGCCAATAATGATAAGAGTTTAAGGATTAATTGTGACAAATTGAACGTTCATGGTGCCTATTTGCAAAAGTTCGAGGTGGTTTTATGCTTTCCCCCCAAATACATACAATAATTAATCTAGTTGTAATTTTTTTAATTAATTTGGTATTAATTTTTTGGGTTAAATATGTTTTTAGTCCTTGTAAAATACCCGTGTTTTGCTTTTGGTCCCTCAAAATTTTTTCTTTAGTTTTGCATCCTCCAATTTTTTTTTGCAAATGGTCCCTCTAGTCATTTGGCGTGTGTTCTGCGTTGAGTTGACTCTCTCTCTCCTAGTCAGTTGTCATACGTGGCCTAACACAAATCATACGTGTCATAATTAACATTTTTTTCTTTTTATGTTCAAATTAAAAACTATTTTTACTCGTTCCCATCCTCTCCATCTCTCCCATTTGTGCCCTAGGTTCCTCCAATACTCCATTAACTCTCTCTAAGGTTTTGCTTTGCCGCTCTGTTTTGTGCCTTAACTGGACTAACAATCATGAAACGAGTGGCTGGTGCGCGCATAAGGCGACAGTGACCATGACAAAGCGCTCTGCACGTGAGCAAGATGACGAGGTGGCTGCGCAATGAGCGCGGAAGACAGAGGAGCAGCGACGCAGGGAAATGACCTCTGCGGTGGTGGAGACCGACTCATTTTTGTCTTGGAGACCGACTCATTTGCTTACAGAAATTAAGGTTATAGCTTCGCCGGAATCGCCCCTGCTTCTTCCTCGCACCATCCCTTTTTTGCTCTTCTTCCTATTCTTCTTCTTCTTCTTTGTCCCTTTGTGGAATTTGTGTCGCTATTGTTGCTTCATGATCTCTCTCTGTAACAATATCCACTAAAAAAGAGAGAGACCCGAGTTTACTTAGCCAAGCTTGCTGAACAGGACGAGAGATATGAAGGTTCTGTCTTCTTTTCTTTCCTTTTGTTTTCTCTCTTACTCTTTTTGCTTCTATTGTTGTTTCCTTCATTGGGTTTACGTTTTTTTTATGCTGACATTGGTCTGGATCTGTTTGTTGGATCGGTTTGTGGTTCTGTTGGATTGTAACTTTCGTTTGAATGAGTGTGAAATGTCGATTGAGATGCGAAATATTTGATTTTTAGACTTGGGTTTCGAATGTTGTTTATGGATCAGTTTGTAGATTAGATAATTTTTCCCTGTAATAACTTTTTTCTCTTTTTTTGGGGGGGTGCTTATTACTTTGAATTAGATTTAACTTGTAATTATTTAAATTTGTGCCATTGCATTGGATATTGGCATGTTAAACTTGTTTGATTTGAGTTTAGAATGGAAAATTACGATGGGGGAATGGTGTTTGAAAATAGAAACGGCTAACCAAAGTCCTGTCTTGGAACCACTATGACTAGCTGACTAGGAGTGAGAGAGAGTGTCAACTCAATGCGGAACACACGCCAAATGACTAGAAGGACCATTTGTAAAAAAAAAAAAATTTGGGAGGATGCAAAACTAAAGAAAAATTTTTAGGGACCAAAAACAAAGCTCGTGTATTTTAACCGAGACCAAAAATATATTTAACCCTAATTTTTTTTTACCTGATTGTAATTTTTTTATTCATTTGGTTGTAATTTTTTTTATGAATCTAGTTGTGATTAAGAATTTTTTATTATTTAGTAATTTTTATTAATTTAGTTATAATTTACAGCTAAAGATTTATTTTTTCCAACTGTTTGAATTTTAACTGCGCACAATTTGTTATTTTTATTCTTTTTTAAATCTAAGAACTCTCTCAGCATAGTTACTTACTAAACATCCATTTTTTAAAATTAAACACTCTCTTTGCCTCATCATTCTACTCCAATAAATGTAGAATTTGCTTTCCAAGTTCTTAAAATTAAAAACCAACCAAGCACTTCTCACTACAGAGTAATAACGCTACGAATTAATAGGTACTACGTTTTTTAGCTTTGAAATTTTCGGAAATAACAACGTGGCAACCTACGATTGAATTGCCTAAGACGCCTCTGTCATTTTCTGTTTTAAAACGAAGAATCGGGAGAGAGAAAGAACAAGAGAGAGAAAAAACGACAACCTCACTCCAGAGAGACAGAAAGAGAAAGAGAGAGAGAAAAGAGAGTTCCGTTAATTTCAGTTTAAAAAAAAATTCAGAAAAAAGGGCAATGGTTACAGAGGAAGAAATATCGGAAGCGGTGCAGTCGCTGTTGAGAGAATCTAACCCTAGAAGTCGAAGCTTCACCACGCTCAACCAAGTGGTTCAGGAACTTCAGGCCAAGCTCGGCCACGACCTCACCCACAAGCTCGATTTCATCACCGCACAGATCAACCTCCTCTATGCTTCCCAGCAACCACACCCTCCGCCTCCGCCGCCGCAACTTCCGCAGAGGCACTTACTTCACCCTCAACAACCCCAACAACAACACCCACCTCCTCCTCCCAAGGACCATTTACCCTTCACCAAAACCCTAATTTCCACCCTGCCCCTGTCACTTCCGCCTTTCAGACCTTCCCTTCTAACCACGCTCCGCCGCTCAAACCCGACCCTGCCGCTGCTGCAGATGCTGCCCGCACTGAAGCTCCTCCTGTTTCAAGCAACGAGCCCCCCAAGGACAGGTTAGGTTTAAAAAATGTTTCCTTTTTTTTTGTTGTTTATTTGGAAATGGTTGCAAAAATAAGGAAAAATGGAAGAGAAATTGGATTAATTAATTAATGCTACTTAAAGAGTGGATTTTTTGCTCGTAATTTGTTTAATAATTGTAGGAAAGCAGGGAATTTGACTATATCATTTTTTTTCCTTCTACTAGTTAGGTTGTGAACTGTGAAAGGAAAAAAAATAAAAATTTCTGAAGTTGAGTCTTGTTATGCTAAGGATGCTACAGTACTCACAGTGCGTAAGAACTTCTCTAGGAGGAAAGTGATGCCTTTGTATCCTAAAAATTACCATTAACAACAGATGAATATGTCAGCAGCGTAGCTGATTAGCTGGTACTTAAGATCACTGTATGGTATAATAAGGCACACTAGCCCTAGGATTGTTTTTTTTTTTTTATTCAGTTGCCAATTTGTCACTCCAAGTCTGAATATGACCAAACTTCTTTGTCGTGTATCTTTAAACGGCTTTGCTTTTTTATTTCAATTGGGATTTGGTTTGTTTTCTGGTAATGTTTAGTGATGCTATTCTTCTTGGGTCTTTGTCTTGCAGTACTCAAACTAAGGCGAAGAGAAGAGGTGGCCCTGGAGGTCTCAACAAACTTTGTGGCGTTTCACCTGAACTTCAGGTCATTGTTGGCCAGCCAGCATTGCCAAGGACTGAGGTTTGTACTAATATTTTTGAAGTATGTTGCTTGCATATTTCTGATATAGTTTCCAGCAAGATTTCTAATGTTGCAATGACTTGTTTAGATTGTGAAGCAACTGTGGGCTTACATAAGGAAGAACAATCTCCAAGATCCTAGCAACAAAAGGAAAATCATTTGCAATGATGAACTGCGTGTGGTGTTTGAGACGGATTGTACTGATATGTTCAAGATGAATAAGCTACTAGCTAAACACATAATCCCCCTTGAACCAACCAGTAGGTATCTGGGTTATGGTGATAGTTTTATGAAATTGTGGTTAATGCATTGCTTGATTCCCTCATCTTTTGGCACTTTCAGAACAGCCTGTTCCAAAGAAGCAGAAGGTAGACGTGGAGTTGGAAACAAAAAGTGCTGAACCTGCTCCTTCTGTAATAATATCTGATGCACTTGCTAACTTTTTTGGCATCACTGGAAGAGAGATGCTGCAGTCAGAGGTTCTGAGACGTATCTGGGAGTACATAAAGGTCAACCAGCTAGAGGTAAGCAGAACTAAAAATTATTCCAAGTTCATGCACAGTGGCATTGCCGCATTGAAGATAAGTATCATGATAATGATAATTATTGATAACTTGATACTTTTGCTAACAAGTGTTGATTATGAACTACTAAACTCTATCCCAGTTCCATGCTTTGTTGATAATTATGTATGGTGAACTTTGTTGGAACATAACTTGTTGACTTACACAACCCTTCAATATATTCCCAGGATCCTGTAAATCCTATGGCAATAGTGTGTGATGCAAAGCTTCAGGAGATCTTTGGCTGTGAAAGCATTTCAGCATTGGGGATACCTGAAGTTTTAGGGCCGTCATCATATTTTTAGGAGATCATGATGCTGACAACATTCTATGGTTAGTACAATTATACATGCAACAATTTTGTTTTCCAAAACCATTGTAGTGCTACTCGTTTTCTGAACTTCTTTCATGTTTCATTGGACCTACTTCCTATGAAACTACAGATGTCATTTAACTGTTAAGTCAATGGATCATGTGATGTCTAAAAATGTTATCTGCTTTGCATACTGTGAGTCTGTGCCTTCCATGTTTTGTTTATACTTCTGGATAATGTTATTACATGGAATAGAACTACTTTTTTACTTATTTAAGTATGGTAATTGAGAAACAATTTAAGGAACTGAAACATGGGAACTACTAAGAATCAGAAATATAACCTAGCTTGGGTTGTAGTCTCTGTTAGTTTTGTTGGTTTCATTTGTAATAAAAAGAGTGAGGGAAAAAATCCTTCATTGGCATTGGATAAGACTTAGATATTTGCTTGGTTGCTTCTGTGTTGCCTAGGTGAGTTATTGATTTTTCCATCATTCCTTTGCTACAACTTTGATAGAATTGAGCATAGGTATGAACTATGGAGTAAGAGTCTAAAGGAGGAGCAGATGTCTTTCAGTGTGCTTTCAATTGTTTCAAATGAGAGATTCAGTGACAAACAAGCAGACCTTTGCTATAGAAAATCTGAATTAAAGTCAATAGACATAGAGTCCAATTAGACTGGTAATTCGAAGTCTTTGGTTTTGTAGAAAGATATATATTGTTGAAAGACAAGGCCTAGGTGTTTTCAACTAGACTATGATACCATATTATGAATCATAGAACTAATTATTCTAAAATCTTAAGTTGTTAGGTAAATAGGCATAAATGATTCTACACTACAGCTCTAAAATAGTGGTAAAGCATTCCCAGAATTTATTAGTATGCTGCCTTTTATATATATATGAACCTGTCGCAATTTTCCAAAAACAATGACTTATCCTTGTAAAGATTTAATAGTTTGTTTTCAGCTTTCTGGACTCCATTTCACTTCTTCAAATGATATTGATGCATAGAACTTGATCAAATATTGGCTTTTTGCTGCAATGACAGATTGTGTGGTGTTAATTCCAGTATAGTGCGAGCTGATCTTGACCACATGTTGATATGGTTCTGTAATTTGACTGATTACATTCGTGTCTTTAGTAGTTCATGTTGATAAGTTATTAGCAGAATGAAGATGTAATAGAGACAACTTTAATTTTGGGAGTGGCACTGTGTTTTTAGGTCCTGCGGTTGTGGTTGTCTAACTTGGCACTTAGGTTAGAATGACATGTGGGTATTCTGACACATGTATAATGCTGACAATAGGAAAGAAAATGATGTTCCTTCAAACATGACTCAATGCCATTTATGTGTAGTTAATGAAATGCAGCATGCTAGATGTACATATAAGATTTTACTATTAGAGAAACTTAGATAAAGTTCGTGCCTGTGGTGTTCTTCTTCAATCAAAATACGTTTGTTATATTTTTTAAACCTCAACTGAGAGAACTTCTAAAAGGAAAACCGAGTGCTTAAAAAATATTGCAATTACGTTTTTGTGTAAGAATTGCACCACATCACTACTTAAGCAACTTTATCCAAGTTTCCAAAGGGCTATTTGTTATGTTGTACTTGATTTTAGTTGGTTCAACCTGACCATACTTTTTCGTATGCTCCACCTGGGCAATTCTTTTGCCTCTTAATTGGTTGTTTGTAATGTGGAATATAAGCACACAAATCAAACAAATTCTTATGGCGGGACAATGATTCTCCCCTCTTTTCCTCCATCCACTTATATGTGGATTTGTGTTTTTGGAAACTGATAATTTCTGGATTCCTTGTCATTTTTTTTACTGTATTCTACTTTTCAATAAATAGTAGTGATGATCTCGGACATATATTTGTGGCTTTCAATTATGACAGGTTTGTGAAATATTAATCCGAGTTGCTTGTACTAGCATGAGCATCAGCTTGTTTGTAAGTGGTTAATTGTCGTGTAGGAAAGTTGAATCATTATTTGCCCCTACAACTTGGTAATCACTTAGCAGATTAAAGCTCTTCTTTATTATTAAAGAAGATGCAACTTTGTCAACTCATTCTCAATGGAACAAGAACAAGTGTCTCTACAAACGTAACGACTAACGAGGACTATATTTACTATGGCATCCTCTTTGACACTCCACAAAACAAAATGTGGATAATTTCAGGGTTGTGCCTTGTGCGGGTTGCATGTTACTTTCATCTGCTTCCCTGTCCTGTCGTCATACCTATAAGAACAAAGAACAAATTACATATATTATAATCATTCATAAATATACCATTCAATGTATGTATGAATCCTAATCTTTTGAAACAATTTAATATCTACTTTCACTGAGCAATGTTATAAGATGTAGTGCCCGTTTGGTTTAGATTTTAAACCATCCGGAATCAATTCTGGAGAATTGATTTTAAATCACTTCCGTCCAACGTACTTCCTAAAAACGTGTATCTTCACATCTCAATCATTCATTCTAAAATCAATTCTACTCAACTGTAAACCAAACGGACCAGTACAAGTGGAGAATGAGTTCAAGTGTTTTTGGTTGACACATCCTACATATTGGGGACCCTTTGCCTACTAAATATTTTTGTGGATATGAACATGTATCTATAATTTCAGAAAAACAAGAATAGAAAAAAAAGTTGGATCTCAATAATTTTTTAAACCTTATCCCACTTTTTCATTTAAATCCTACAAAATAAAAAATTATTATGTATTGTATCTTTTGAGGAAAAATAAATTAATCCTTTATTTGTAAAATGATTTCAATATTATCATTCAGGGGGGGCTTAGGCAATTATAATTTAAACTCACTAAATTATATACAAATTTATGTAAAATAATGTCAATAAATATTATCTACAAATTAATAATTTTTTTATCAATAAATATTTATTTATCAAACATTTAGAGTTAGAATAGCCTCCATAATTGCAAGTCTTTTTCTTTTAGTGTAAGGAGGGCCTAACGGCCAACAGCCAAAACTACAAACTACCCTCTACAGGTGAAAGTTGACAAAAAAAAATGGTGAAAGAACAATAAAAAATGAAAAGAATCTTAAACCATTGCTTTTCCCACCGCGTTTTTTGCTATTCCCACCCCCATATATTTTTATAAAATTGTAAAATCCAAAACTACCCTTCAATTAACTGGCTTACAGACAAGGCTGTCTGGGAATAGTTTCTGGACAACCTTGTCCGTAAGTCATTTTTTAACAAAATAAATGACTTATAGACACATGTTATGTCCGTAATTAATCTGGATAATTCGTAAGCCAATATTTATAAAAATGGCTTATGGACAAAGTTATTCGGGAACTATTCCCGGACAGCATTGTCCATAAGTCTTTTTATATAAAAAAGACTTATGGATAAACCTTGTCCGAAAATTTGTCCTTTCCAAATAACTTATGGACAATGGGAAAATGGGAGGGGCATCGGAACAATGTGGGAGGGAGAGGAGGGGCAGTCTTGGAAGAAAAAAGGTTGGGGGGTGACAATAGTAATAATGGGGGTGGGAAAAGTAAGGGCTAGAATCTTAAATCTTAAAACAAGACAAGCCATGTTTTGCCAAACCATTGCTTTCTCTAAAAAGATGAGACCAAATAATGTATAAGAGAGATCATGCAAGAGACAAATAGATAGAGATACTGGATGTGTGGATTTACATTTGAAACAAGTTCTAATAAAATTAAAGTTTTTAATAATGACAAGGTAGGGAATACAATTCATTTTTTATAATATTAAGAAAATTAGATTAGGTTAACTAACGTTCTAATCAGCATAAATTAGTTAGTACTCCCTCTAATTCAAAGTAATAATCCATTTAGCAAATTTTATTTTTTTTAAAATTACCATTTATATATTTTATGTAGAATTAATGTCTTTTTTTTATCAATTTTACCCTTAGATAACAAAACTAATTTTTAAAATGTTCAATAGTAAAAAAATTTCAAATACCACTATTTGGGTTGTTTTGTTTAATTAAAGAGATAAAAAAATATTTTTTATTAATTTCATTAATAATTTCCGTCACCAATAACTTGATAATCAATTTCTATTTTTAACAAAATCAATTATTACTACTACTACTATTATTATCATCATCAAAAGAAGTGACATTTCCATGTCACTATCATTATTAAAATAAACACACAATAGAACCATTTAGGACAAGTGAGATCAAAATTAAAATATTCTTCATTAAATGATCAAAAATATTTTTAATCCAATTACTAGGTTCGGTCTAGTAATAAGAGGTTTAGGTAATTAACATTAGGTTCAAGATTTAAACCGCACTTGTCTCTTTTGTACATGAAAAAAAATCCTATATTAAAAGACGAAGAAGAAGAATAAACAAAAACAAAAAAAACAAAGCATGAAATGCGTTAAGTCTAAGTTTATTTGGTTGTGGTCAAGATAAGAATCCTTATTCGACCAAAAAAAAGACAGAATCCTTAATTTTTAAAGTAAACCTGTCTCGTGAACACATTCAGAGTGGATTCACATGATATACACCTGAAATAATATTCCTAATTTCGAGCAACACTATCTAGACTCCACTATAAATTAACATTCAGGCAAAGCAAAAACATGAGTAAACCTGATAACCTAGTTAAGGAGAGGAGAGCATGGCACATAACAGTGGCAATGGTTTGGTGCATTTGCTAGCAATAACATCATTGCTAATTGCCTTGTTGGGTGGTGCCAAAGCTGTTGTAGTATGTGGCATTGACTCAGCAAAACTGAACTTATGCCATGCAGCAGTTACAGGGAAACACCCACCAAAACCCAATGAAAAATGCTGTGCAGTTGTTCGACATGCCAATTTGCCTTGCCTTTGCAAATACAAGTCTTTCCTACCTGCTCTTGGAATCAACCCCACAAATGCTTTGGCCTTGCCCAGAAAATGTGGTCTTAAAACTCCACCTAAATGTAGAGGTAATCATCCTAAGCTGAAAATACAACAACTTAAGACTTCTATTTTAGCATCATAGTGTTTGGTGACTCATTCTTCTTCATTTTGCAGTGGCTTGAAGGAATTCTTGATTATATCAAGTCCACTAAGTTGCCTTAATGTGCTGCATTAATATTGGAGAATCTTGAAGTCTGCATTCTTTCCTCCTATGTATGCAAGATGTATGATGTATGATGTTTCCTATATAAGCTAGTAGATTTTACAAAGTTATATGATGTACTTACTAAAATTCAGTGATATCAGAAATCATTTTTGCACATGATGACAAGAATATCAAGACATAGATGTATCACTCCTCTCCCACTTCAACCTGAAATCTGTCTAATAAAATGCTTGTTGTTTTCTGAATTCAATGCACAAATCAATAAATGGATTAGGACAGAAGAATTCAAAAGTGATCCATAAGTAGTATTAATCAACTGGAAAATTTTCCATATAATGCATAAACACAAAAGCCTGCTGTTGCCAACTTGCCTGCAACATTCATGACTATAGGAAAATGTTCACTTTCTTAAAGCTTCAAGTAAGTTCAGACTCCTGTGTGATATTCTATAGACAGCTGGTCACTGACTTGGCAACATATTCTTCACTTGAGCATTGGCATTGAATGCTTATGGTAGCTACTCATCTTCAAAACTGGATTCAAATGGATTATCTTTTGTTTTCCAACTTTCAAGAGGTATCCAAATGATTTGCTGTATTACTAGCACTATGACCGGTTTCGATGAGGTCCCCCAAATATAGGTCTCATGTAGGCATCATCAAACCTCCTCCAATAGTAATGTATGGTGTACACAGGACTTTCTATTAACATGGACAAACCTTCCTTTGCCCGGCTGATGTTGGTTGCTGCTGATTCCTCAAGTGATAGCAAAGGTAGATTCAAGTCCTCAGCAGCTGGACCTGATTCTTCAGGGCTGATATTTATACTTGTTGCATTGTGGGGAAGCAGATATCTAATAAGTGGTTTTGTAAAACAACAAACACCTGCAACAAAATCGGTGATATATTAATTATTTAGTTGTTATGCCAAATTATAAGAACGGCCAATCATTTCACTTTGTTTGAAGATAACTCTAGGAAATTAGTCTTTTATAGCTCCCCCATGAACTATTCTCAGTTGTTATTTGTTACATACAAGAATCAGGATTAAGAGAAATGCATCAGCTCACCAGTGTGCTGAAAAGGACAACAATAATGGTGTTGGTAATCATTGTTGCATTGACTGGATCAGAAGTAACCCCAGAAAATGTGAACTGCATAAACAAAAAGAGGAGAATTCAATGGTAACTCCTTTCTTAAGGCACCCCAGTATCATTGATTGTTGCATAACTGTGAGAGTGGGAGGAATGTCCACATATAATCCAATATTCTAATGGTATTTCCATAGAAAAACAAAAGATAATTGACTGAGAAACCATTTTGTGGAACTCTTTTGATTGTTACTTATTTATTTGATAAAGTTTCTTTCTAATATAATGTCTAGAAATTTAAATTTCATACACATACCTGTTTGAAAGCTAGAGCAATGGAGACTGCTCCCCTCATTAGCCCAGCCCACCAAATGATTATCTGGATGATTTACCAAACTTAAGAAGTCAATAATATAGAGTATTTTCTCAATTAACTGTTACACTAACAATATGAGTAATCATATAAAACATGTAACCTGCTGTTTGAATGTGATACTTGATGCTTGGTCAGCTCGCCTATTCATATAATTGGATAAAGCAGAGAGGGGGAAAACCAAATGCAGCCGCCCAAGCAATATTAATAAGATTAAGCAGCTGTAAATTCCCATCAAATTTCCGAAACTGCAGCGAAGAAGTTGACCAGGAAATATTCATTAAATGAAATAAAGGCTGTTTTATCAAGGGTGATATGTTGCAATGTATCTCACAAGTAATTCTTAAGATGATTTCAGAAATGGAGCATTAAGCCTAATCTGTTTTGGTTTCAATCATCTGCAGATAACAAATTGAAAGAACTTAGTTAAACAAAACAAAATAACAAGTACTTACGATCTTGTGTGTCATCTGTAAACAATTTCAAGCAGTAGAAAACGATGTAGCTAATATGTAGCTTTGTTCATTAATCCCATTATTGTTGATTGTTTCACTATCAGAAGCAGTTCATACTTCATCATTATATATGATATTTCCTTGATCATAATCCATTAGTGATGTATAATCTGATAGATAGTTTTGACATTGTTGAAGCTGATGTTGAATCACATTGACTCATCTGTGTAGGAAGTGGCACTATGCAATCTTACAAACATGTATATCATGTAAGATACCAGCCCATGCATTAATGAGACATCAGTGTGTGATGAATTAGTCCCTATTAAACTATTAATAAAAATATAACTATCCAGAGTTGTAGAAAGGATTAGGACCTTAATTGGGTCATCTTCCACTTTTCCATGTCAAGGGCATCCATGCCCACATAAGAAATATGAAGGTTTCTGCAATAATGACAATGAAGCAAACACATGCCTGGAGAAGAGAGACCAACTCTGAAATGTCAGACCTTGAGCCAGGAAATTACTAAAATCTTCTATGGATTAATCAATACCTGGTTGTGATTCTTGAAATCTCGGTCACATTGTGCCATGCATAGTGTGACATAAATATTCCACAAAAGAAAACAGTGAGGATTCCACTCAGTTCAAGTAGCTGCATAAGAATTGCAGTTATAAGATGGATGGCAATAAAAAAGGCAGTTATTTCTAGTCTACTTCATCTGCAAGCAAAAATTTATCATAGCTACAGTTTTACACATTTGTCGCTCCATGAACACTTGAGAGGTTAGTCAACCCATCCCTCCCTCCCCTCCCAAATTAATAGCAGACAAATTGTATGAGCTTCCAATACCTCAGAACAACATGTAGGATAGGTATGCCATTAACACCATCAATGCAATTTCACGAACACTGACTGTGCTGCAGGCATAGGCAGGGGCAAATTTATTAATGTGTACTTACAATTTCAGCTCCCTAACTCCAGAATATGAAATGGGATCATTTGACTTGATATTCCCATTTCAGATAATTTTGAAAATACCATTTTGGAGAATTTTAGAGAAGACTACATACCTTCCAAAGCTTAAGGCTTTTAAGAATAATGCGTCAGAAGTCCAGCCTGCATAAAGTATCCTTATATTTATGTAAAAAATGATAGAGAAGAAAAAGAAGAGTCAATCGCAATCCTTAACATGAATTTTCAATCCAGTTGACTCTTACTGATCTACCACCTACTACTAAATAGGAAATTCTAAGGTAACATAGATCATAGATGAATGTGAATGTAACACCTTTGACTAATTAGACTACAGAGAATGTATAGAAATCCACAAAGTCATCTGATTACACATGGAAAGAAGTATTAGGTCAATTTTGCATACTATTATTCATTAACAGAACTCACTATAACTCCAGACCATGCTTGTTGAAAATAGATACAAGAAATCTCCAATGACACGCAATATCCTGTCATCAAGTCTGAAACATCAACCTTTTGCACTGCATTGAAGAGAACAACTGATGTTGCATCATTTACCACTCCTTCCCCAAAGACTAGGCTGTATAGTAAAGGAGTTTACATCTTGATGGAGAACCTATAACAGATTCCAGATGCAAAGTTGACAATGAGAGCATGTGGATGCAATTAAATGAAAGGTTAATTACACTTTATGCTGTAGTTTCACCTATTTTTTTCAATTAACCCCTAAAATTATTTTGGTGTCACTAATCCCTTTGTGCAAATTGAAAATATTAACTTTCAGGTAACTTCAAACAGCAGTTACTGTTTATGTTACACATACCCTTTTATGGTTTAATACTTCAAGACCTCTCCTCCTAAGTTTAAAATTTTCAACTTAAACTTAAGTTAAGGGGGTTATTTGAAAAAGGGTGAAACTAAAGAGGGTAAAGTGTAAGTTATCCTCAAATTAACCAACCTGTAGTGTACAAACTGTGTCCGTTGATGAGAAAATTGTTCCTATAGCTGAATCAAATGAAGATAAGCTAATTATCATCCCAATCTGTTACATATGGATAATGGATCATTGTAAATACAATTTGTATTTCTGCATAATATTGAGATGATGCAATGATCTCACCAAGATAATCTCGCCCAGTTAGGCCAAGGAAGTTCAACTTGGGGAACAGCCACCAGCTGCCTAGGTGAACCAAATGCAAAGACTTAAAAGTGAATTTTCATAGTGATAATGCTATAATGAATTTCAGGAAAAAGGAGAACTAAGAGATTAATCATTACCATCCTGTAATAACAAATGATGAAATAAAAACACCATAACCCACCCCAAATAGCATGATGGTTAAGAAGTTATGGAAGAACTGTTTCTTCTTCACCCTGAAATCTGTTATTGAAAGATACCTCAAACATTAAAAAGTATTTGAAACAGTAAGAACTGCTTCAAGTGTAAGTAACACAAGACAGAAACTTTTACCCTGCATTGAATATTATTGGGAGGAAGGAGATATATGAAGAATAGTTCTCATTAAAAGTAAGGATGTGAGAACTTTTCCCCTTAGTGATAAATAAGAGTATCATTCCAGCAATGCATCCCTACCAAGGAACTTTTTAAGGTTAGAAATTAAACTTGGAAATATTCAAAGCCAAAAAGCACATAGAAACTCAAAGAACACTAGGTCATTACCAATCTGTACTATTGAATGAATATTGATGAATTTCCTCTAAATCACTATAAGTTACCTTTTAGACATGGTAATTAATGTGTCTAAAGCAGTGAAATCACACAAGCTATATATATATATATATATAAATTAAAGAAAGAGAGGGATAGAAAACAGAGTGGTGTGTGTCTTCTTTACAATTAGAATGGCAATAATGGATTCATTAACCAACCGGTTTTCTTCGAGCAAGTGACCAATGAGCAAGCAGAGGCAGAGAACAGCGACGAAGAGTGAAATAGGCACCCACCTGTGCATGGTCGTGAGCCAAAATTCTAGACACCTCTGATGCCAAATTCAGTAGCAGTAACACCATTGCTAATGCTATTAATTATTGTTCTCCAATTAGCCTCTAACAGTTACACTCACTCACCACTTTGTAGCGGTTTTGTAATTATATATATATATATATATAGCTAAAATGCCAGCTTTAATTTGTGTGATGAAAATGAAAACGTCAGAGAATCTGCACCGAACACAAAGGTTGTTGTCGTTTTTTTTTTTTAATTTGGTGAATATTATGTGTGTAGTGAACATCAAATCAAAAACAGAAACAAACATGCATTGTCCACCGATACATAGCATGTAGTGTTGACAAGAATGGATGACACGTAGTAGAGACTGCATGAAAAGTTACGTGTCACTTTCACCAACAATTATAAGTATAGAATGATATTTTTTTTCTATAGCAATTTTTTTTTTCTTCGTCGCTTGTTGTTAATGATTTTTCATATATAGAAAACCAATTTTTTGATGTCACAGAGTTGTCAACTATAAGGGTGAGTTTGTTTCATGGTATGTAAAAAGATTTTCGGGAAAGTGAGGTTAGGAAAATGATATTCCCACATTTAAATTCAAGTTTTAGAAAAACTTCCCGGGTATTATTGATTTCCGGGAAATATATTTTAGCCCATGACTCACCCATTTTCTATTCCCATGGTGAGGGGTGGGAATCTTATATTCCCCATGGGAATGGAAGTTATTTTTCCCACTTCCACTTCATCCTACAATATTCTTTCTATTTTTATTTTTTAAATTTTTTTAAGTAAATATTTTTAAAAACACTCCCAAGAATATGAAATACATACCAAACATACATATAAGTTTTGCCCGGAAATAAATAATAGGATTCCTGGGAGTATCATTCCCGGGAATATGATTTTATGACTTCAAACTCATCCTAAATGTAAGTTAGATTTGGTAATCATATCCCGGAAAATACACTATTTACATCATGCTGGTTTAGTGACTTGGAAAGTAACTTTGTGTTTGGAATTTGGATATACTCATTTTTTGTTAAGAATAGTTAAAAAATTAAATGAATAAGAGGAATTTCAAATAAAAACCTATTGATAAAATATACTGAATTTTTTTTTAATATTTATTTATTATATTTAACATTTTAAATTATTATTTTAAAATTTTTCTTATATTTATAATTCACTTATAGTATTTCATATTATAATTTTAAACTTCTAAAATTCTTCATTCAAATAAAAAAATGGGGAGTTAGGATTACCATTGGTATCCAATAACTTGGTCCTTGTAGATTCACAGGAATAGAGTTACTTTTAAAATGAGGGTGTGAAATTGTGAACATTAGTAGCTTGCTTGATAAAGCTTGGATTTTGAGATTGTCTTATTTTGGATAGCAGTACGAAACGGAGTTAGGACTTCTCAAGGCACCTTCTATGAGAAACAATAAAGAGATGTGTGTTGGTACAAGAGTGCACAACGGAGTAAGAAAGTGGCCCAAAAACAGTTGCACCTATTTGTGTAAGCAGAATAAAATCCCAAAGCCAATACCAAAAACAATAACAGTGACCAGAAAATTAGAATGTAAGGGAATAAAAATCACGGGACCAAGTCCAGAAAATCTTCCACTATGTAAAATAATGGGTACAACAACAAAGTCTTCCTGGCACTCCCATGGATCAAAACACCAGTAGGGGTGGATAACAACACAATAAATACACCAAAGGGTATCTAGCTCAAACAACAGAGAGAACGAAAATACAAAATATTTGTACTGTAATAACGCTCACACTGTGAGGAACAAACATACTGAAATTTGGTGAAAAACGTAGCACATTTGCATCTCACAATAGAGCAAACCGGTACAATTTTCTTCTCTGATTGTGCTAATTTTTCTCCTCCGGGACGCTCCTCTCTCTTCACTTCTCGAGAGCTTCTCTTTCTATTTTTCTCACCCCTCACGGTTTCTCTCTCTTCCACTCTTACTCTGACAGACGCTCCTCTCTATATTATTTTTCAGCACACTGAGGCTTCTATTATTTTCTTCACTCACGTAATCTTGAATAGCATACTCACTACATATATTCAAAACTATTATCACTATCCATCCGTTGCTGTCGGATGCTCCACTCCATCATTCTTTGTTTTTTTATTTATTAGCAGTGTGGGCTCCACTAGGGAGTGACCCACCTGACAAATCTCCCCCTCACAACCTAAGTGGAGCAATGCTTTGCCATCCCGACAATAACACAAACAACTCTCAAGCTTCTCCATTGGTAGTGGTTTGGTCAACATATCAGCACCATATGTCATCAGTATGGATTTTCTCAAGTTCAAGCAACTTGGAATTCAAAACATCTCTTATCCAATGATAACGCACATCAATATGTTTTGACCTTGCATGAAAAGTATAATTCTTACCAAGGTGAATAGCGCTTTGGTTGTCGCAGAACAAGACATGTTTGGTCTGAGAGAAACCAAGCTCTTGAAGAAAATTCTTCATCCACAACAACTCTTTGCAAGCTTCAGTAGCAGCAATAAACCCCGCCTCTGTGGTGGATAGAGCAACACACTTCTGCAATCTTGATTTCCATGCCACAACCCCCTACAAAGGTAATCAAATAACCTGAAGTAGATTTGCGGGAATCAACATCACCCTCCATATCAGCATCTGTATATCCAACTAATGTAGGTTATTTGTCACCAAAATTTCAAACTACAGGTTCCTCGCAAGTATCTCATAATCCACTTTACAACATTCCAATGCTCTTACCTGGATTTGAGAGAAAACGACTGACAATACTGGCAACATGAGCAATGTCCGATCTTGTGCTAACCATGACATACATCAGGCTGCCAACAGCTGAGGCATAAGGAATCTTTTCCAATATTCCTTTATTCTCTACATCGGTTGTGGGAGATTGCTTGCTTCACACTTAGCTTGAAGTGAGGTGCAAGAGGGCTACTATCTGGTTTGGCATCATCCATCCCAAACCACTCAAGAACTCTTCGAATGTATCCTTCTTGCGACAAATACAATTTCTTGTAGTTCTATCTCGAGTAACTGACACACCTAAGATCTGATTCACATTACTCAAATCCTTCATGGCAAAGGATTTGCTCAACTGCTTCTCAATTCTAGCATATTATTTCATACAATGAGAATATCATCTACATACAGTAAAAGGATAATGAAGTCTTCATCATAAAGTTTTTGGAGAAACACACAGTGACATGAAGTTGTCTTCTTATAACCTTGCTCCCCCCATGATAGACTCAAACTTCTTGCACCATTGTTTAGAAGCTTGCTTCAACCCATATAGACTCTTCTTCAGCCTACAAACATAATCTTCTTTACCTTTTACTTTAAACCCTTCAGGTTGTTCCATGTAGATCTCTTCCTTTAAGTCACCATGAAGAAAGGTTGTCTTCACAACCATCTGATCAATCTCCAAGTCAAGACTAGCTGCTAGGCTAAGAACTGCACGAATAGAAGACATCTTCACAACAGGAGAAAAGTTTTCATCAAAATCAACTCATTTTCTCTATCTGAATCCTTTGACCCCTAGTCTTGCTTTATACCGAGGCTTTGAAGTATTTTCATCATGCTTCAATCTGAACACCCATTTATTTGTCAAAACTCTCTTACCTTTAGGCAACTTGACCAACTATGTGTAATTCTCGTGCAAGGAATTCATCTCATCTTGCATGGCTTGGAGCCATTCTTCATTATTCTCATCTTGTATAGCCTCATCAAAACATTATAGCTCTCCCCCATCAGTAAATAAAACATATTCATCAGAAGGGTACCTTTTTTAAGTTTGTCTATCTCTTCGGATCTTCTCAATGCAACAGGTTCTGTATGTTCCTCCACTCATTCTTCATGAAGATTCTCATGGTTCTCATCTTGGTCAGGGTCATCAGGAACATCTGCATCTGGATGATTGCTAGCTTCTACTTTCTCTAGTTCATCTATGGGTACAGGAGATACTGGATCAAAATCCACTGAACTACGCGGTTGACACTGGACATTGAGATTTCTTCCTTGTCAATGTCTTTCAGCCTTTAGTCTTCAATAAAATGAGCATCACGACTTCTAATGACTTTCTTACCAACAGGATCATAAAACTTGTAACCAAAATCATCCAGACCATAGCCAATAAACACACATTACTTGGTCTTCATTTCTAGTTTAGATATCTCATCTTTGGGAACATGCACAAAAGCTTTACATCCTAAGACACACAAGTGATCATAAGAAACATCTTTACCTAACCAAATTTTGTCAGGAACTTCAAATCCCAGGGGCACACATGGTGAAAGATTTAGGACATGAACAACAATATTCAATGCTTCACCCCAGAATGACTTAGGAAGCTCTGCTTATGAAAGTAGTCCACCTGACTCTTTCAACCAGTGTTTTGTTCATCCTTTCAGCTACACCATTCAGCTGAGGAGTCTTAAGAGGAGTCTTCTAATGT
Source organism: Sesbania bispinosa (assembly GCA_026901365.1). Taxonomy (NCBI): domain Eukaryota; kingdom Viridiplantae; phylum Streptophyta; class Magnoliopsida; order Fabales; family Fabaceae; genus Sesbania; species Sesbania bispinosa. The sequence goes on along the minus strand of QLOH01000763.1, from coordinate 111,363 downwards.
CCGATCCCCTGTTCTCTGCAGTATGCATCAAATGCTCCCAAGTATTCACCTCTATTGTCTGTCCATATGCATATTCAGCTTCTTCTCAGTCTCTCTCTCTCAGTTGAGGCATGAAAATGCTTGAAGACACTCAAAACAACATCTTTACTCTTCAAAGTATACACCCAGGTCTTCCTTGAGTGATCATCAATGAGTGTCACAAAGTATGAACTCCCCCAATTGTCCTTGTCTGCATAGGACACAAAGATCGGGATGCACCAAATCATAGAATTCTCCAGCTTCCTGGTAGATGAATGACTCTTGAAGGAGACTCTATTTTATTTCCCAGCAAAATAGTGAGAACACTTCTGTAAGTGAGGATTCTTCACACCAGGAAACACATTTCTTCTGACTAACTCTGTCATCCCTTTTTCACTCATGTGACGTAATCTCTGATGCCACAACTCAAACTCCTTCACCCGTCTCTACCACATGAACAACATCTCTAATTACTTTTGCATGTGTAAAGTAAAGTGTAGAGTATTTTGTACCTTTAGCAGCAACCATGGAGCCTTGGTGAGCTTCCATGTATCTCGTGAGAACAAGTTGTCATAGCCTTCATCATAAAGCTTGGCCACTGAAAGCAAATTCAATCGAATTTCGGAACATGTTTTCACACCTGAGAGTAATTTTGGAGCCATTGGACATCTCCAATTTAACCTCTCCAATACCAGTACACTTGAATACGCCTTCATGAGCTAACCACACATCACCAAAATCACCAGGAGTATAGGAACTGAAAATGTCTCTCCTGGATGTGACATGTATTGAAGCACCGCTATCAACTACCTAGCTTGATGCACTGTCAACCACATTGATAGTGTTAAGATATTCAACAAGAAGGAAGTCTTCAGTTGTAACATTAGCTCTATCTTCACTGGAGCTTTATTCTTTCGTTTTCCCTTTATCTCTGTCCTTGTTCTCTCTTTTCATCACTCTGCAAAATTTCTGAATATGCCCATTTTTACCGTAGTAGTGGCACTCAATATTTTGTATTTACCTTTAGACTTACTTTTGCCGTGGTCTCTGTTATTTGAACTCTGACTCTTGCTTCTCCCCCGTGACTCAGTAACAAAGACTTTTGAATGTGAGGAGGAACTTTGTGATTTTCTTCTCATCTCTTCATTCAAAACACTACTCTTAACAAGATCCATTGACAACCCACCATTATGAGCAAAGTTTGACAAAGAGGTCCTGAAAGTCTTCCAAGAATCTGGCAAAGAATCGAGTAAAAATAACCCCTGAATTTCTTCATCAAATTTAATACCCATAGCAGAAAGCTGATTCATGATTCCTTGGAAAGCATTCAAGTGATCTGCAAGTGGGGTCCCATCTTGATATTTCAAGGTCAATATCTTCTTGATCAGAAACATTTTATTATTCCATGTTTTTCTTCGCATACAACTGTTCAAGCTTATCCCACAAAGTCCTGGCATATGTCTCCCCCACTAATATGGTTCAACACGTTATCATCAACCCATTGGCGAATGTAGCCACACACCTGTCTATGTAATAAGGTCCAACCTTCATCAAGTTTATCACTGAGCTTCTCAACAACAAATACAGGTTGGTGAAATTTTTTCACATAAAGCAGATCCTCCATTTTTCCTCTCCAAAGGGCATAGTTGGATCCATTCAAGTTAACCATTATGCTCGTATTGCCTTCCATATTCACCATAATAATTTTCTGTACAACAGAGCCAGAGCTCTGATACCAGTTGTTGGTACCCAGAGTGCACAACGAAGTGAGAAAGAGGCCCAAAAACGGTTGCACCTGCTTGTGTGAACAGAATAACAATTCCAAAGCCAATACCAATAACAGTAACAGTGAGCAGAAAATTAGAACAGAGACACTGCAAATTTTTAACGTGGAAAATTTCCCTCAATATGAGAGAATAAAAACCACGGGACCAAGTCTAGAAAACCTTCCACTATGTAAAATAATGGGTACAACAACAGAGTCTTCCTGGCACCCCCAGGGATCAATAGAGAAACACCAGTAGGGTGGATAACAACACAATAAATACACCAAAGGGTATCTAGCTCAAACAACAGAGAGAATGAAAATACAAAATATTTGTACTGTAATAACGCTCGCACTGTGAGGATCATGAAAGACGGAGCACGTTTGCATCTCACAATAGAGCAACCGGTCTTCTTTGTTGTGCTAATTTTTCTCCTCCAGGACGCTCCTCTCTCTTCACTTCTCGAGAGCTTCTCTTTCTATTTTTCTAACCCTCATGGTTTCTCTCTCTTCCACTCTTACTCTGACAGACGCTCCTCTCTGTATTAATTTTCAGCACACTGGGGCTTCTATTATTTTCTTCACTCACGTAATCTTGAATAACATCCTCACCACATATATTCAAAATTCCTATCACTATCCTATCTGTTGCTGTCGGATGCTCCACCCTATCATTCTTTGTTTTTTTTAATTTATTAGCAATGTGGGCTCCACTAGGGGGTAAAAATTAGGGTTTTTGTTAGGTCCCTATATATTGGTGGGTCTTCTTCCACGATTAAAACCCCAAAGTATATATCAAATCCTATAACAATCCAAAAAATTGGAGCAATTAATCATTGTGAATACCACCCCAAGTTGCGATTGAGCACAAATTCATCATCAAGAAGACAATATTTGTGAAATCATGTGGTTCTTGTTTATGTTCTTCAACTTCACCCCAAAGTTGCGAAATGAGGAATATTTCGTTGGAAATGTGCTATCTTGGAAGCAAACTCGTCCAACGACAGAAACCCTAAATTCGTCCCCAACCTCTTAGTCACAGTGACAGTTCGTCCAAAGTTAGCTTCATGTACGTTAGTCGCGGAAGGAGGAAGATTTCTTGTTTCTCCTCTTCCTTCAACCTCGTTGACAATTCGTCCCCCTCCCCTCATAGTTGGAGTTCTTCCTCCTCCCTAGAATTGGTAGTTTCCCTTTTATTCTCCTAACATTATTCACTATTTTCATCGTCCCAGTAAACACCAAACCTTTTAACCTTTCACCTCCCAAATTGAGGGACATAATAGAAATCCTAATCTTTACCCCCTTGCCATGTAATATTATTTATTTGAGTGTTTTATTTACTTATTTGACTCTTAACAAGATAAGTCCCGAAAAAATGTGTCACATCAACTTCTATTGACAGTGTCTCTAATAGTGAGTAATTAAGGGACTAACGTGATGATAATTTTACATTTTCAAAAACTAAACTAGTGACTGAAATATTTGAAGACCTAATTAATAACATGTATATTTTTCAGAAACCTAATTCAAAGTTTTTTTCTTTATTTTTTATTTAATTAGGACTACGAATTTAGCATTAAAATAAACAAAAGTTAGTAGTTTTATCGCTTATAATTTATCTCCAATATATATTTTTAAATTATATCAATACAATTTTACTATTTTCAATACTTTATTCTCCCTCAATATTACTAACCATATAATTTCATGAGAAACTGTAATACAACTATACACCCCGCGTTACACGACACCATTGACCGGATCCGGTAATGAAGGGATAATGAAAGATGGAACCATTCTTTTATGCATTGCACATTTGCACGGCAAGACAGTCCCAATCCATTGTTGACATTCTTTCTTTGTTTCTTATTCAGAGATACGAAATCTAGCATTAAATGTTAAAAAGTATATATTATGAATTAAAGTGAAAGGAAAAATTATTTGAATAGTATTTGAAATTAAAATAATATTAAAAAAAATTGAAAACCATGCCTGAAAGACTTTGTATCACTTTAATTACATCTCTCTAAGTCACTTCCAAGACTTTTATTTGATGGTTACTCGTTGTGCCTTAGATAAAATAACAAAAGTCTCGCTCTGTAACTTGATTTGGTCAATTCTCTCATACGTGTAAAGTAGCACTATTATATTTATTCTTGGTTGATTGACTGACCAAGTGAAGCAAATGTGCCAGCAACAATGCCAAATTGCCAGCCAGCATTCGAGCAATGTTCTTTCTCAGTATTCCCGTGACTTTTTCTAAGTTATTTGATTTTTTTTTCATACAAAAGTTGAAAAGTATATGTGATTTGTTAAAATACTTAAATAATAAAACCGATACCTCAAGAGTATATAGTTTTCTTTTTGTTAAAATTTACTTCAAATAAAAAAAGTTTAGCTGGCCTTACAGATTAAGAAATTATACGACAAATCAATATATAGGTATTCTTTGACCCGGTTGCAATATTGTAAAATAAAATCACCTACAATGTTACAAATGGATTTATCAGCAGAACATATATTTTATATCAACACAAGATGTCAATCGCACATGTCAAATTTTCTTTTTTAATATTAGATATTTTTTAAAGATAATAACCACTACCAGGTCATAGTTGGGTAACACCAAATTATACGGTGATATTATGTCATAAAATCAAAGTACATATAAATTTATCAGCCTAATACAATGAACTAGAAAAATTTGTAAATCAAAGTACATAAAAGTTAATCCTTTTTTATTTTTTGTAATATAACATTTGACCAAACTCTAAAAAATAATAGCAGAACAAAATTTCACCACTTAGACACACTTTGTTAATAAAATTTTAAAAAACACTGTAATAATTTGCAAAATGAAAATACATATAAATAGTAACATTTAGAATAACCTTCTGGCATCTGCTTTATTTGGTACAAAAGAGGATATGCAACAGAGAATATTAAATACAGATATAAATGCAGCAATTTTAGCTAGCTGCAGCTGCAGAGCTACCTACATAAGGAGCTAACTGACCCTTCTCATTCTTATCTAGTTATCTTCATCTCTCTCACTCTCCACCTTTTTCTAGTTTCCCTTCATCTTTTTTCTGGCTTTATCATCTTCTTTTCGCCTTAATCAATGGAGAAGAAAGCTTACAAGTTATAACTTTTGCGTAACATTGAAGGCATTTGCATGGAGTTTAAGAGAAACATTCATTAGGAAATGATGGGAAAATAGCTGTATGGTTGACCTGTCTTCGAAGTTGACTTTAATAGGAGACAAAGAAAGCCAAGGTTGTGATAAGGGTGTTGTCCTATGCCTATGATTTTTCTAAATGAACAGCTCAAGTTCATCATAGCTAAGTTCCATTAGTTAAAGACATTCTTTTTTTGTTTTCTTTCTTAGAACTGTACAATTCTGACAAGTCTGTGCATTGTGCCTCATTAAAATTATTAAATCCCAGATAAAGATTTTCTTTTAAGGTTAGAAATTTATGTGGCAGTTCATGGCTCTTCCTTGTGAACTTGCTCTGCTTATTCTTCAGTACTCATTATTGGTAGCATTGGTATCTTCTTCTGGACCTGGAACTGGCTGGAAAACATTGCAAGGTGTGTTATAATTCTCCTTCCATTTATTCTTCTTTCTTTCCTCTTGTCCTTATTTGTCTTCTAGGTAGCTTGTTATGCGTGGCTGCTGAGACTCATGCTTGGAAGAAGGAAGCTGAGTATTTGATGTTCTTTCTAGAGTTTGAGTCTTGTTTTAACTACATATTAGTTCTAGCTTTCAATTTAGTTTTATTGCAATTATCATGGCAATGTGAAGTCATCAATTTTTCTTCTATCTTGAGATGAAAATATGAAGTAAACCATGTTATTATGTTGAATCAATAGATAACAAAGAATTTAAGGAAGTTTTACATTTTTATATCCATGCTCAAAGTTTTGAAAAATGCTGGCCTTATTGTGATTAATATGGTCTTCAAATCAGAAGAAGAGTCTGAATGTCTGATGACAATAAGTTATAGCATTGAAGACGAGATGATGAACTATAATAAGTAGTATCCAGAACTTGATAATGTTAATTGCACAATGGGATTTCATCTCTTAAAAGTAGTGAAATGAAGATGAACACATAAATGTACTCCAATTTTTGTTTTACTTGGGAAATTCAGAATCAGGAGCAAGGTGTTTCATGGTAATTCACATGCTCCTTTGGTATGCTATGCAGGATCTCCACCACTGGTCATAGCACGTGGTGGGTTTTCAGGGATATTTCCAGATTCAAGTTTACCTTCCTATAGTTTGGCACTAAATACTAGTGGTCCAAATGTCACTCTATGGTGTGATGTGCAATTGACAAAGGATGGAGTTGGAATTTGCTTTCCAGAACTCAAGCTGGACAATGCCACTGACATTTCCATTGCTTACCCTGGCAAAGCAAAGGATTACTCAGTTAATGGTGTTCCAACTCGGGGATGGTTTTCTGTGGATTACTACTTAAGTCAACTAGCAAATGTTTCACGTAAGTTCGATCTATCTTGAGACCTGAACATTTTGTTTCTATAACCAGCTAGGATGTTCTTGCTTGGATAAATCTAACTCTTTTTTTTTATCAAATAAGTAAGATTTTTTATATTTCCAAAGATAAGATAGGGATGGTGTTTGGTAATTACATTGATTTCTTAAGTATGGAACTAGTTCTTGGTGGTTAACTTTGATCATAACATCTCAGTAGTGGGAAACTTGTTTCCTGCTGTTACCCTTTTTTGCTTTGATATATGCTTGTAATATAGTCACTTATATTTTTCTTGTTATTGGGACAGTTGTTCAGGGAGTGTACTCTCGAACTAATAAGTTTGATGCAGTAAATATAACATTCTCACTGTTGAAGATGTAGCCAAATTAGTAAAATCACCATCAACAGGCATGTGGTTAAATGTTCAGGTAAATGGAAGAGTATTTGCTTCTTTGTCCTATTGCTGGAATGCACTATTTTGTTTCAAGGAAGGTCCTGAGTTAAGTTTGGGCATGTGGCATCTGACTTTTAATCTCTATTACTAACTGAACATGTTTCTCAAATAAAATGCAGCATGATACATTCTACAAGCAACAGAATTTGAGTGTAGAAAATTTTCTACAGTCTCTCTCAACTAAACGAGTATCTGTCAATTACATCTCATCACCTGATGCAGATTTCTTAAAAAGAGTAAGATCAAACTTCAGTCCTAGAACAACCAGCCTAATCTTCAGGTTTCTAGAGCAGTATAAGATTGAACCAGCAACCAAGCAGACTTATGGTGCACTCTTGAAAAATCTCACGTTTATCAGGACATTTGCTTCTGGAATTCTTGTTCCCAAGGGCTATATATGGCCTGTAGACTCAGATCTTTATCTACAGCCACATACCTCACTTGTCTCAGATGCTCATAAACAAGGGCTGCAAGTTTTTGTTTCAGAACTTGTTAATGATGTTCCATTTAGCTACAATTTTAGTTATGATCCTCAGGCTGAGTGTCTGTCTTTCATTGACAATGGTGCCTTTTCTGTTGATGGTGTGCTGTCTGACTTCCCAGTAACTCCATCTGCAGCCATAAGTAAGTTTTGCTTCCCCTGTATAGATTGGATCTTCAGAACTATTCTGTATTGTGGTTATTTTGCTTGCTATACACAAATGCTTTATAATTATTTTTCAAACTAATGATACACCTTTAAGATGAGACTTGTATTTTCTTTAACCTTCATTCTTTACACCTTTCTTAAGAAAGTTACCCCCCTCCTTTTCTTCTTGATTGTTTTCGTAACACATTACCAACTAAAGTCTATTAAGATGTATTCCCTAAATAAATTTACATTGAATTGCAATTATTCATTACATTCATGTAAGAATGGAAGACTAATACAAGCTAGAGATGAATGTGTAATCTGTTGAAACTGAGCTGCATGTAACTTTCTTTCTACCTTGTGAATTGGAACTTGACAGATAAGTTAGTGTTTGATAGACATGTTTGAACAAAACATGATAGAGCATATGAATTCTATTTATGTTTTGTGCATACGAAAAGCAAAACAGAACAGGACATGAGATAGAAAAAGTGGTATATTTTGGTTGCATCCAAAGAGAACAGAATGAAATAAGTCATTCTGATTCATTTTGTCTGTACATCAAACACTACCTAAGTGTTATCTTTATATAATGCTGTAAAAAATTATTGGTATATGATTGCAATTAAAATCTCATTCAGATTCTGAAATCTCATCTCCTGTTGCAGATTGTTTTTCTGGCCTAGGGGGAAATGCCAAAAAGCAAGGTATAGTATAGTTTACTTGTGCTATCTATTGATATAATGATATATTTCATTTCTTTACTGTTGACAACTTAGCTATAAAATGTCTTGAGGGAGCATAATATTTAAATTGTCTTTATTGACCCGTTCCTGCCTCTTTCATATTTTTCATGCTAAAGTGGAGACTTTGGTTATCACAAAATATGGAGCAAGTGGAGACTATCCTGCTTGTACTGATCTTGCATATAAGCAAGCTAAATCAGATGGAGCAGATGTACTTGACTGCCCTGTTCAAATGTCCAGTGATGGAATACCCTTTGCTTAAGCTCTATAGATCTTTTAGAGAGCACTACAGTTGCAACAACAAAACTCAAAAGCCGTGCAACTACTATTCCAGAGATTAAATATGGCAGTGGCATATATACATTTAGCTTGAAATGGAGTGAGATAAAAACATTGACTCGTAAGTTGAATGATATTCTTGAATGCATATTTTCTATGCATGATATTGTTTTAGCCCTTGTCCATCCATGTTTTCTTTCCTTTGGGGGTATCAATGGGAACTTGGAACAAAGGAAGAAAAAAAAAAGCAACTTGTTCTCACAAATGCACACATACCTCACTTTTGCTATTCTTTGTTTTCCATTGCAGCCTCAATATTGAACCCTTACGAGAAATACATATTGTACCGGAATCCAAAATTCAAAAATCAAGGGAAAATTTTAACCTTGTCTGATTTTTTGTCCTGACTAATGGGACTCGCGTCTTGATCAGCATAGAGGTAAGTTTCTTCCACTTCATCTTATTTGTTCAGGATTCATTCTTGTTTGAGCTGTTAGATTTGTAGATTTTCACTATGCATGTTATAAATTATTTCAATGATCATATGACAAATATATTTTTAGAGAAAGAAAAGTAGCATGGTTAAAGGCAATGATGGATAATATTTGTTGTAGAGGTTAAAGCCTTAATGTTATCGTGTAATGAAACTAATTTACACAGATAATTATACGGTAGTGTCCTTTAGTTGTTGCAAGTATCATTAATTCCTGCATTATCTCTAGAGGTTGCTTGAAAACTTAATGTGAATTTCACATTATTAATTTCTTGACTCCAGACCTCAGTTCTCTAGAATAAGCATAAGTCATTGCTACTTAGACAAATAATGATTAGTTAGATTATCAGTGATATAACAAATGGTTTCCACCTTGATTAATTTCCCTTTATGCATTGCTAATGACCTTTTTTTTTCGTTACCAGAATGCTGCCTACCTTGCAGAGAGAGGAATTTAAGTGTGACCAATGCAGTCCTTGATGCTTTACATAAAGCAGGTTATCATAAGCCAGGATCCCCTAAAGTTATGATTCAGTCAACTCATAGCTCTGTACTTAAGATATTCAAGGATAAATCCAAATATGAAAGGATTTACAAGGTTGATGAGAATATTCGTGATGCTGTTGATTCAGCTATTGAGGATATCAAAACATTTGCTGATTCTGTGGTGGTGAGAAAGGCATCTGTTTTTCCTGAAACTTCAGCCTTTCTAGTTAACTCTACAAACACTGTAGCAAGGTTACAATCATTTAACCTCTCAGTTTATGTAGAACTTTCAGCAATGAATTTGTATCTCAAGCATGGGACTACTACTCAGATGCTTTTGTTGAGATAAATTCTTTTGTCCTTGGAGCCAAGGTTAATGGCATTATTACTGACTTCCCTAAGACAGCTGACAGATACAGGAGTAAGTGGAAAACTTCTATATAAAATTTTTCTGCTTGAACAAGGTTTCTAGAAAATTGACATCACCTGGTCCTTAGTGTTGGTAGAACATGAAAGCTAAGTTTTACATGATGAGGATACTAGTTCTTTATACTATAGCAGCAGAGCAGAATGTAAACTAATAATTTTATATGCATGTAATGTACTGCAAGTTTTGTGTAGTCTACAGTGTTTTATTCATGATTATTGGCTAAGCTATTAGTGTAGAAATATTCTTGCCACTTAGTTTTTGTAGGTCTTGCTACTTTTTCTATGAAAGAACTAGCTGTTTCATTTTAGCCCTCATTAATTGCTGACTTGATTGATGTTGTATTTGTTGCAGAGAACAAGTGTTTAAAGCATGGCAAGAAAGCATCTTATATGAGCCCTGTTGAACCTGGCAAGCTTTTGAAACAAGTTACTAAGTCATACCTTCCACCACCAGCACCCCCACTCCCAGTCTTGAATGATAGTAATGTGACAGAGGCACCTTTGCCTGGTGTTTCTGGAAAAGTCCCAATTCCTAGCGCTGCTCCAGGAATAGCAGCAGCTCCAGCCCCCATTACTGCATAATTAAAGAAAGTAAACAGGAAACAAACAAAGTGTAGCATCCATACATGCCATTACCCTTGTGACTGTGAGCTCCATGGAAATGGATTTCTGAGAAGTATTTTACCAAATTCAACATTACATTTATTATGATAATCCTATTGTAAGATGTGATGATTCAAATAGCGCATTTTGATTATCAGTTAGATTCCTTTGGACTGTAGAGATAATTTTTCCTTGCTTGTTCTATCAAGTTGCACAACAATTACAATACATTTCCCCATCCCACAATCTCAGCTAATGTGATAATCCTATTGTTCGGTTTTAAGTGAGTTCTATTTTAGGAATAAAAACTGCAAGATGTTTAGGACAGTATGCAACTGATTATACGATTTAAAACAAACGCAAAGTTCAATTAGTAGTCATGGCACTGATACTCAAGTTACCATACTTTGTTGGGCTGCACTCATGTGGCAAGATGGTGAGTGACTGAGTGGAGGCAATGTAGTGCAGGCAACGAGTGAAAGCACATGTACTTGTAGAGAAGGATTTATAGCCTTGTCAAGCTCTATGTTTTCACCGACTGAACGTAGTAAATACAACAAAACAGATAATGCAGAAGAAGCAGCATGAGGTATGCGAGGTTGGACTTGGAAGCAAATTTTCGGGGGTTCTCGTCTAGTACCTGCTTACTCCTCTATTGATAACTATTAACTAGGTCAATTTGTGATGATTTTTTTTAATTTAGAATAAATTTTTAAATGACAAAAAAACATAATTACCTAAATGTCAAATGTCAATATTATAATAGAAGGAAAATTATATGGCGGTGGTGTAGTGGGGTTTAGGGTAAAAATAAAACTTTTAAAATTTACATTGTGGTCTTCCTATTATTATGTTATTACTAATAAGTCTGTTTCTCTCTCCACTCTTTCTCTCCTATTTCTCTCTTCTCTCTCTCCCCTCTGTTTCTCTCTCTTCTATTTCTCTCCTATCTCTCTCCTTTGTTTCTCTCTCCTCTCTCTCCCCTGATTCTAGGGGTGTTCATTGGTTCGGATTGACCCGACGAACCCGACGAACCAAACCATTCTAATTGGTTCGATTTTTTACTTATTCGGGTCAGAACCGAACCGAATCAATAAGAACCGAGGTCTATTGGTTCGGGTAACGGGTTGGGAAATTTGAACCCGTTACCCGAACCGAACCAAACCCCTTGAATATATGAAAAGGACAAATAATTATTTGTAAATAAATATTTGTTTTTTGGTTTATACATGATATATTATTTGTAAAAATAATTTCCTTAGCAAGCAGACTGAAAATAATTATTTATAAATATTTATATATGGTATATTATTTATAAATAATTATTAGTTTCCGATCCGATTGAACTGAACCGAACCAACCCGTCTTTTATTGGTTCGGTTTGGTTCGGGTCTTTTAAAAAAACAATGAAATCCAAACCGAACCGAACCGAACCGAACAATTTTGTTTGGTTCAGATTTATTTTTTCCAAAGAACCGAACCAAACCGACCCGTGAACACCCCTACCTGATTCTCTCCTACTATTTCTTTCTCTCTCTCTCCCATGTGTTTCTCTCTACTCTATTTCTCTCCCATCTCTTTCTCTTATCTCCGTTGTACTCTCCTACTATCTCTCTCTTTCTATCCCTTTATTTCTCTCTCTTCTCCTTTCTCTATTTTTTTTATTATATTCTCTCTCCTCTCTCTCTCTATTTATCTCTCCCCTCTCTCCTCTGTCTCTCCCCTATTTCTCTCCTATCTCTTTCTCCTCTCGTTCGGTTCTCCATCCTCTGTTTCTTTCTCCTCCCTCTCTCTATTTTTCATTTATTAAGATTCTCTCTCTCCTATATTCTCCCTCCTTTGTCTTCTCTCTCTATGTTTCTCCTATCCTCGTTCTCCTCTGCTTCTCCTCTCTCCCTCCCCCTTGTTTCTCTCTCCTCTCTCCTCCCTTTCTCTCTCCTCTATTTCTCTCACGTTTCTCTCTTCCCTCTCCTCTCTTCTCCTTTGTTTCTATCTTCTCTCTCCTCCATTTCTCTCTCCTTTGTTTCTCTCGCCTCTGTTTCTCTCCCCTCTCCTTTCTATGTCTCTCTCCTCTCTCCTCTATTCAAAGCACCGACGCGATGAGGGTTGGAAGCATATATGTGGTGGTGGTGGAACGAAAGCGTCATTTTCTTCAACATCATATGGCGTTTCACCAAATGAAAATGCGCCGGAGAGCAATCTCACAGAGACTAGAGATCACTATTGAGATCTAACTGAGAAACTGAGAAGATGGGATATCGATGTAGCCACTTAGGCGAGTTACGGCTCAAGAGAGGAGAGAGGGGAGAGAAATGGAGGAGAGAGAGAAGATAGAAACAAAGGAGAGAAAAGCAGAGAAAGAAACGGAGGAAGAGAGAGGAGAAAAGGAGGAAGAGAGAGAGAAACATGAGAGAAATAGAGGAGAGGGGAGAGAGAACAGAGGAGAGAGAATAGAGAGAAACAGAGGAGAGAGAGGATAGAGAGAGGGAGGGAGGGAGGAAGAGAAAACAAAGGACGAGAGGAGAGATGAGGAGAGATAGGAGAGGAGAGAGAGGGAGAAGGAGAGAGAAACAGAGGATAGATAAACAAGATAGATAGTAGAGAGAGAAACAGAGGAGAGAGGAGAAAGAGATAGGAGAGAGAGACAGAGGAGAGAGAAACTGAGGAGAGAGGGGAGAGAGGAGAGGGGAGATAAATAGAGGAGAGAGAATCTTAATAAATGAAAATAGAGAGATGAGAGGAGAGGAGAGAGAAATAAAGGATAGAGAAACAAGAGAGAGATAGGAGAGAGATAGAGAAATAGAGGAGAGAGAAACAAAGGAGAGAGGAGAAATAGAGGAGGAGAGAAACAGATGGGAGAGAGAGGAGAAATAAATAGGAGAGAGAGAAGAGAGAAACAAAGGAGAGAGGAGAGGGAGAGATATAGGAGAGAAATAGAAAAGAGAGAAACAAAGGGGAGAGAGAGGAGAGAGAAATATGAGAGAGAAAGAGCAGAGAGAGGAGAGAGAAATAAACCTACTACTAATAACATAATAATAGAAGGACCACAATGTAAATTTTTAAAAGTTCTATTTTTACCCTAAACCCCACTAGACCACTGGTGCACCACTTTCATCCTAGTGCACCATAAAACAACCCATAATGGAGAGTGCTGGAAAAATTTATGGTCTTGGGGTATACGACAACTCTAGTGTTGAATGCATTATGCAATGAAGAGAAGCTACCTCAGACAAGATGAAATACATTTAAGATAGAAGAAAGCTGAAATTAGTAGCTAAAATTGTTTTATCGGTGTTTTGTAATTTAGTTTTTTAGATAGCTACTAATTTTTCTTCATAAGCTACTTGAGATAGTTTTTGTTTTAAAAAAACTTCTCTTTTCAACTACTAGTTGAAGTTTTATTACAACTTTATCCCTCAATAACTCTTACTTATCATTATTTAATAATTAATAATATTCTTATATATCATTTTACCATTTTCAGCTAGTTTTACCAAACATTCACTACAACAGATTTGGGATAAGGAGACACACCCTTGGACTGCGGTATACACGGAACCGCATTACAAAAGGATAGCTGCTTGCTTAAGACTGCGGTTGCCAATAACCGTAGTCTAAGTGATTCACTATGTGTGGGTTGCCACGTGGAACCGCACTCTAAATTCCCTAACACTACCAACTCGCTCTGTCCTCCCCACTCGCTCACTACTTCCGTCTCCCCTCTCTCCTGAGAAAACCCTAAACCCTTTTCTCGCTGTCAAGCTTCAATCCCCGTCACTCCACCTTTACCTCCAACGACAATGTTAACAACAACATGGATTCCATGGAATGTATCTGTTGGTGGAGAAAATCACAATGGCCGTGAGTGCAAGGTCAAGGACCTTTCTCAAGTCGACTTTGGCCGCATCGGGATCGAGCTCGCTAAGGTATAGATGCCCGGTATCATGGCCTACCGTCCCGATTTCGGCCCTTCTCAGCCCTTCAAGGGAGCCAAAATCACTGGATCCCTTCACATGACCATCCAAATCGTCATCCTCATCGAACCCTAACCGCCCTGAATTGAATAGTCCCGGTATAATTGGGGATTCACCAGATTTAATAGGCCATCCAAGCCATTAAGGTATACCTCTTTGCCCTGATCTCTCCCTTCCCTCTTATTTTATCAACCTCTATGAAAACAAAGGGTTTGGAGCTATAAGAAGCTGTTCGTTGGTGTTGCAGTTCTTGTTGCTTTGTACGAGCAAAACAACAAGCCTTCTTCTGCCCTTGAGTACGTTCAGTTTCAATTTCAATTCAGATTATTTATTTTAATTTATTTGTAATGCAAGACAAGCTTCTTTTTGGGATTGCTTGTTCATTCAACAAAAGTTAATTAAGTTGTCCTTCCATCTCTGAATATGAAAACTTGCAAGATGAATTATCTGATCTACAAATCAAATATAATGAACTTCTCTCTAGACACCAAAAGACCTGCAAAGAGGTCGTTTCCTTTCCTTTTACTTTTTGGGAATATTTCAGCTTTGTAGTAGCGAAAATAAAGGTACTTAACTGTGTATAGCTATAAAAGCCTATGATAAAGGTGGGATCCCTTTATCAGCAACAAGAATATGCACTTGAATGTTGGTTATGATAGATTGATGTCTAGTACAGTTAGGGAATTCAACCATGTTTAAAAGCATTGGAAGGTAATCTAGGAAACACAGATAAGGGGAAATGATGATTGAAAAAAGATATGTGAACACTATAATTATTATAACTTACAATTGATACTGGTGGTGTTTGTAACTTCAATAATCTCTGATGTTGCAATTTGATAGAGATTTTAATTCGCTATTAACATTATGATATGGTGCAGAGGGATGAAGGAATAAAGCTAGTTGATGAGGCTATATGTGTTGGTATATTTAATGACTTGGGAAGTAGAAGTACTGTTGATGTTTGTTTGATAACCAAGGTTAGTTCCTTAATGCCCAATCCTAAAAGTTATTGTTTGAGGGGATGAGTTTAACTTTAATTTCAATGCAAATTCTTCATTAATCATGGAAGCTTGTCATTAACCTTAACTACATGTTCTGCATCTTCATTATATACAGTTCCTAGAAATTTTATGATAGAAAGCTGTTGCATCAGCATCCCCTGCATGCCACTATGATTTATTAAAGTGTTTTTGTTTTTGTATGGACTATGGATAGAATAAATCATCTATTTTCTTATATATGGTTCTGATGTTGCCTCTGTCAGACACTTGGTACGTGCTTGGGTGACTATTTTTATAAAATTGATTTAAGTTAAAATTAAATTTGAAATAAAGTGATTTATGGTTGAATGTTTTATTCTAAAAGTGAGTAAATTTATAGTAAATCTTTTGTAAAATTTGAAGGCATCTTTGCTAATATCACTAGGTACGTGCACTGCCACTACCCAACATAGAAAAGACATACATTGTCACTAGAAGAAAAGAAAAGCTATCAAGTGTTCTGCTTCCACTATCAGCAGCATCATACTATAATGAAGTATCACCAGAAATGGACCAATCATGTCAAACTGACCAGTCATCCTTAATTTTTGAAGATGAGGTTTGTTTACTTTTACCACACTGTTCTAATTTCTGAATAGGCCTGCTAAATACTCAAAATATTTTCATCTTAGTTTCTTGATTTGTATGCAGTATATGAAAATATTAAATGACAAAGTAATGAAAACATGTGGGGATTGACCTCCACTACAAACCTTATCCTTACAATAACATCTAATAAGCATCCCTTCATGTGTGGCCATTCTGGATGATTGCTTAATTTGACATGCTTTTTTCTGTCTTTAATTAATTAGTTCCAAATAGATTGATCTGTCATATAATGATCTATTTGGAAGTCTTAAGATAGTGTTGTTGAAGAGCAGCAGGATTGCCAGTAAGCAAGAGGTAACAAATTATGCATTGGACACACTGCTCTGTTTTCATTAAAAATTGCTATAAATTATAGATATTTATTTTATTCTTTTGACAACAGAAATTGAAGCAGGCTGTGGTTGAAATTTTTCACTCAAGCTTTGATATTTTTGGATTTCCAATGTATTAGCCTTCTATAATGTATTAAGCAGTATATGGTTAGTTTAAAGATGCATGTAGTTTTGATTGTACAACCCTTGTACTCCTTTCAATATTATTTGATTTATTAACTAACTTATTCTTCTCTGATGCATTTTATTATTATTTGATTGTGAGGATTTTTGTAGTATATATGATTAATTGAATAAAGCATGATCCAAGATCAAATTTGGTTGGAAAGGAGATTCAAAATCGTAACTTATGATTTTCAATGATTTTCTTCACTAAACCATTTTGATATGTCGGCTAGCTAGATGCAATTGATATGTCTATATTGCATTACATGTTGATTTTAGATCCACAAACTAACCCTTATGAAGTTATGACAGCCAATAGGGAATGTGCAAGCCACAAAGATACATAAAAATGCTATTTCTACACCAAATTTGGATTTTAAAAGGTATGAGCACTGGCAAGATGTTCCAATACTGAAGTGAGCCCTATAGGTGCCTTGATATACACCTTCATTTCATTAATATTTCATAATTAATTAGAAGAATATATATCCCTTACTTTGTAGTAAAATATTATTTCTCATGTCACGTGTTTCTACGTACAATGGTTTTCATTTTTTTTTGTTAATTAGCTTTTAGAATTTAGATTAATAATTGATTTCTCTCAAATGTACTAATACTAATAATGTGAAAGTTGTCCGCTTCATGCTTATTCCTCAAATACAGTTTTATGATAGATTGCCTATGTAACTTTACAAGTTAGTTTATGCCATTTCAATGAATCCTTATTGGCTTTAATAGTTTTGGATATTTAGAGTTAAAATTTATGGTTTATAATATATTTCAGGTCCCAATTAATTTGTATGGGAAAGCCAGGAAGATAAGAGAAGATATCATCTTTGATTTATCTAAAATGTATGTTTGTTTAAAATAAAAAAAAAATAGAATCCGAAAAAAAAATAAATTTCTGATTATGTTTAGCTATCTGTTTATATAGCAAAGAAGATATCATCTCTGACTTTTTCCCCCCTTTTTTCATACTTTTCTGTTTTCCTTTTGAAGCTAAACCAACGTAGCCGGCAAATTTTGAAGGACACCGGGCAAAACTGAAGTATGCTATTTGTGCAATTAATATTTTTTAAGCAACTTGATTCTTGTGACATGGAGAAGCTCTACCAGGTAATCATGGAAAATTTCTAGTTATTATTATTATTATTATGGTAACAATGTTTATTTAGCGTGTATTTGTTTTCTATTTTCATACGAAACATTCAAAGACTTTGAAGATAGTCTAAGACCTGTTTCTTTTATTTCCCCTATATGTATAAGATTCATTATTAATTCCTTGAAATTATTTCCCATATGTATAAAATTCATTATTAATTCTGTAAAAAAAATAATACTGTATTACTGATCCTTACCCGTTACAGGTTTTAGTCTATGGGTGTTAATTCATAGATACGGATTAGCTACAGAAATTCCGTAGCTAACGACTTCAAAATATTTTTTTACTAAGAGAGCGGTTGCTTAACCGCACTCCAGGTGTTCCACGTGGCAACAAACTTCAGCGTGGCAGATTAACACTTAGAGTGCGATTATACAACCGCAGTCTAAGTGAATGTGTACTAGGATAGCACCGTAAAAACTGCCGTTAAAACCGCAGTCTTTTCTCTTTTTTGTTGTAGTAGTTTTACCCAACATACTCTAAAATGAATATTATAATAACCGAGTAACTAAACCACATCGAAAGAATATTCAGATTCTTTTTGGATCATAATAAATTAAAGTCTAATAAAATGTCTTAATTTCACTTTTACTCTTTCTATTATAATTATTCTGGTTTTAGCCCCTGATAATATTTTTGGGCAAATTTAGCTACTAAAATTTTTTTAATTATTATAATTAAGGGTCCGTTTGATTTATATTTGGATAGAATTAATTTTGGTGGATTTATATAATCAATGGCGGTAAATGCATGATGTACAATTTACAAAGACATTGGATGAAAGTAATTTAAAAATAATTTCAGTATAATTGATTCTCACTGTTGCAAACTGATAACCAAACAAACACTAAGTCTCTTCATTACTTTTCTTTTATTTAAAATTCTCATTTTGTGAAATTTTTAAATAAGAAATAGGAGTTTGAGAAATTTTTTGAAGCACCAATATATACCAAAATATACCCATATACACTAAGTCTCTTCATTACTTTTCTTTATTTTAAACCGCTCAAACACCCATATACCAAAATATAAGATTTCAATTGATTTAAAAAATCCCTAATTTCTCCCTTTTCAAACCCTAACCTCATATCTTATAACATTTTTTTAATTTTTTTTTCAAATTTTCGCCAAATTTATAACTTTTAAATCTTTAAAATTATTCCATATGATAAATCAATTATATATATTTCAATATTTAGATAGAAAATGTAAATTTTAAAGTCACAGATATAATAAAATAAGTAAAAGGATCAATTTACTTAATTTTGATAATTAAGAAACTTAATTAATTAAAAAATCTGGGGATTAAATAGTTTCATGTTAATAACTTTTATTTAAATATTCTATATTATTTTGTTTTATGCAATTCAACATATAATCCAATAGTGCAATTTATGAACTCAGTGCCATAATTGAATTTTTCATTGAGTTGAGTTTAATAACACCTTGAATTTTGTACTTTTCAATACACTTTAAAAAATAAAATCAGAAGTAATATTTATTTTAAAAAAATCTATATTTAAAACTGTGATAAAATACATATATTTATATAATATACAATGATGGTTATTTATGACGTTGGAAGAAATAACCACTGCTTTAATTGATAATTCTAAGTGGTCTCTGGATTTGGTTCTCTGAAGAATAGCGTCTTCTCATGATGATTTTTTAGTTAATTCATTGGTCCTCAAGGTCGTTAGGATCCATATGATTTTCGTTGCCCTGTTTGGCGTCCTCCACCTCTTGGCTCGACCAAAATTAATGTTGATGGGAGTTTTCTAGACAGTTCTCGTATGAGGGTAGGTGGGGTCTTTCGTGGCTCAGATAGGAAGTGGATTATGGGTTTTCTGGGTTTGTTGGCCCTGGGGACAACTTAATTGCAGAGCTTCAGGTAGTGTGTTGGGGTCTGGAAATGGCTTGGAACAAAGGCTTCAAGAAGATTATTATGGAATCTAACGCTTTGGAAGTAATTCAAAATCTCAATTTGAGAGATCCTATTGTTGAATTCATCGCTAGAGACTCTAGATTGTATTCGAGAGCTGTTGCGTCGTCCTTGGAATGTATCTCTTTGTTTTTCTCCTCGGGAAGCCAATAAGCATGCATATTGGCTCGCAAAGAATGGTGCTCGAAATTCAACTTCCCCTTCTTTAATGGAGAGCCCCTCTTCTGAAGTGGAAACACTTCTGCTGTTGGATGAGTTAGGCGTGTAGCTTTTTTTCTTTTCTGTTTTTTCTTTCTTTTTCCCAAGTATATAAAAAATATAATATACTATGAAATTATTGAAATTTTAATCATTGATTTTTTAATTATCGTTCATAACTTTATATTTTAAAGTAAATATAATAATATTAGGGTTCGAATCTTGAAGTCGCCACTTTTGAGAGAACTTTACTTAACTACCACCCCGATCCGAGGGTTAAACCCATAACTATGCCCGTGAGGATTCCCGGTCAAAGACCAAAAAATACACTACTCAAGGCCAAATCTCCTGGTTCAAAGGCGTTAGTTATACAGTTTTGTTAGATTGCTAAAATAATAGCATTAACAGACACTTTAACAATTCAATTATGTATCAATTTTTCCACATGCCACTTCTAATTTTTCATTTTTATCTTTTTAATTTGAATACCTTTATATTATATAAAAAAACTAGTATATTTACTCATTCTATAATGGATTAAATATGTTTTTAATCCTTGAAATATAATCTAAATTTATTTTTAATCTCTATAATTTAAAATCGATGGTTTTGATCCCTCAAAAATTGAAAATACACCAATTTAATCATTATCGTATAGTTTTCCTATAGATTTTCTTACAAACTTTCCTACAATTTTTCATAAAAAATACCTCATTTGAGTCCTTATCGATAAAAATTTACTGAAAAATCTATAGGAAAATTTGCAGGAAAACTATACAATTAAGGACTAAATTTATGTATTTTCAATTTTGAGGAACCAAAATCATCAGTTTGAATTATAGGAACTAAAAAACAAATATCGACTATATTTCAGAGACTAAAACATATTTAACCCTTACTTAGTTACTTAGTCGAGAATCACACTAAAAAAATATAACAATTTTGAATTAAATTTTCCAAACTTTTTTTATTGTATAAAATTACTTAATACTTAATTACAGGGACGATCAATGTTTATTTGGGACTAAAGTAAATTTTCCGATGAGATCTTTTAAATGAATAAAAATATTTTATTAAAATATTGTATCTTCATTTAAAATTTATCTTTTGAGCATTTTGAGATGAAAATTTATTTATTAAATTATTATAATCAATTTTATTTAATATTTTTTTATCTATTGATAATAATTTAAATTCATTTTTCGAGAAATTGTTAATGTGAATAATGTTTAACATCAATTATTATTCATGAGAAGAGAGAAAATCTATAATAAATGGGGCCTTTTTTTAAGATAAATCTTAGTCACTCTTAATAATTTAATATTATTTATTAAATAATCTTAACTACTTTTAAAAAAATTATTAATACATAATTATTTTTGGGGCTTAAAACAAGGATAATATTTTGGGGCCTAAAGTGATGGTTTTAGAAGCCTTGGGTTGGGCAGGCCATGCTTAATTATTAGTTACTCCCCCTATTCATTTATATAAGTCACTTTACAATATCAAGGAAACATTTATTAACATTTTTCTTATTTGGCCTTATTAACTTTAATGTCTTTTCAACTATCAAACAATAGTGGAGTTAGTCAATGATATTAAATAAGGGCAAAACTAGAAAGTTAAACTATTTTTTAAAATTTCAATAAAATTAACAAACTTTAACCACTTTTATTGATACGTGTAATTCGATTAAGTGTGTCTTATAAAAATGACCGGAGTGAGTATTTCTTTACAAAACATGTAACTCAATGGAATACTCTTAACATTTCATGCATTACAAAAACTTACGAATCCAATGCCTATTTGCTTTATAACTTTGTCAAGTCCACCTCCAAACAATTAGTCATGAAATAGTTAGAGGCATTCCCTTATACCAATCTCCCTCAAAATGTCACACACATTAAAAAAAAAAAAATCCCCCCAAATGTGAATTCAACTCATCACAAGCGGAAACCATATTAACAACCATTTTTTGTTCTTGAATAAATTTCAAGATAAACATCAAGTCATCACGCATGTCAAGTGGCCATCGATAATTAGGCATTTTCCAAAAAAGTTACATTTAAGTGACTTAATGATCAATTAATAAACATTAGTTCCCTTTTGAGCCGTGGCAATACATTACAAATTTAAAGCTGTTTGTGAAATTTGGGAAGTAATTGACCATCAATAAGAAATGAAAGATGGTACAAATTTTTGCGACATGGAAAAATTGAAGACAAAGTAAAGATTATTTTCTAATAATATTTCGTTAAGGATGTATTTAAATAAATAATGTAAAAGGAATAATTCAGTTTCAACCGATAATTGATCAAATAAATAAAAATGTAACTTTTTAAAATATTGATGAATTATTTAAAAAATACTCAAGCCTTTTATTTTCAATATTAATGTATAGTTCATATAACAGAATAAAAAGGAGAGTTTCTGTATCATTCTCGATATATTATATTTAAAGGTTAACTATATTTACCAACGAGGGTTGGTTGAAGTGGTAGGTATGGAGATAATTAACTTGAATTTTTTTGTTAACTATATTATACGCTGTAATATTCTACAAATGACTTGTTAGATAGCCTTTTTATTCCATAGGTATTAGGTATGGAGATTAATTATTCATACAGCAATAAATATACAACAACTCATACAACACATTTTTTCTTTCTCTATCTCTCCATCACATCACCTATCACATCCAACATTTCTCTCTCTTCCTTTTCTTTTCTCTCTTTATCTATCTTGATTGTATGGTTGTATGTTGTACAAATTTAATTTCTCTTAGCTATGCGTAACTTTCTTGTTAACTTGTGATGACTTTGCATGTTGAAATACATTTATTTTTCGAATTCGTGGTTTAAGGCCACTGCCACTGTTATAGGAAAACTTGGCTAACTAAGAATGTTGATCTATAATTATAAATAATTTCCATATACGTTTGCAAATTATTTATATATAGAGCAATGTTGGTTATGCTTTTGGTGAAAGAGTTGATCAACCAACCATGTTGATTTATAGTTTTGACTACGTGGCAGGCATTGCCTTAATTAAGTATAACCATAACCTTGCGAGTTTAGGTGGATGGGAAATGAAGATTCCTCTTTGATCTGTTTCCGTGATTTTAAAGCAATTCCTATTTTCTCACAGAAAAACTGACTAGATGTTAAAAAAAATTAGAAATTTGTCATGAGTAAATTGATGCTAATTTTTTTGTTACTTCACCAACTAGCTAGGCAACTAAAAGTCTAAAACTTTTGCACATCAAGTTCAATGACACTAGGAGTATGTGATAAGTCTAAACAATCTCTATCTCTCTTTCCATTTTTCTGATCAGGCAATATAATGAAGCATCCCTTTTTTGTTCATCACGATTCACAATTAATTGGTCCCTTGTTGCATTATAAAAAAAGGTTGGGGTTGGTTACTTTAATTTATATTATTATTAAATAGAATATAAAATCTAAAAATAGTTAAACTGAAAATGGAAAAAGAAATATGAAAAATCAAATTATTAAGACAGAAATTCTTAAAATATATATGCTACATGAACAATGTCACAATATATATATATGTGTATATATATATTACGACACAATGTTACAATATTGACGTTGCTATTTTAAAAAAAATGTAATAGTAATTTATTTAAAGTTGTAAATAGTAAAAGTATTGCCAGGGTTATCAAAGTAAGTCAACCGGGTTGACTCATCACATGGTAGACTAAAGTAAATCGGGTTTGAGTTGTCTCACTTTTCTAAATGAACTAAAAAAATATCAATTTGGTTCAACCCATCATGAGTTGGTGGGTTAAGTGGATTGACACACATAATTTAAAAATTGTAAAAAATGAAAAAAAGACTTAAAAAATATAAAATTAAAATAAAAACAAAAAAAATGAGTTAACCCATTTTAACCCCGCTCGAACCCATTTTAACCTGCGAGTTAAGTGGATTTACCTATTTTGTCCCACGAAAATGTAATCCTAATTTTTACTAACCCCACCTCACCAGTTAGCCGGGTTGAACCGAATTGACTCACGACCTCAACTCATATTCACAGTGTGCTATTTTTATTTTTTTTGTGTGAACCAATAATCTCTTTCAAGACGTACAAAATGGGCTTTTCCTCTCCCAATAAACCTTTTCTATACATACCACCAAATATCCAACCATCTGTATCAGGTCGTCGTTTCTTCCCTATCAAACATCGTCGTTTCTTCCCTCTCTCTATCTTTCTTTCTATGGCTATGGGAATGGTTTTGGGCGTGTTGTCACGGGAGTTCCACACCATTGACGGATGCCACGTAGACTAGGCAGTGGCAGTGCCCCACTTTACAACTGAACGCCTCAACCGTTGTGAATTTATTACACGGTTTTGAATTTTGATAACCTTGGCTTTTTTTTTTGTTTTTTTAAATTATTTTATAAATCAATTGAATTTTATGATATTATTTATTTTATGCATTAACTCTTTTATCATTCAATTTTTTTAAAGGCAACTATATCCTCCTCCTCTACTGTGAGAAAAAAAGTGCTGCAAGGAGTGATTAGGAGAATTTATTTTCTATGATTGTTGATGTCTCCATATTTTTTCAATGAGAATTTTCCATAGACATAACTATGAGTGAGTTTATTACACGCTTTTGATAACCTTGGCCATTAGGATATATTTTCCAATTTTAGCATAAGTTAAATATTAGATACTTAATTAATGCTTATCCTTAATCTTCAAAAGTCAAAACCGTAAAGTTAAACCTACTATATAAGTAGCGGTGGAAATAGGTCAGGCCGGATCTGAATCCTAATTCTTAAGCTTGAGTTTGGTCCTGTTACTTGTTACAGGCCTTTTTATAAGGCCTAGCCTGGCCTGCGAAAAAGTCTGGTCTGACCCTGGTAAGCCTGTTAGAAGCCTGTTTTATAATAAGATCTACAAATAGACCAACGACTTATAAGCCTATGCAGGCTGGCAGACCTTTTAAGAAGGCTTTTTATATAATACTTTAATATATTCTATTTTTTACTATATTATAATTTTTTTAATAATATTTATAGTTAATTATAAAATTAATTTAATATATTATATATTATTATATAAATAGGCTGGCCTGTTAAGCCTAATAAGCTTTTCATAATCCTGAAGCCTGACCTATTTAACTAAACATGCATTTTAACAAGCTTTAGCCTGACCTTTTTAATAAATGAGTCAGGCCAGGTCAAACCATAAACAAACCAGGCCGCATGCCACTGACAGACCGACTGGCCTATTCCACCCCTATATATAAGTTCCACATTATCAGACTAAATCATTCGAAACTAAATTATTACAACAGTTCATTTTTATTACTGGAAAAGAGTAGATATTTCTTAGAACAGTAACAATACTTTAAAAAATTTAATTTTCTGTTTAAATTATGGTTATGCTTATTCAGAGTTTCATAACATATGAAATTTGACTTATTTTAAAATGATAAATATGTTTTAAGAGGTAAAATATAAAACTATAATAATGAATTTTAATGAACAATTAAGATATTAATAACTTCATAATTTATTACATATTTTTGATATGTTTTATCACTATATTATTTTATTTCAAATAAATAATTATAAATTTTATTAATGTAAAGTATATGTGTTATAAACTCACGGTGATATATAACACTTCTCTCTCCATTAGCAGGGCAAATCTCACGGCTTTTACTCCGACAGGTAACTTCACCGGAAATTGAAACTTCGCCGGAATGTGGAATCCACGCGCTGTTCCCTGTTCTCTCACTCCGCTGTTCCTGCTTCTTCTTCATTCTGTGCTACTGCTATCTCTAATCTCTGCTCAGGGATCCAACAGAACCGCGTGGAACACTCTCAGTGGTTTGTGTCTCCTTTCACTATGGTTTTGTCTTTCTGAGAAAAATGCGCCAAAAGAATAAGTTGAACGGCACATTTTTGTGTCGTTTGAGGCTAACCTTTGCTTACTCGATTGCTCCTTTGTTCTTTGTCGAGTATGTGTTCACTCCATGTTCAGCTATCAAACGAAGGACCTTTGTTTTTCTTGCATGTGAACTTTTGTTTGTTGAATTTTGGAGCGGGAGAAAGGAATCAACTTGTGGAATTTGGTTTGTTGAATTGTCACCAGAAGTAGATGAATCTATTTTGCATGTGATAAATGGAAAATTTGGAGGCATATAGAAAATTTTCTTTGAGGTTAGCTTTTGAAATGAACTGTATGTAATTCAAGACTCCCGACCCTCTTTTTGTGTGTGTTATATAAATAAATGCCAGCAAAGTTATGAATAAATCCAAGGAGAGAGTAAAAGAGGGAGAAACCTTTTTAAGTTCATCAATCATCATAAGTAACTAAGGTAAGTTAGTTTCTTGAATACATTTTTACTGAAATGGGCTGTTCGTAAATTTAGGAAATTCAAATCTTTGTTTAGTAGAACTGAAGGGATGAAGGCCAATCAACAACTTAATACAACTCTAGATATAATAACATCAATGTTTGTTGTCATATACAATTTAAGAAGCCATTGTGAATGGAATTTGGCATGTATTTGAAATTTTGAATGACTATGCACTCTTTTTTCTCTGGTCTTCACCTTCTTCTTCTTGAAGAAAATTCCACTCTGTACTTTGCGCCATAAAATTAACTAGACATTTTTTTTGCAGGAAGTCCACCATTGGTCATAGCACGTGGTGGGTTTTTCAGGGATATTTCCTGATTCTAGTAGTTATGCCTATTCGTTCGCTGCAGAAACTAGTTTAAATGATCTCTTTGGATGGTGTGATGTGCAATTAATGAAAGATGGGGCTGGGATTTGCTTTCCAGATATCAACCTTGCAAATGCTACTGACATTGCAGCTGAATATAGCATTTTAAAAAATACAAGTAATAATTACTTAGTTAATGGTTTACCAACCAGCGGGTATTTTACTGTGGATTACACCCTGAAGGAGCTATCCGATTCTAATGTCATATGTAAGTTCAGCTTATGTTATAGATGTAATTTTATTGTTAGATGCTTTCAGTATTTGATGACTAACTGGTTTTCTTTTCCACCTTTTTTTTGTTTACTGGTATAAGGTCTAGCGCTTTCATCCAGGACTATGTCAATGTAGTGAGGTTACAAGATCTACTGGCTTTTAGTAGATCTAACACTGAGGCATTTATATTTATGATAATTTTAGAAGTTAACTGTGACAAACACTTCAGATTAGGCATGTAATTTGTGTTAAGAGGATTGGAGGAAGGAAGCGGAGAAGAAAAAAATTTAGGAAGAAAACCCCAGGGTTTACATCTAGGATTCTGGGGCTTCGGAACCTAAAAGATAATTCTGCACACATTCAGAAACTAGGATGTTCTATTTCTTTTTTTAAACTCTTAAGAGTGAGGGAATAGGAACAAGTGTAAACTTGAGATCCAAATGGGAGAAAACTTGGCGCCCTAACTGCCTAAGGTTTAATAACTTGCAGTTAATATCCAACAAAAACACTAAATAAGCTAACGGGAAGGCCTCTAAATATTGCACTGGGGTAATCACATTATCAAATTTATTGAGATATTGCCAAATATAAAAGTGGAAGAAACTGAAACAAAATATTACTCTTTAAGTTATAAGACAAATAGTTCCTACTAACTTAAGGAATATATAACATAAAATCGCCCTGGCATTATATTTAGATCTTATTTTGCTAGTTCTGCTGTGCTTAAGTCTTTGTTTCATCTGATGGTTTGCTGAATGCATCAAAGGTTATTCCCAAGCAACTATGAGCTTTGTGACAAAGAAGTCATGGATCCGGCTAGATTAAGTCATCCTTATTTATTTTATTTAATATCAATCAGTCAAGCCAACCTTAATTCATTACCAATTACCCCTTTTAAGTCATCTCTCTCACGCGTTTTAAGTTGATTGTTGTTATTTTGGAAATCTAGTTTAGTTTTCTTGCAACTTGTGTATTAATAATTGACGAGTTTCCCATAGTAGTAGATTGTTTTGGGAGTGAATTATGTATACTAGCTGGAGATAGCTATGGACACTTTTTAGGCTTCGACCCATATGTATACCCATATCTCTTCATTACACCATAATACTTGTCTGTTTGTTTTATAGTTTGGACAACAGTAATACTAGCCTCTATTGGTCAAACATACGTTTGGAACCTCTTCAACTGGAAAACAAATAGGCAAGTATGAGTCATGGGTTATGACAATGATAATTGTACAATTGCTGATCTTTTGACAGTTTTGTGCCAAAATCACTGGTGCAATATTTTTTGATAAATTGAGATCTTGGGCACTGTTCTCCAAAACAACTTAATAAAGATGTGTATCCTGGTCATCAATTGTTACATACTGTGAAGTGTTAAACTTGTAATATCTATGTTTACTGATCAGTTGGTATTGAATTTCTGTCCATATTTGCTCACTCATTGAAATTTGATTGTATTTACACACACACACACAACACACACACACACACACTGACAACTTTTGGTTAATGAACAGTGTCTCAGGGAGTATACTCTCGAACAGTTAAGTTTGATGGCAATTTTTTCCAATTCTTACCGTTGATGACTTAGTTAACTTAAAATGGTAGCCCCACCAGGCTTGTGGTTGAATATTCAGGTAAACAGAAGGCATGATCCATTTTCATTATCCTGTCTTCTAGTTTCTTAGAACTAACTCCTGCATTATCTGATATATTGCAGCATGATGCATTCTATGCACAACACAATTTAAGTATGAGAAACTTTGTACTTTCTGTTTCTAGAAGAGTAATTGCCAGTTATATCTCATCCCCTGAAGCTGGTTTCCTGAGAAGTATAAGAGCACGCTTCAAACCCAAAAACAACAAAACTAGTCTTCAGATTTCTGAGACAAGATGAAGTAGATCCATCAATCAATCAGACTTATGGTTCACTCTTAAAAAATCTAACATTTATCAAGACATTTGCTTCAGGAATTCTTGTTCCCAAAGGATACATATGGCCTGTAGATGCAAATCTTTATCTACTACCACATACGACTCTGGTCTCTGATGCACACAAAGTGGGGCTGGAAGTCTTTGCATCGGATTTTGTGAATGATGTTCCATTTAGCTTTAATTACAGTTATGACCCTCTTGCTGAGTACCTCCAATTCATTGACAATGGAAACTTCTCTGTCGATGGTGTTATTGTCTGACTTCCCATAACGCCATCTGCAGCTATAGGTAAATTTTGTCTTTGTCCATTTTGTCAGAATGGCCTTCCATAAGTTAATGCATTTAACTTATCAAAATCATGTTCACTTATTATTCTTTACTTCTACTTAGATATTTTATTTGTAATTGGAATTGAGCTGATGTATGATCCCTTACATTTTACGTTACCAGTGTTCCTGGGCTTGTGCTCATAGCATTTTTGGTGAATCACCTTAAATGTGCCTCTCCTGCATTTTGCATGAATTTTACTTTGTCAATTTTTGAGTGCCCATGCATCTTGTATGGAAGGATTTATGGTTGTGAATCACCATGCCTTATGATGCATAACACTGTAATTCAGAGATCAGTCTCCCTGATATTTGTCTGTCTGTAAGGTAGTTTTTTTTTTTAAATCAAATTCGGGTAAGGATATATCAGCATTCCCATGAGGATGCCACTCAGATAGTTATATCATGTGCTATTCTTGATCAAGGAAATGAGACTGGTAGAATTTATATTGACTTTCACTTATAGAATTCCATGTCCCTTAATGCTGGTGCTAGTGCATGCACATAATGTTACTAAAAAAATCTTTTTATCCAACTACTCACCAGCTCCGTTTATATGCTTCCACCTTTTAAGCAAAGTCCAGTTTAAACTAGGCTCCTTCTTTAGGCAGATTCCCAGCTATATACTTAAAGCAACCATTGTAAAAATCAGCATGATGTTCATTTTTTCTTACTGCATTAATGCAAATAAAGACATTTTTCCTCCAAGTAATGCATTCTATTATCTTGCCAAACTTAATTGTGTGTGTCGATTTTTCACACTGCTCTGCATCTTCTAAGAATATGTCTATGTAAACAAGATAGGATTAGGAATTAATACATTAGCGAGGAAGTTGGGGTAGCACCTTTTGTGGAAAACATAGTAGAATCTCATCTTAGATGTTTTGAGCATGTGTAGAGAAGACCTATAAAAGCCCCAATAAAGAGAGTAGACCGTATGTGGAGGGTAGTCCAATAGTTAGAGTTGGAAAGATTTAGATTTAAATATTTTTGGCTTCAGACTTGATTTACAATAGAACATTATGGCAATATTTGATATAAGTAGGTGAGTCCATCTAATGGGAAAAGGCTTTCATTGTTGTTATTGTTATTGTTGTCATTGTTGTTGTTGTAGTACTTGATTTAGTTATGTGTGGATTCAATGTAATTTCACAATTTTAAACCTGACTAACTTCAGAACATGTGTATGCATGATACTCACCCCCTTTTGAATAGATATTGAATTCTCTTCTTATTATGCAGACTGCTTTGCTCACACAGGCACCAATGCTCCAAAGAAGGGTACATCACTGCTTTGTTATGCTTTCGTAAATATATTTTGTCATCTTGTTAAAGCATGATAAGATTGTGATTAAAAATAATTTAAAATATAAAAATGTTAACTTATAATATTTTAAAAATTAGTAAAAAAAGATATTATTATAGAATGTATTTAATGAAATATATAATATCTAAACATAATTTTAATGAAAAAATTATTTATTTATAATATCCTCTAAGGTGAAGGGTGTTAATGTTTATGAAACATAATTAGTAAAATTTTTAAAGTTATTGACTGTATTTAAAAAAATTATATTTCAAAATTTTGAAGTTTATGTTCAAATATTTAAATAATATTGGGCAAAGGGAAATTTAATCATTTTAAAATTTAAATAAAAAATCTAAAAGATAAGAAGAGATTCAAAGAATATGGATAGTATTGGATAAGAAGAAAAGGATTAATATGGTAGGTACGATGGTATGGGAGTGAATGCTAGAGCTCTGTTAGTACTCAAATTAATATACAGGAGTAAGATTAGATTAGATTAGATTAGTCTTTCCATGGTTGATTCACTTCATAACTTCTGTGTTAGCATAGATTGCATCATTTTTTACCAATACTTTCATTTTGCTTATGTTTCAGTTAACACTTTGGTCATTTCAAAATATGGAGCAAGTGGAGATTATCCTGCCTGTACTGACTTAGCATATGAGAAAGCTATATCAGATGGTGCGGATGTTCTTGACTGTCCTGTTCAAATGTCAAAGGATGGAATACCATTTTGCTTAAGCTCAATTGATCTTATAGAGAGCACAAATGTCGTTCAATCAAGTTTCAGCAAACTTGCCACAACTATTCCAGAAATCAAATCTGACAGCGGCATATTTGCATTCAACTTGGCATGGGATGATATAAAAGGCCTGACCCGTAAGTCAAATAGTCCAATATTCTTCAGCCTTCCCCTAATTGCATTCGGGTCATCTAGACTAGACCCGTCGAACAGTATGGTTTATACTTCAAATAAGCGAAAATTCATATTGAATGAAATACATGTACATAATACAAACAAGTCACGTGTTAGCAATAATTGGAAAAAAAAATGAACTTACCACTTCACCTTAGAGGATAATCAATTTTACTTATAGATTTATTTTGATGTTTTTATTTTTGGAATCTTTTGTAATGTATTACATCCATCTCATAAAAGATATGCTTTAAAGCTAGCTTTTAGCTTACCAACTAGCTAATTGCTGATATGCTCCAACCTATAAGCTAATTTATTGAATTAAAAGTGTTTGGTAAACAAACTGATAAGCTAGTTGGTAAATATAAAATGACATAAAAGGGCATGAGGAGTGAGAGAGAAGAGAGGGTTTCTACTTTCTACTAGTAAGACTAAAAAATAAATTTATTGCAAATAGGGAATTGTATTAAAATGCGAAGAATAAAAATAATAAATAAGTTACAAGCTATAACCTAGTAGAAATAAAAGTAGCTTATAGTTTATAAGGTAGAAGCTCCTAAAATAAGCTAGTTATATGTACCTTACCAAACACTTTCATGTTGGTCAAACTAGCTTATAAGCTAGTCAAATAAGCTAGAAGCTAGCTTATTAGCCTTATCAAACATACTCCAAGTTATTTATAGCTACTAAAAAAACTATTTCAATGACACATGCTATTTATTTTTTGGTAAATTATAGTTTACTCCCTTCTTGTCACTTAATCCCCATCTACTTTGGACTAAACTAAAGGTTAATACTAATTACATGAAATTCTTGTTTTGGGAAACAAATACTGTTTTCTGGCGCTATTTTCTCTGAGATAAACAGGGGATGGAGCTACCCACTGTCATTTGGTAGATTGAGAGGTGTGTGTTAATCCAAAATAGGAGAGGGCAGGGTTAAGTGACACGAAAAAAGTTGAGGGAGTAAGTTGAGAAAATGTGAAACTAAAGGACAGTAAACTGTAATTTACCCTTTTAAGTTTTCCTCACTTGCAATACTTCCTTTGTATTACGCTTCACTACCTGTTGTGTGAGTATAAGCAAATATTTGACATCTTTGTTTTTCTGTTTTTCATTTTTCCTGCAGCCTCAATGTTAAGCCCTTATTATTCTAAATACAATTGCGTAGGAACCCAAATATGACAAGAGTGGGAAATTTGTAACATTGTCAGATTTCTTGAACTTGACAAAAAATAAGACTTCCCTATCAGGTGTTGTGATCATCATCGAGGTGTGTTCTACTCACTTCTACATATGCCTGTTATTTCTGTCTACAGTTTATTCCATTAGCTGTAGATTATTTGAACATGTTAACCTTTGAGAAAAGCAGTCATGCTCAATAAACTGTAAGCCATATGGTAAAACCTGAAGACCTGTCTGTTGTCATGGTTTATGAGGGACATCAATATCATCCTTGTACAGACCAAGATAACATTGAGAAGAGAGTCGAGTAATTTTTTGGAAACATTGTCTAACTACTTCTGAATGTTCTAATCAACTAGAGAAAAATGAGAAAGATACTTAATGTGAGTCATGACTAGTAATAAATGCTACTGTGAATCCTCATTGTGTTGTTGGCATGTGGTGTTCCAATCTAGAATAACATTTTTCTTAAGATAAAATAAATATCAAATACTAAACAAATAAAGAAATAAACCACTGAATTGTTTAAAATTCTGAAGTATGACATGAAATGAAAGGTAACATTTTAGGTTCATGAGTTGTGTTTGCATCGTTCCAATCTGTAGGTTCATGACCTATGGCGAACCTGCTTCACATGACTTCATTTGCCAAACATTCCTTCTATGTTTAGCATGAAAATGTTTGGTGGTGTCTTTAAAAATTATCTTCTTACTTTTTGGAGTTCTACTTGGTCCATGGCCTTGTGGCCTAGTAGCACTTCCCCTGGTCACAAGGAGGCTGTGGTGTTAAAGGAGGATAATTCTATCCCCCCACTTCCCATTCCCCACCCCAATTTATCACTTAGATCCCATTAGGATCTCTTAAATCACTGGAAAAAATTAAATAAAATAAAAATATATGGCTTCTATCTTATGAGGGTGAACAATAATAGTGTCTTCCTAACATGCCAATGGATAAAATAAAGATTTTCTATAAATTTATTTTCTTCCATTTTTTATTAACATTATGTTGTTTTCTATGGTTGTCAGAATGCGGCCTATCTTGCAAGCAAACAAAATTTAAGTGTGATTGATGCAGTAATTGATACTTTGAGCAAAGCAGGTTATGATAAACCAGGGGCTCAAAAAGTTATGATTCAATCTACTAATAGTTCTGTACTGCTGAAATTTAAGGAGAAAACTAATTATGAGCTTGTCTACAAGATTGACGAGATAGTTGGTGATGTTGAGGATTCAGCTGTTAGGGATATCAAAAGCTTTGCTGATTCTGTGGTTGTCACAAAGACCTCTGTATACCCTGTTAGTGAATTATTTCTGACCGTGCCTACAAAGATTGTGTCAAAGCTCAAATCTTCTAACCTCTCTGTTTATACAGAAACTTTCAGCAATGAGTTTATATCCCAGGCATGGGATTTCTTCTCAGATGCAACTGTGGAGATCAACACATTTGTTCAAGAAGGAATTGATGGTGTCATCACAGACTTCCCCAAAACAGCTAATAGATATAGAAGTAAGTGCATACAAAACCCTTGTTTCTTTCTCCTGGAATTACAGGTGCAATTTTGGCATTATTTGGTTTTGATATTTTTTTGTCTACCTCCAGTTCTCTTCCATATTTTCATGTAGTAAAATTTTCCTCATCATTGCTGTAGACATAACTGATAACCCTATAACAAACAGTCGATTACTTTTCATTTTCTTTTCCATCATGTTTTTGACTGGATCTATTCATTGCAAATTTTGTTTTCCTTTAATGTCAACTTCAGCTCTACAGTGAAGTATACCTCTGATCACTTATTCCTTGTTCCTCATCCTTCTGCAGGGAACAGATGCTTAAATTTAGGTAACGACGCACCTCCTTACATGAAACCTGTTGAAGTAGGTGGTCTTTTACAAGCCATGGCTAAACCTGACTTGCCACCAGCTCAGGCTCCAATCCCTCCCCTGACTGAATCTGAAGTGACAGAACCACCTTTCCCTCCTCCTTCTATAAGAGCTCCATCTTCTAGCCCTGTTGCTGGAACTGGACCACCAGCACAACCATCAGGAAATGCAAAGGCTAAGGTCACTGTCTGCTTTTTGCCTAGTCTGACTCTGCTTGTAGCTTCTCTTCTGCTTTGAGTGATGCAGGCTTCCCACTTTCAAAAGAAACTAAAAAGAAAAACTTGAAAGAAAGTGTTGGTTATGCCAGTCCTCAAATTCCCCATCTCTTGCTTGATTAAGTAGCATGAAGCTTTTGGCTTTAGACTAATCCAGCAGTAAATTATTTCCCTTTAGTGTTGTAGGCTTGTAGCTAGGTATGTCCAGTCCCACCTCCCCAATCTCTTCCTGGTTAATTCCATGTAACTATCAGTGACGGGTACATATCTATGATTTCTTTTTAGATGAGCCTTTTGTATCTTTTCTTGTAAGATATATTTATTTATTTGTGTGTATTAGTCATGAGATAAACAAGACACAAGTTCGAGGCCCACATGGAGTATTTTGGGAATTATCTAGCACATGTACATAGGTTAATTGTTTCAATATTAGTGTCTGCTTGATTGATTTATAGTTAAGTATAATTTATTCTAGAATCAATGATTGAAAATGAGTTATGCATATTTTACGAAGCACGTTGGACAAAAGTGATTTAAAATTAATTCTATGAAATTGATTCTACACTATTGGAAATTTAAACCAACCAGACATTTAATAGCTTATTTTCTTGTTCTGATCCCATTTGAAATTAACATTCACGAATGGACTAAAAAGCAAAATCCAGTGATTAAATAGATTTTTTTTGGAGATCACGTATATCTTTCACTAGAGACAATGATAAGAACCTTGGGAGAACCACACCACAAAAGCTAGCTATTATAGTTGGATAGCCCAAGGCCTTATAAACCCCACACCGGAATCCCATACTTCCGATGTGGTACTCAAGTCTTATACCTTGCAATTGGATCCTAACAGACAATCTCTTAATCCACAAACTGCCCAAAAATTATTGAGGATAGTACTCACCTGATGAATTTGGGAATGTGTTGCTATGCAAGTCCTCTCTTGACATATGAATACTTTTTTTTTGTCAAAGTAGATTAGATTAAAGCCCAAAAGACAACCTAACGACACTTACATGGAATAACAAATCCATAAGAGTGATTTTACAATGTTTTAACTAATAAGCATTACAAACATAGCATGCTCACTCAAGATACATAGAGCAAATCAAATAAAACATAGTAGCAAACAAAACAACTAAACACCCTTTTCTCCACTATGGTCAGCTTCATCACCAAAGCGAATATTGTATTCTTTCTCCTTTATTTTTTCCTTCGCTTTTTTTTTAATGGTTGGCCAGCTCTGCTAGCAATGCAACCGTGTAAGGACTTCCCCATGGACATTCGAGATGGGTGATCTCAACCCCACCACTAAATGTAGCAAGATAGATGGTGTCAGTCATCCACAAGAAAAAGAGGGGAAAGAGATAACAAAATGATAGACAAAAAATATTGAAAATGTAGAAGAAATGAGAAGGTGGAAGTAGAGACTAAAAAAAATGAGGAGGCTGAGAAATGAGGGAAAATGGAGGTAATGAGAATAGAAAAAAAGGAGAAAAAAATAAAAAGAAAAAAGAAAACTCCCACCAAGGAGAGAAAATAACCCACCTACTGTGGGTAGGAAATCCTCCTAATGGAGGGAGCCCCACAAGGGGGCGACGGGACGGATGCCTCTGTTCTGTTCTTCTTACTCTCGCAGTTTTTGACATATGAATACTTGAACAGGCAACTAGTGTTTATCATCCATAGAGTTGATAAAATGGATTGATTTTAATATATTTGATGAAATATAGACTTTGGATTTAAAATTTTGAGTTTGAATTAAATTAATACCATATCAGGCCGTCCTTTATATAAAAATGACGGGCTTGACTTGACTCACAAAACCCATTAAGAAAAATAGTGAAAAGTCGCATATTGCCAAATTTAGACATTATTTTTAAGCTCAAATGAAATTTGAATTTTTTTGCCCAACCCGTTATTACTAATGATTTGCATCAAATCAACTCGTATCAAGTTGGGTAGTCTATTTTGCTAGCTCTTATATTTCTGAATTTCTAGAGTTAATTTCTTATGCATAAAAAGGTAAGGAGATATAAGTCCCCTTATTGAAAATAGTTAGGGAAAACTCTTGGAGCTTTGAGTTATTCCAAAGAATAGAAAGTCAAGAAACTCTCACACACCACATAATCAATAGAATTATTGAGGAAGTGAAGACAAATTTCTCTAAGACATCCCAATTAATCCAAGCTTACGCTTTCTCTAGGTCAATTTTATAAGTAATTACACCTTTCTTCAATTTTGAATTAGCATATAGTGGATAATTTCTTGAGCAAGAATGACATTTTGTATGTTTGGTTTGGCGTTGAGAATAAACCAAACTCAAGTTTGGATCTCTCAACACTATTTATAGCTTTGGAAATGTGAATTTATCACGTTTCAACGTTAAACCAAACATGGTCATTATCTAATCTGATTAGCTCTTTCTTTAATAAATATAAATATTACAGTAATTAATAGTTAACTCATCTACAATTATTGTTAGAATAATTCCAAGCCCCCTTACTTAATTTCCTCCTATAAATTCTGTTAATTATTAAATAAAGTATATATTAAATATATTAATTTCTTTTATTTAATATTTTCTTTCATTAATATATAGGAGGATTATTAAGAATATGAACAGGGGAATATAACATAATCTCATTCACATTATCTTGTATAGTTACACTCTTATTTCTCCAACTTAATTTAGCTAATATTCTTTTCTCATCGATTACAATCAGTAGGGGTAGGCTTACCTTGTCAAGAACCCTTTCAGTTTCTATATGACCCTCAAGGCACAACCGACACTAATTAATGCTGTTGTTTATAGCCACCACCTATTATACGGGTGAGGGGTTGTGGAAGCCTCAAGTTTATATGCGACAATTACTTGATTACTTGAGGCGCACAATCTTTGGAGAACATTAAATATTCCAAACAGTAATATGGTACACAATTTAGAGAAAGTTTACAAAGAAAAAAATCTTTTTAAGTGTTATATATATATATATATATATATATATATATATATATATGGTAGGGATCAAGTTACTCTAGGAGTAACTCTTTGTAAGTTACTCCGGTTAATAACGTTTTGTAGAAAATGAATTTCACAAATCTAACCATTGAACAATGTGATATTAACATCATGATCATGCATACCAAATTTTAGATAAATTGGACATTTATAGGTGTGTTATTTTACAGTCAACATTTACTTGTATTTTGAAAAATATATTATATGTTAAATTAAGGTTATTTGATGAAGTATCAAATGGTTCTCAAGTTTTATGAAAATTTGTATACTTGATCTACATAATGAGAATTTTCAATTCAACGGTTGGATTAATGAAAATCAAAATTCATAACAAGCCATTAAGTGGAGTAACTCAACAAAGAGGTACTTCTGGAGTAACTTGATCCCCACCCATATATATATATAGGAGGGTTATAATTACACCGGTGTAAGATACACCAAGTGTTACACCGTTAAATATTTTTTTAACGGATCATTGTATTAAATAATCTACCGTTGGATTGAAAGTTACTATCATATAGATCATACATATAAAATTTTACATTAATCCGAAATTATTTGATATGTCATTGGGATGTCTCAAGATTAACGTTATATATACATTTGAAATATATGAAAAATCCAACCATTTGATTAATATACATTTGAAATATATGAAAAATCCAACCATTTGATTATCAAGTTATTAGTGTCAAAATTTTACAAAATTTGGCACATATAATAATAATGATGAACTAACATAATTCAACGGTTGAATTACTAAAAAACATATTTGATTTATAGTTATTAGCGGTGTAACTTACACCGGTGTAATTATAACCCTCCTTATATATATATATAGTCAGGATCCGCGTTGACATAAGGTGTCAAACTTTAATAGTTACACTTTTTAATAATTTTTTGTAAAATGTGAAATTGACCAATCCAACCGTTGAATCACATTATATTACCTTCATGATCATGTATATAAAATTTCAGATAATTTGGAAATTCATAGGTATGCTATCTAATAGTGGACTTTTACTTATATTTTCAAAACATATTATACGTTAAAATAAATTAGTTTGATAAAGTATCAATTAGTTTTTGATTTTTATAAAATTTTATAAGCTTGATCTACTTTATAAGAACTTTCAATTCAATGGTTGGATTGGTCAAATTCACATTTTACCAAAAGTTATTAAGAGGTGTAACTCTTAAAGTTTGACATCTGGTGTCAACGGATCCTGACTCTATATATACCAATGAACACGTGGATCAACTAGTAAGGGTTGTTTCAGCTTGACCAGTAGTCTCGAGTTCGAGCCCTGGGTATGCAGCTATGTTAAATACTCGGAGGGAGAACTTTACCACCCATAAAAGTCCTACCCGACTCAAACAGGACTGTCTCCCGTGGAGGATACATATAATCTTGCACACACACATAAGTGGGATATACTTCGTTTCTTTTAATCAAAGTAGGATTGTGTAGTTTATACCCAAAAAAAAAAAAATATAATAATGATAGTTTTTTGTATTTTGTTTTTGGGTGTTATAGTTTTTTTGTATTTGTTATAATGGAAGTGCAACAATGACTAAATCAAAACATGAACCGAATTACAAGAAAATTCACATTTCCTTTAAGATACAATCATCTTCAATTTCGTGTTTTTTTGGTTTGTAGTTAGGCACAATATATAATCAATTCCATAAAATTAGTGTTAAATCACCTTTATCGAAGTGTTTTTATAAAGTATGCATCACTCATTTTTTCCATTGTTTTGATAATTATACTCCCTTCATTCCAAAACTTTTGTTGTTTAAGGTTATGCGCACAGACCAAGGAAATGATTGATGTGTCTTAATTTAATACTAATTTTACTAAAATAGCCTCATTTAATATCCACCCATATCATTTAACTGCCTTGAAAATATAAAGACTTATATAGTTAAGAGAGAGATAATGGGAGTAGGTGTTAGTTGATCTAATATCATGTTAATATTTCTAAAAATATATCAATATAAAACTAGTTTTAAAATTAGTTTTCATGTCTTATGCCCTTCTTTTTATATAATTTTATTTTAATTTTAATAAATATAAGTTTCAATAAGAAAATGTTTACTATTACTTCATTGTTTTATCAATTTTATTAAATATTTATTGTCACTTTAAGAAACCGAAAATCGATTTGATCCAATCCAATTTAAATTGGATCGGTTTGGATCGGATTTGAAAAAATATTAAAACCGATCGGATGATGAAATGATAAAATCGCAATAATCGGATCGGATGATTTTTTGCCTCAAAACCGATCCAAACCGAACCGCGAACACCCCTAGCTATAATAGAAAATCAATTAAAAAAATTATGAAAATAAGAGAATTAATTGCATTTCCTAATTTCTGTGCAAAATCCTTAAAAGACAATAAAGTGGGACGGAGGAAGTAGTCCCTTCATTTCATATTGATAGTCGTTTTAGGAAAATAATTTTTTTTCATAATATGAGTCGTTCTCTAGTTTCTATGTGAGTATTAATGTTAGTTTTCCATTTTTACCCTCCCACTTTTATGGGAAAAGAAACTTAAAAAACCGTGCACCACACTACTCATTAATATATTTAGGTAAAATGAGAAAAAGTGTGTAGTAAATTAATAAGGGTAATTTAGTAAGATTACTATATCTTTTAAGTCATTTATTATTGTTCTTAATTTGTGTGTAGAAACCTTAAACGACTAACAAAATGAAATGGAGGGAGTAATAATTAATGATGTCTTTATTTGTCATTTTATCGTTTCAACTAATTTAACAGTTAGTTTTATAATACACTTTCAATCAAATCGACTAATCTTTTAACTTTCAACTAACTTTTCAGCTTTAACTATGACTAAACCAAAACTTCTTCTAATTGTACAAAATACATGTGACTAATTAAAAATATTTACACTAATTTTAGGGGTGTGTTTTGATAAAATTAAATATTTGGCTCCCCCAGATTTTTCATCCAAAGTCCACCGCTGAAGTGAATTAAGCACTTATACTTCTACGTGAGTACAATATAATTTTTTATATATATCATAAAATATATTATAAATTATTCTTATTCTTATTTTTCATTTGTTTTGGTATTGATTGTTATTATGTTATGTTTTATATTTATCATAAAATTTATAAACGCATAGCAGCATATTAACTAGCACATAGTTTAAGTGAATTATATAAATTTAGGGCAATGAAGCACAGCCATTAAATCCACCTAGAAGCCAAGATTTTTTTTCATGAGTTGGAAGCTTTCACTTTGAACCTAAACTCTACGTGGCTGTCATGTAATGGCTGATATGGCGATCCCTTGAACTGCACATCATCACTGCGTTATGCTGACGTTCATAGATACAACACAACACAAAAGTTCCTTGAGTTCAAACAACCCAACACAACACCTCCATTTTCAGTTTTACCTTCCCAAAAGGGTATCTCACTCTGTCTCCACGCAACCCTCTTCCACCTTCCTATATATAAGGCCTTCAACCATCTTTCTCTTATTCCTCACATATTCAGTAATCTACAATTCTTGTTGTTTCACAAAATGCCAGAGAGAGAAGTTTGCAGTCATGTCAAAGAGCCTCGTCTTGTAGCCAGGAAATACTTGGCCAGACCTCAACGTGAAGGTATTGGGGCTGTTGTTAGAAGAAGCATAGGAAGGTAAGAGAGAATGGAAATTTTTCTTTCAAACCCGTTTTTCAGTTTGCATTAAAAGTTGGAATCCCTTGCAAAGTTGAGTTTTTTACATTGATGTGTTACATGGGTCTCATCAGGTTTGAGCTCAAGTACTTTGATCCGTTCCTTGTCTTGGATGAATTCTCAGGTGAGCATCTCTGTATTTTGCTCTGTTTTCTTCAAGGGGAAAAAAAGTGTCTATCTTTAGTCGGTTTTCTAAGAATGTGAAATTTTGAAACATTGCAGTTACTGCTCCTGGTGGCTTTCCTGATCACCCACATAGAGGTTTGAAAATTGGCCTTTTAATGTGTCATTCACGTTTGTTCTTCTTCAGAAATCTGATTTGCTGAGCTATATTGATTCCTTGCTACTTCCTTGTGATGTTTTCTTTCAACAGGCTTTGAGACGGTTACATACATGTTGCAGGTAGAGCAAATTGAATTTTTCAATTTATAGGCTTCTTCCCATGCTCAATTTTCACAATGGCAAACAACTCATGCTGCCTATAAAACTGTTTGCAATCATTGGAGAAATATTTTTATTAGTTATTTCACTTTTGTTGCAAATTGCAATCCTTGTGTAATTAGGAACATATTTTAATAGGTGCTATTATGTGATGATTGATTCTGAAAACAATCTCTGGTTTAGTAAGCCATTTTTTTATTCTCTAACTTTTAAAACTGTTTTCAAAACAGGGTTATCAAACAGATTTTTACTTTTATTTTTCATTTTGAAATAAAGTTTTTCAAAATTATTTTATGAAATAGTTTTTAAATTACAAAAAAATCACAATGCAATCAAACACACCTAAATATCTTCTGATTTGAAGTTTAACCAGATATCAGCTCATACATGGTTGTAAATTCTGTGCTGGTGGAACACCAAAAAAAATTCTGCTGGTGATATGGCAACAAATAAGTCAAAAATTAATGTCTGGTTACCAAATCAGTCATTTTAATTGGTGACATCTAAACATAACCATGAAAGAATTGCCAATAATAGCTGGTTACAAAAGAAAAAGGACAAAAATGACCCCACATGTTGATGTCTTGTTTCTGCTTCTAGAATACCAACTTGGCAACTACCAACTTATTACTTACCTAAAATTGTGTTGGTGCTATCTAAGTCACATTTGCCTGTACATAAATTATTTACCTGACTACAACTGTTTGTCACTTTGTATGATTCAGGGAGCTGTAACACATGAAGATTTTGAAGGACATAAGGGAACAATAGAAGCTGGTGACTTGCAGTGGATGACTGCAGGGAGAGGGATAGTTCACTCAGAAATCCCTGTGCCTCAAGGAACCCAAAAGGGTCTGCAGCTGTGGATCAACCTTGCTTCCAAATATAAAATGTTAGTGAATAAATCCTTTTCTTTTTTTTATTCATTGGATTTTGACCCTGTATTATTATTTGTCACTTGTCAGCAACTCTTACCTAGTGTATGTTTGGTTTAGTATTGAAAACTGCCATACTCAAGTTTGAATTTCTCAACGCAACTATTTTGAGTGTTGGAAACGTGAGTTTACCACGTTCAAACGCTAAACCAAATATGCCACTAGTGACCGGTACTATTTATTTAATAAGATTTAAATAAACAACCCTGAAAAAAAAAGTATTAGTAACCATTAAGGAGTAATTATAGGGTTTTACCTTAGCCTTTGGTCCAGGATTAGATGACATATTCTGTGCGTCATTGGCCATCACCATTATCTCTTTGAAGGATCGTTTAATGTGGATAATGCTTACTATCAATGAGACAAAAAGGAATTCCTCTCTTTATAAAGAAGAAAAGTAGAATCCATTTTTAACTTTATGCTTTCTTTATCTCATGATTCCCTATGCCATCATGGACCATTTCATAGATGTACTTTTGAATAGAGCACTGCATGATGCAAGTGTGCATAAGTCTGAAATGGCCAGCATATGTATATGCCTCTCACTCATTCTATGGTGATGATTGTAACTTCAATTATAAGGGCAACATATAGCCATTGTGCTAGTTTAAATTTTGTCAGGCTTTAGGTGACCCAATACAGATACTAGTGTGCATGTTTGGTTTAGTACCTTAACTTAAAATTACGTTTGAAACATGGATCCGGGTCAACCCTACTCTCTGTAACGTTTGTCTGGATCTTATTTCGGGCTAAACCAAATACACTAGTAATAAACATTTTCAGTTCACTATAAATTCTTGAAGTACTTGTTATGCA
Source organism: Sesbania bispinosa (assembly GCA_026901365.1). NCBI lineage: Eukaryota > Viridiplantae > Streptophyta > Magnoliopsida > Fabales > Fabaceae > Sesbania > Sesbania bispinosa. The sequence continues at coordinate 67,848 of QLOH01000763.1, read as the reverse complement.
ATAAGACATCATCACATCATTATTTAACTTGATTTTTACGCCAAATTTGAAAGTAGAGTTTCTTTATTTATAAGCTAAAATTTGTTTTAACCTTTCTTTGTACTGCTATACTATAGGATTGAACCAAGTTATCAAGAAGTGTTGAGTAAGGACATAGCAGAGGCTGTGGAAAATGGTATCAAGGTTAGAATTATAGCTGGGGAAGCTTTTGGGATAAAGTCTCCAATCTACACAAGGACACCAACCATGTACTTGGACTTTTCTCTCAAACCTGGAGCTCACTTACAACAACATATACCAAAATCTTGGAATGCTTTTGTTTATATTTTGGAAGGAGAGGGTGTGTTTGGAAACTTGAAATCTCAGCCTGCAAACTCTCACCATATCCTTCTTCTTGGTCCTGGGGATGGCCTAGAGGCATGGAACAAATCTTCTAAACTCCTTAGGTTCATTTTGGTTGGAGCTGAACCTCTGGGGGAGCCTATGGTGCAATTTGGACCCTTTGTGATGAACACTCAAGAAGAGATTGACCAAACCATTGATGATTTTGAGAACTTTGCTAACGGATTTGAGAAAGCAAGAAATTGGAGATCTGAAAGCGCAATTAGCCTTGACTTTTGATTTTTATTTTATTTGCCATTAATATCATTAGTTGGTTTGCAAATGAAGGAATGAGGAAAACAAATGCTGCAATAATGTTACTTGAATTTAGTGAATTAAATGATGAATTTTCATTTTTTATGTAGAAAAAGTTTATTAGAAGAGGGAAGAGATATGATATCTCTAGTTGAGTCAACTATGGTTTTTGATTGGTGAATATTCATGTCATCATCATTTTTTAACATTAATAATTATTTTAAAATTTATATCTAACATGACACACATTGAATGTCACAAAATAAAAATCTCTTCAACAAGTTGAAATTAATCTTAGTAACTTAGGGGTCGTTCAGGGTGGTTGCGAGTTCTCTGTTTTTTAAAAATTTTAAATTAAGTTTTTACAAATCAAAACCAACAATTGAAAGCTTGTTTTTGTGGTTTTCAAAATATACATTTTGAAAACTTTTGAAAACCACAAAAAGTGGTTTTGAATTGTAGAAACTTGACTCAAAATTTTAAAAAACCAAAAACTGAAAACTCGTAACCACCCCGAACGGCCCCTTAATTTCTTTATAAGTCCTTTCATTTAATTTTTCAACAAATAATTAATATCAACTCATAAAAAACGTTTAATTATTTTATCTCTTTATTTTTTTTGTAAAATTATTCAAATTGGATCTTAAAATTAGAGGCTAGTTGATGTTTGAGTTCCTGAGTTTATATTTTTCTAATTTTTTTTTAAGATGACATAAACACAAACAATGCTTCTCACTTCAATTTCATCTAAGAAATTTTGAAATTTTATTTTCAAATCTGTGATACTGACATTACATATATTATAATTAGCAATATATATAACAAATACATGTTATGACTTAGTGAACAAAACCTGGTGCTTGAACGTAAACAATTTTGCTCACATCCTACTCAGATTACATAAAAAATTTCTGTCAAATTCTAAAACAATCTTGGTCCAAAAATTAATTATGAAAATTGTGACCTATTCCTTTATTGTAGACAACAACTATTGGACCATTCTAGGATGGACCAAACAAAATTTGGTCCACCTAGTCCATCTTACATTTTTTGCTTACAAAAAATGAATGAATAATTTTATTTTTAATTAAATAGTCTTTATATGACTATTTGAGTTTAATTTAAGGGAAAATATATAGATTTACAATATAACCTATGTTAATTTCTTTGACAATATATCAATTTAAAGTTGAAGGGAAAAATTTTACATTACATGGGAATATCGATTTGAGTTTTTATTATTTTCAAATAATATTTTATAAAAGCAATTGGAAACTATTTTAAAAGCAATAATTAATAAAATGAGCATTGAATTTGGTGATTAGGAATTTACATTACTATATTTCCACATTTTGGACCACGTGAACCATGGTCCACTGTAGACAAACCTACAACTATTAAGGTAATGTGGTTGAAAGTGAAAAATCATGACCATGGTCTTTTGTTGTTGCCTAAGATTAAATGTATTGTAGTGAATTTTATAATTCTCACTAGTAACCAAATGTACCATCTTATAAATATGACTTTGATTAGGAATTCCATTGGATTACTCGTTACCCACATGTGACTCTCACCCTAGCTTCAATGAACATGGATGCACTAACAATGGAACTTGGTATGCCTTTGCTTTTTTTATGCATGCATTTGCAAGAAATGTGAACCATAAGTGTTACACATGATGTGAAGGCCCTCATAAACAACTATATACCATAATTCATCCACCTAATTAATCTTATGTCAGCAATTAGTTAACTCAAATCCACTTCAACATATACTCTTAAAAAGCACCTATGTTCAATTTTCAAGGTGGTGATCACCTTAATTGACCTTCTAATTATAGCCAAAGCCATAGCAAGTAGCTAGAAGCTTTTATCTTAGTTTACAAGATTCAACCTAGGAATGCAACCCCAAACCAATGTTTTATCCATCAAAGCAACAATGACGGATTTGGCTTCCCAGCAGTCGACTGTTGGGCAATCACAAAAGCCGAGTCGTCCGATCAAGATCGGACGGTCTACAAATCGAGGGACTAAAATCACATCTCGGTTTTTAAGCCATCCGATCAAGATCGGACAACTCGGATTTTGTGACTGCCCAACAGTCGACTGTTGGGGATCCAAATTCAACAATGACAACATGTCAGGATTCCAAGTTGACATTGCAAAATAGTTGTTGAAAATCATTTGCGAACAACCCCCAATTACTTTCTCCGTGATGGCTTGTACATCAAAGTTCACCATGAAATAACCATTATCATTTATCAATATCCATGATATCAAAACCACCCTTTGGCTTCTAGGTCACACTTAATCGATCCTTAACAACACCTCCCTCTATGAAGAGTAATGATCCTGCATTATCAATGGCAATTGTTGGCAGGAACCAATTGTGTGACACCTTCTACCCCATACTCTTAGATGTTTAATAAATCGAAGTTTAGAAAAGGTAATGTCCCACGATGGGTAAAAAGGTTCACAAACGCTCTTATTAAAAACCTCATGAGTTCAAAAACACTTAATTAAATGAAAGTAAACTTCAAATATAATCCAACAATTATGCAGCGGAATCTCTAAAGAAATAAAACAACTAAAACGACCTACTTTCCGAACAAGGTATCCAAAATAGTTCATAAAATACTCCTAACTAGAAACATAATAAAGACTCCCAAGTACACCCTGATGTCACATCTATCAGGGCACATCCCTTAATCATACTCGACACCCATCGTGTCCTCATCAACACCTGTAAAATATATCCACAGAATACGGTGAGGAAAAAGATACTACTCATATACACACATAGGAAATGCCCTATCCTCACCCACAGATAAACAACATCATCATATATCATACTACCAATACATCAGATAAACCATCATATAACAATTATCCCAAAACTCAGCACATAGCTATTCATCTATATCAACATATATATTTCATACCATCATTCACATTTATACACATAATACATCCATCATGTATTCACCAAACCCATAATCATCATAATATAACTCGAATATCATCATATATATCACTCATCAATACATGCACCAAAATCATTAACATTATCAAATAACTCAATTTCATCGTTGAGTATTCCAATTTTCACATGCACCAGCACTCATCTCATCATCTACCCAAAGGTCATGACTTGGAACTCCGCACAATGGGTGCACCTCGTCAATCACTCTAGTTAGTACCAAGATAGTCTACCGGAGTCACCGCACATAATCCGATAGGTCGTCAATCAAATAACTCTTAGTGCCCGCACAACGACATTCGACCCTAGGTTGCACCCCCTCTATGGGCCAGTACAATCACTCCTAGGTTGCACCCCCTCTATGGGCCCGTGCATCGAACGCCCCATCTTGATCCCCTGAGTTGTACCCCCTCTATGGGCCCGCACAACTCAGTTCACCTCCCGAATTGTACCCCCTCTATGGGCCCACACAATTCAGGTCTCATCACATATGCTTAAGGCATCTCTCTTAAGTTGCACCCCCTCTATGGGCCCGCACAACTCAAGTAACAACATCATTAATTATATCTCATGTTCACCAACCACATGCATTCCAAATAACATAGCATATTAACCAACCATATGCATTCCAACATAACATCAATTACATATCATATTAACCAACCATATGCATTCCAACATAACATCAAATATATAACATATTCACCAACATATGCATTCCAAATAACATCAAATATATTAAGCATATTCACCAACATATGCATTCCAAATAACATCAAATATATAGCATAATTATCAAACATATGCATTCCAAAAACATCAAATATATCGCATAATTACCAAACATATGCATTCCAAATAACATCAAGTATATTAAGCATCATTAAGCACTTAGGCTCTCAAAATCCACTCTGGTAATCGATTACCAACCTCTAGTAATCGATTAACCACAAACAAAGTCTCTGGTAATCGATTACAACCATCTTGTAATCGATTACCTGCAACCAAACACTCTGGTAATCGATTACAGCACCCCTGTAATCGATTACCCGCAAATAAACTCTTTGGTAATCGATTACCACCAACCAGTAATCGATTACCAGCAGCAAACAGCACTTCTGAGTTGCCCAGAACACCCTGGTAATCGATTACCACACCTGGTAATCGATTACCCGAGACGCAGATCGCAGATTTCACGATTTCAAACATATCTAAACCCTTCCAATCAATCTCTAATCGATCCCTTTCGATCAGACATCATTCATAATCATAAACATTCATCAAACTCATCAAAATCATCAATCTTGAACAGTTTTACATGGATTTCCCATCAAAACCCCAAATCATCAAAACCCTTATTATCCCTTTTTCGCTATTCTCATTATTATCATTCAAATCACTCAAGATTCATCAAGAATCATTTAAACAACTATAAATCACAGTTTATATCATCCATTCTCAGTTATAGCATACATCAATACGAATTTCTATTCTTAAATCACTACCCAAGCACCCCTACATGCATATACAAGCAGCACCCTCTCCCCCACCGTACCTTGGAGTGAAGATCGACAACGACAATTCTTGATTCTTGATTCTTTGTGATTATTCTGCAGCAACCTCCTCTTGAGTAGTTGTTTCTCCCCTCCTTGGCGCTTCACTCTATGACGATTTGAAAAATAAGGATTAGGGTGAATTGGTACCCTCTCCCTATTTAAATACTTAAATGCTTAATGGGCTTGGGCCCTCCCTCTACCTACTAATCCTATTTATTATTTTTATTATTTTATTAAATACCCTTACTCATAAAATATCCTAATTTTACTAATATTATTATTTATTTATTTTACTTTATCAAATTTTATTTTATAAAATTTGGGATGTTACAACTCCCCCCTCCTTAAAAGAAAATTCATCCTCGAATTTTCCTGAGATGAATAACTCTGGAAAAGACTCCTTTCAACAGGTCGATCAAAGACAACTGCTTCACCAGAACAGTCCAATAAGTCATGGTTGGAAGATAACCAGTCCATACAAAGAATAATACCTAGTTGACTTAAAGGTAAACAGATCAAATCAAGACAACACAATTCAATCAATCAATCAATCATCACAATAACACCACGGAAGCACAACAAACACATACATCAAGGTCGATGAACCGACCAATCAAACAAACAATTAACTCAAAGCAATATAATTCACTCAATCAACACAACACGTTAGCACCACAGAAGCATAGTAAACTCATAACTCAAGGCCGGTGAATCGACCTGCTCTGATACCAACTAATGTGACACCCTTCTACCCCATACTCTTAGATGTTTAATAAATCGAAGTTTAGAAAAGGTAATGTCCCACGATGGATAAAAAGGTTCACAGACGCTCTTATTAAAAACCTCATGAGTTCAAAAACACTTAATTAAATGAAAGTAAACTTCAAATATAATCCAACAATTATGCAGCATAATCTCTAAAGAAATAAAACAACTAAAATGACCTACTTGCCGAACAAGGTATCCAAAATAGTTCATAAAATACTCCTAACTAGAAACATAATAAAGACTCCCAAGTACACCCTGATGTCACATCTATCAGGGCACATCCCTTAATCACACTCGACACCCATCGTGTCCTCATCAACACCTGTAAAAATATATCCACAGAATACGGTGAGGAAAAAGATACTACTCATATACACACATAGGAAATGCCTTATCCTCACCCGCAGATAAACAACATCATCATATATCATACTACTAATACATCAGATAAACCATCATATAACAATTATCCCAAAACTCAGCACATAGCTATTCATCTATATCAACATATATATTTCATACCATCATTCACATTTATACACATAATACATCCATCATGTATTCACCAAACCCACCATCATCATAATATAACTCGAATATCATCATATATATCACTCATCAATACATGCACCAAAATCATTAACATTATCAAATAACTCAATTCCATCGTTGAGTATTCCAATTTTCACATGCACCAGCACTCATCTCATCATCTACCCAAAGGTCATGACTTGGAACTCCGCACAATGGGTGCACCTCGTCAATCACTCTAGTTAGTACCAAGATAGTCTACCAGAGTCACCGCACATAATCCGATAGGTTGTACCCCCTCTATGGGCCCGCACAACGACATTAGACCCTAGGTTGCACCCCCTCTATGGGCCAGTACAATCACTCCTAGGTTGCACCCCCTCTATGGGCCCGTGCATCGAACGCCCCATCTTGATCCCCTGAGTTGTACCCCCCTCTATGGGCCTGTACAACTCAGTTCACCTCCCGAATTGTACCCTCTCTATGGGCCCGCACAATTCAGGTCTCATCACATATGCTTAAGGCATCTCTCTTAAGTTGTACCCCCTCTATGGGCCCGCACAACTCAAGTAACATCATCATTAATTATATCGCATGTTCACCAACCACATGCATTCCAAATAACATAGCATATTAACCAACCATATGCATTCCAACATAACATCAATTACATAGCATGTTAACCAACCATATGCATTCCAACATAACATCAAATATATAGCATATTCACCAACATATGCATTCCAAATAACATCAAATATATTAAGCATATTCACCAACATATGCATTCCAAATAACATAAAATATATAGCATAATTACCAAACATATGCATTCCAAAACATCAAATATATCGCATAATTACCAAACATATGCATTCCAAATAACATCAAGTATATTAAGCATCATTAAGCACTTAGTCTCTGAAAATCCACTCTGGTAATCGATTACCAACCTCTAGTAATCGATTACCCACAAACAAAGTCTCTGGTAATCGATTACAACCACCTTGTAATCGATTACCTGCAACCAAACACTCTGGTAATCGATTACAGCACCCCTGTAATCGATTACCCGCAAATAAACTCTTTGGTAATCGATTACCACCAACCAGTAATCGATTACCAGCAGCAAACAACACTTCTGAGTTTCCCAGAACACCCTGGTAATCGATTACCGCACCTGGTAATCGATTACCCGAGACGCAGATCGAAGAATTCATGATTTCAAACATCTCTAAACCCTTCCAATCAATCTTTAATCGATCCCTTTCGATCAGACATCATTCATAATCATAAACATTCATCAAACTCATCAAAATCATCAATCTTGAACAGTTTTACATGGATTTCCCATCAAAACCCTTATTATCCCCTTTTCGCTATTCTCATTATTATCATTCAAATCACTCAAGATTCATCAAGAATCATTCAAACAACCATAAATCACAGTTTATATCATCCATTCTCAGTTATAGCATACATCAATACGAATTTCTATTCTTAAATCACTACCCAAGCACCCCTACATGCATATACAAGCAGCACCCTCTCCCCCACCGTACCTTGGAGTGAAGATCGACAACGACAATTCTTGATTCTTGATTCTTTGTGATTATTCTGCAGCAACCTCCTCTTGAGTAGTTGTTTCTCCCCTCCTTGGCGCTTCACTCTATGACGATTTGAAAAATAAGGATTAGGGTGAATTGGTACCCTCTCCCTATTTAAATACTTAAATGCTTAATGGGCTTGGGCCCTCCCTCTACCTACTAATCCTATTTATTATTCTTATTATTTTATTAAATACCCTTACTCATCAAATATCCTAATTTTACTAATATTATTATTTATTTATTTTTCTTTATCAAAATTTATTTTATAAAATTTGGGATGTTACAAATTGCCTCGTAAGTTTATTTAATTATAATATCTCTATTCATGATGAGATTTGTTCTTGCCTTGGATAAAACTGGAGTTTTATTCCCCAAAAATTGATCTCTAAAGGATGCTTGACTACCACCCCCAAAACTACCTCAACCACCTTTTTAGGGATTTTCTAGTCATGGAGAAGTAGGGGTGTTCCTGGGTCGGGTCAGGTCGAGTTTGGGAGTTTTTAAGACCCGGCCCGAGAATGGAAGATGAGTTGGCTCGGTTCGGGTGAGGAAAAATCATTGGTAAAACTCGACCCGACCCGACCCGAGAATACATAGGTCGGGTCGGGGGGTTGGGCCTTTTATTTTGGGCCAGAAAAAAAACACTAAAAATAGTTTTTTTAAACAATTTTTTGACTTGACCAAAAAAAAAAACTTCTTGGGCCAAAAAAAATTTTCTTTGACAAAAAAACTTCAGGTTGGTCGGGTTGGCAAAACCCAAAACCGTTACCCGACCCATTCATGCTCGGTTTAATTTTTCTCGGGTCGGGTTCAACTCGCCGGGTTGGTCGGGATCACCCCTATGGAAAAGAACTAGGTTCCTACCAGGTCTAAAGAAGACAACGTTCTAGGACGGAACATATATAGTAATGGGGGCTCCCCCAAACATTTTAATTTTTTTTTATATACATACTAATATATTGATATATTATTATTTCAATTTTTTATATATTAATTTTGAGATTTTATTTTGGTGAGTAAGATACTCGCTTTCTCTACTCTCTCTCTTTTATAAAGTCACACGTTATTTTTATATTTTCTTCTTTTTTTTGTGTATTTCACACACCTCCTTCACAAAGATTTTTAAACATTCCCTTACACCTGTCTCAATTTTTTTAAAAATGATATTTTAAAATCTGAATATTTATGATTTTACTTGTTAATATATTTTTCATGTTATACATATTTTTTATTAATTCAAATTTGAATTCTTATTATTACTATTTAATAATATTTAATCACCAATTAATAATAATAACAAAAATGATTGATTTCAAAATTTTGAATAATATGATTGTTGATTGGTATTTTAAAATTTAAACTATATATAATGATATGATAATTTTAAAATTATATGAAATATTATTGGTTGATTAGTATGTTTGGAAAAATTAATTTTTATGAATTAATAATTGAAAATAATTTTTTGTTTAAATCACAAGTATCCTCCACGGGAGGCAATCTTGCTTGAGTTGAGAACATCTACATTATGGTGAGATTAGCTCTCCCAACGAGGATTTATTCCATCACAAGATGGGGAAATTTTCCAATAATTAGAATGAACAAACCCATAAAAAGATACACTGATCAGAATGGCTTTGCACAAGGCTGTTTTTTGTCAGTGGTCAAAGATATTGTTTTGGATATTGTGCCAACAATGATTGTTGCCAGTTCACGGGGTTGCATGACCAGCTCCGGTAGTGTCTCCTTTTCATTGCATTCATCCTCTTTCTTGGATGATATTGATGATGTTGATGAAGACGTGCTGGGGAAGGATGGGGCGATGGTGGATGTGGATGCACGGTGTTGCTGGAACGATTCTCCTGCGCATATCATCAGCCTTGATGAACGGTCCTGATCGACCTGAGACGTAGATCTGCAGAGGGCCCTCGGTTGGGGTTTCGGTCCCACGTGCCAGAAATCCACGTCACTCAGCTTGTGGATCCGCGAGTTAATCGTGACCGTCGGTGGACGGGAATTGAGCGTCCCCCGGCGATTTCTGGGAAGAAATCTTCAAGTAGGCCTTCATTTTGCAAAAAATAACATTAGGGTTTATGTTAGACTCTTCTAATCGATATTTGCAGACCTATGGATACTAATCCTCGTTGATATTGGAAAAATAGTTGCCGAAGTATTGCAGTTCACAAGCACATGTGACTGGAAAGCAGAACTCAGCCTGTCGTTGATCTTCCCCTGACAATCGTTTGTCATGGATAACGATTCGCACAATTCCAGTGCTGTTGGTTGGTATCTGAGGCATGTATTTGATGAGGCATCTATCTATTTTAATAGAACACCTTCTGATCCTGTTCTTTAGAGTCTCTGCAAAAACCTGGGAAAACCAACTGTATGTTTATGTAATCGCTGGATGCCCTTATTTCTGTGGTCTGTGGTGGAGGTCTTGAATAATCCCTCAGGGCATCAATATCAAGACCTCCACCACAGAAATAAAGGCATCCAGCGATTACAGAAACATACAGTTGGTTTTCCCAGGGTAGTGTTGATCGAGGGTAGTGTTGTCTCCACCATCAAATGTCCACCAATAAACAGTCTCCGCGTGTCGGTTAATGATTACACGACACAGGCAGTCATCCGGTCCACTGACTGATGTCCCCCAATGAACAGCCTCCATGTGTCGATTTTTTAGTACACCGGGCGGGCGACCATCCGCTAATATTATTCGGATGGCCGCTAAGGGGGAGAGGCTATATAAGTGATACGTTTACACACTTACAAGTAAGAGAAGTTCGAGAGCTCCAATCAGTGTATTTACACACGATGCCACTGACAAGCAAGATTATTTAAATTCTCCAGTCTAACACTAAAAAGAAATATAACACAACCCACCATGGAATTAGACGATAGCCCTGAGGGATTATTCAAGACCTCCACCACAGAAATAAGGGCATCCAGCGATTACAGAAACATACAGTTGGTTTTCCTAGGTTTCGCAGAGACTCTAAAGAACAAGATCAGAAGGTGTTCTATTAAAATAGATAGATGCCTCATCAAATACATGCCTCAGATACCAACCAACAACACTGGAATTGTGCGAATCGTTATCCATGACAAACGATTGTCAGGGGAAGATCAACGACAGGATGAGTTCTGCTTTCAAATCACATGTGCTTGTGAACTGCAATACTTTGGCAACTGTTTTTCCAGTATCAACGAGGATCAGTGTCCATGGGTCTGCAAATATCGATTAGAAGAGTCTAACATAAACCCTAATGTTCTTTTCTACAAAATGAAGGCCTACTTGAAGATTTCTTCCCAGAAATCGCCGGGGGACGTTCAATTCCGTCCACCGACGGTCACGATTAACTCGCGGATCCACAAGCTGAGTGACGTGGATTTCTGGCACGTGGGACCGAAACCCCGACTGAGGGCCCTTTGCAGATCTACGTCTCAGGTCGTTCAGGACCGTTTATCAAGGCTGATGATATGCGCAGGAGAATCGTTCCAGCAACACCGTGCATCCACATCCACCATCGCCCCATCCTTCCCCAGCACATCTTCATCAACATCATCAATATCATCCAAGAAAGAGGATGAATGCAATGAAAAGGAGACACCACCGGAGCTGGTCATGCAACCCCGTGAACTGGCAACAATCATTGCTGGCACAATATCCGAAACAATATCTCTGACCACTGACAAAAAACAACATTGTGCAAAGCCATTCTGATCAATGTATATTATTCCTGGGGATTTCCGCTGCGCGGCCGATTTTAATAAAAGAATGATTGCGTGTTATTACTGCATTTTTCCATTATTTAATGAAAAACCATTCTGGGTCATCCTGTCATTGCTCATGTTATTTAGTTTCATTTTCCCATCATTAAACTAAAAAATATTGATGTACTTCGAATAGACATATAACACATGTATTGTAATGTGTTTACAGCCTCTTTGAACCCATTAACAAGCATATTGATTTGTGGTATTCCTTTAATTTCAACTGCTCCATCTATTACATTTAATTTTGTTAGTAATCCATACGGCATAACTAAGTCTACATACGGGAAAACCAAAGTCCATAAATAATTAACAGACACAATTGTGTCCCAGCAAAAAATTTATTACAAATTTTATCCCTCAATAACTTCCACTCATTATTATTTGATAACTAATGATGTCCTTATTTGTCATTTTACCGTTTTCAGCTAGTTCAACAACTAGTTTTATCATACACTTTTAATCAAAACCGACCAACCTTTTAGTTTTCAACTAACTTTTTAGCTTTAACCGTGACTAAACTAAAACTACTTATAATTGTACTAGATACATGTGATTAGTTAAAAGAATAACACTAATTTAGGATATGTTTTGATAAAATTAAGTATCTAGCTCCCCCGGATTTTTCATCCAAGTTCCACCACTACTCCTACCATCCATAGTTTAATTTACCTCTATTAATTAAGAGTGTGTTTGACTTGTCATTTCAGCTAGCTGACAATTGAAAATAGTAGCTGAAACCAAGATAGTATTTTTGGGTAGCTATAAGTTTTTCTTAAAAAGCTACTTGGGGTAGCTTTTTTAAAAAGTTTCAATTTTCAGTTACTAGCCGAAAATTAATTACAAGTTTAGCCCTCAACCACTCTCACTTATCATTATTTAATAATTAATGTTGTCCTTAAATGTCATTTTACCATTTTCAACTAGTTTTACCAAACACATTCAATAGTTTTTCAGCTTTTGGCTTTAAACTTTCAGCGAGCTTTTCAGCTAGTTTTACCAAATATACTTTGTTTGGCTTGCCATTTCAGCTAGCTAAAAGTTGAAAATAGTAGCTGAAACCATTTCAACAGTGTTTGGGAAGGTAGCTCTTTTAGATAGCTACAAGCTTTTCTTAAAATGCTACTTGGGGTAGCTTTTTTTAAAAAAGCTCTAATTTTCAGCTACTAGTTGAAAATCAATTACAAGTTTAACCCTCAACCACCCCCACTTATCATTATTTAATAATTAATGTTGTCCTTAAACGTCATCTTACCATTTTCAACTAGTTTTACCAAACACATTCAATTACTTTTCAACTTTCAGCTAGCTTTTCAGCTAGTTTTACCAAACACATTTTAAGAATATCATAATTTAAGTAAGAAATAATATGCATAAAATACAAATTGAGATATATAATAACAAAGAAAAAGTTTAATTAAATAAGTAAAGTATATTATAAAACTCTCAAATAAATTTTTTTTTTTTGGTAAAGACTCAAATAATTTTGAATCCATAATTAATCGGTTGAGAAATATTTACAGTACAACGCATTATTTGAAATACTCTTTTTAATATATACATTTTATATAAATTCTACTAGGAGCCCGTTTGTTTTTCCGGTTAAAAAGGTTTCAAATATACTTTTAATCAATTGAGGCTAATTATTACTCTTAATTTCTCCAACATACGTTTAGAAAAGATTCAAATATGAAAATAATCAGACTCTAAATAATTTGATTTAATTCAATATTAGTAAGACAAATATGAAATTCATCGAATACTATTAAAATATCATAAATGATGTGTGACGTTACATTCCATATGAAACATATTTGAAGTAAGTTACATTCTTAATTTATAACGAGTTAACATGCATAGATAACAATTAATGTGGGTGAATTCTAGCTGTAACCTTCATTTAGGAGAATCATATTACAAATTCTAAAAATTTAGAAGAATCATATTTCAAATTTAAGAGGATCATTTTATAAATTTTAAAAATTTAATTGAACCATATTGCAAATTTAGAATTCACCAATTATGTGTTACAGTTACAGAAAATGTACATATATAAAGGGTGGGAATATGATCAAAATTTTGAGAAAGAAGAAGGAAAGAAAGGTGAGAACAATATTCACGTGGGGTCACCAAACATGGCAGCACCCTATTCGTCTTCCTTCGTAAAAGCATTTACCTACTCTGCTTCACTTCTCACCCTATGACCCGGTCGTCACATAGAGAGAGAGAGAGAGAAGCCATGAACAGAAGGAACACATTGCTCCTGAAGATCCTGCTGTTCCTCTTCGCCCTCAACTCCCTCTCTCTCTTCCTCTACTTCACACATCACTATTCTTCTCCAAAACCTTCTTCACACTCCAAAACTCACCACTCTCTCTCACTCACACCTTTTCGACGACCCTTTGGAGAAACTCACCAAACCCATTCCTCAAAACCATGGCCTATCTTACCCTCTTATCTCCCCTGGTCCCAAACCTCCACCTCTGTTCCTCGTCGCTCTTCCGAGGGATATTTCGGAAACGGCTTCACGCGCCGCCTTGACGTCCTCCCCTCCGGTGGCGGAGCGGGGTGGTTCCGATGCTGGCACAGTGAGACCCTCAGGAGCTCCATATGCGAGGGGGGAAGGGTTCGCATGGTGCCGGAGAGGATTCAGATGGCGAAGGGTGGTGAGTCTTTGATGGAGGTTATTGGGAGGGGGGAAGAGGAGGAGCTACCCGTGTTCCAAACCGGTGCGTTCGAGGTTGATGGTGGTGAAGGGTTTGGTGGGGAGAAAGAGGAGAAGATGGTCGTTGACCGTGAGTTCTTGGATCAGTATGTGCCTCGAGGTGAGGTTATGAGGCACACCATGCGTGATTTGATTAGTAAGATTCGGATCGTTGGAGGGAAGGACTTTGCTTGTGATGAGGTGAGTGAGGGGTGCAAAGTTTGAATCTATTTTTTTTTTCTGCTTTATGTTTTTTTTTTCCTTTTAAACTTTGATCATCTGGGTATTTATGGTTAGGTCTTGGGTTGGATAAAATTGTTATGAAGTTTAGAATTTTGGATAATCCTTGTGATGAGGTCAGGGGAAAAGCTTGATCATTTATTGTTCCTAATTTTGATCATCTAGGTGTTTATGATTAATGCTTGGATTAGATGGAAGTTGCTGTGAAGTTTCTAACATCGGGTGTTGATTTTCATCAGATTTGTTGTTGTACTCATTATTATCTTGTCTGTCTGATTCTGAACTCTAGTTCTATTAATTAGGTTTTCTTTTAAGAGGGGGGATAAATATCTTTTGGTTTGTCCTGATCTAGCTGGGGCGTTTAATGCAATGGATAGGTAAAATGATCAGTTATTTGATAGGTGAGGAAAATAATATATTTTTTTAGAGATAAGAGGGAAAGTGCAACTAGGGGAGGGTGAGAAATAGTCTAAAAGAGGAAAACCTATATAGGACAAAGATCAAGTAAGCTAAGAATGTAGCTAGGGCTGCCTGATCTCTCGGCTCAATAAATATAACAATTCTCTTGAAGCAGCCATGAGTAGAGTACCAAAGACAGGCCATAAACATAGTTTTATACTATATAGCAAGTTTAGGGGTAAAGGCTGAAACCTTAGAGATGTAATTATTCTCTTTTATAATAAATGTGTAAGATTCAACTGATAAAACTTCTCATTCCCTGTATGCTTTCTTTCTTCATTTTAGTTTTTATTTTTCTCAATTGTTTCCTCCATTTGGTATGATTTACTTCAGTCTTGTTGTTATCTTTCTCTGGTTGCACAACTTCTGCTTTTATGTGCTTTTGACATGAGGGTTTGTACTTGCAGTGGATTGAGGAACCAACACTTCTGGTGACACGCTTTGAATATGCTAATCTTTTTCACACAGTTACAGACTGGTACAGTGCATATGTTTCTTCTAGAGTTACTGGCCTGCCTAATCGACCCCATTTGGTTTTTGTAGACGGCCACTGTATGGTATGGATGATCAGCTTTGTTAATCTGTTTCATTCGATCTCAACTTTTGTGTTACAAAACATAAAAGGATGCTAAGCATGCAGTATCTTAGATGCTGCTGGTTTGCACATGTTTGTCCTTGGCAAATGATTTTTTGTCATTAGCTCTTAACTAAGCAACTGAGAAAATAGGAGTCCAAAATAAGGTTCTGAGATCCAGAATTGGAAAGGACCTTTGAGATGTTAAGAGTTAAAGAAGATGTTGTTATCTATGTGTAATTTTTGTATCCCCTTTGTGAAATTAATCACAATTAGTTTATGTTAGTTACTTGGTAATTGGTATGCTTCTGGATGGTTTGTGCTCCCTTACATAAAAGGGATCAATGAGACCAGGCAGAATGTCATGATCTAGAAAAAAGAATGAATAATTAAAGTATATCTTTGGATTTCTAATTTTCTTTTGGGTAGGAGACTTTCAATTAAAGATTAGCTATAACTAAAGAGTAGTTATAATCTACAAGATTGATGACAAATTGATCCAATTTTTGGAACTTTTCTAGCTTTGCCTTTTAATTTTACATTTTAAATCATGTATAATGGTGTTGATATTAAGTTTCAAAACTGAGATAATTTTTGTATTTAGTACTTTTCAACTAGCATATTTGTGTGTGACCACATATGTAGCTCATTTCTCCTTCACTACTAGATAGAAGTTTGTTAGGGTAGTCTTTTTTCCATTTATATTAAGTTTAAGAAATATGGATAATAATTTCTTGCCATCCATATTGAACTTGTAAAAGTCTTCCTTTTTGGTGTGCATCACTTGGAGAATTCATGACTATTTGCTATAATGTTTAAATATGCAAATTAATCATGTTTCTTAAACATTACTGTTTTCTTCCTACTACATAAATTATGTAAATTGTATAAACAAACATGTTAGAGTTCCACATTGACTAGAGATAAGGTTGATTAAGATTTAATAGTATATAAGTATTGGGCAATACTCACCATACAAGCCAGCTTTTGGGGTTAAGTTAATCCCGGTCTAAAATTTAAGATGGTATCAGAGTATATGCTAGATCCGTTGTTATTGGGTCACTAGATATCCAGCCCTTGTATGGGGTGTGTCAGAGTCTCACATTAACTTGAGATAAGGCTGATTAAGAGTATAATAAGTACTAAGCAATCCCTAATTAAGAGTATAATAAGTACTGAGCAATCTTCACCCTATAAGCTAACTTTTGTGATAAGTTAAGCCCGATCCAAAATTTAAGAATACATTACTATCTTTTACTTATAGGTTATTGTGTGCCTTGGAAAGTAAGGAAGTTGGCAGAAATCTTTGTTAATTTACTAATTTTCTCCAAAAAATTTTCAGGCTCCACTTGAAGAGACATGGAAAGCATTATTCTCAAGCCTCAGATATGCTAAAAATTTCAGTGGTACAGTTTGTTTTCGCCATGCTATTCTCTCACCTTTGGGATATGAGACCGCACTATTTAAAGGACTAACAGAAGATATAAATTGTGATGGAGCTTCTGCACAAGAACTGTGGCAAAAGCCTGATAACCAAAAAACTGCACGCCTTTCAGAGTTTGGAGAAATGATCAGAGCAGCATTTGGGCTACCTTTAAACTTACACCATGTTGGAAAAGCAGCCTCTGGGCATAATGTCCTCTTTGTTCGTCGTGAAGATTATTTAGCTCATCCACGTCATGGTGGTAAAGTTGAATCAAGACTAAGTAACGAGCCAGAAATCTTTGACTCCTTGAAGAGCTGGGCAACTAATTATAAAGGGTGTAAAATTAACCTTGTCAATGGATTGTTTGCACACATGTCAATGAAGGAGCAGGTACGAGCCATTCAAGATGCATCGGTTATCATTGGTGCCCATGGTGCTGGTCTTACTCACATAGTATCTGCATTGCCTAAAACTGTGATTCTGGAGATTATCAGCAGCCAATTCAGACGCCCTCATTTTGCATACATTGCCCGGTGGAAAGGGTTGGAGTATCATGCAATTAACCTTCGTGGATCATATGCCGATCCTGGAACGGTGATCAATGAGTTGGCCAGTATTATGAAAAGCCTTGGGTGTTGAATGTTTTGGGTTTGGGCTTGAAGCTGCTGATATCTGAGCTAGAGTAGTGGAATGGAAAGTGATTTTTAATTTTCTATGACTCACATCTTATCTGTGGCATGCAATCTTTAACATTTAACTACAGCCAACTTGGTTACTGTAACTGATACAGAGTTGCTCGGAGCAGAAATAGCATAACTTCTTTAGACTGAATTTAACTCAACTGAAGAAGGTTGCAGAATCAGTGCCATGGGAGAAGAGTTCAATCTGTCCTGGTCTATATAGAATGCTGGTTTGATGTGGCAATTTGGCTTCATAATTGATGAGTCAAATGGACTGTTGTTAGTACCTGGCGCAACATGTGGCATATTGCACCACCATTTTGCTCCATGTCCCCAGGTGTATACAGAGGTGGGGTCTCAAATTTTTGCTTTGTATATTGATTCTTCCATTCTTATACAGATGTGTTGTACAATAGGTGATTCCATCAAGCTCATTCTTTTCTTGGAATCATATTGATACAGGTACCATGTTACTTAGAATTGAGGTAAACCATACAAACAAATTGCATTTGTACTTTTGGATGACACATTGTTTCTTCAATGTTGGAGCATATGTTCTCCCATAACAATTTTCTTTGTTACTTATACGTTACTAACTAGTTTTGGAATTTGTTTAAACTGGTAAACAAACTTGCACCAAGTGCCCAGAAAAATCTCATTTGTGCTTTTGTGGAAACAATTATTGGTTCTTATAGTCTCTCTCTCTCTCTCTTTTTGTAGTGATTTTCATGTTTGGTAAATTTTCGTTCTTTTACAATCATTTTGTGGGAAATAGGATTTTTTGGTAAAGTATAAAATTTTTGGTAAATAGGATTGATTTTGAGAAAATGTAAAATTTACATTTCGCTAAAAAAAAATTATATATCAAAAGCGATTTTATTTTATTATTTAGATGAAATTAATTCTTCTAAATATACTTTTAAAATATTATTTTTGACATAAATCAATGTTTTTAATCAATTATTTCAACCTAAATTCTTAAGAAAAAAAGCCTAAGAAAATTAAGGTCACATAGTCAATTAAACATATTAGGGTCGCTTTAATTTAAAATTAATTTTAAAAGGTATTAAAAAAGTTGTTTGTATTTAAAAATAATTTATAAAATCTAACTTAAAGTCTGATCTTCATTTGGTAATAAAATAAAATTACTTGAGATATAATAGAAATAATTTTTTAAGTCTCATTCAAAAGCATGTTTTTAATGAAACGACTTTTTTTTTTCTTTTAATGCAAACACAATTACTAGAAATCAAATTTTCGACAACAATTTTAAAATATTATTTTGGATAAAAAAACAGTTCTCTAACATCAATTCTTTTAAGATTATTTTTAAAAGATAATTGTTTTACATATCATTTTCATTAATATTTAAATCAAACGAGTTTCGAGGTGCTAATCGCCTTAGAGTGTGTTTGACAAAACTAGCTGATAAACTAGCTGGTAGCTGATAAGCTAGCTTTTAGCTGATAAACAACTTATTGAATTAGAAGTATTTGGTAAAACTAATTGATAAGCTAGTTAGTAAATGTAAAATGACATAAAATGACATAACTACATAAATTTTATTATATATATATGTTTTTTAGAAAAAATATATATTATTGTGAAATTATAATTTTATATTTTTAAAAAATAAATAAATTCTTATTAAACTTTTTAATGAAAAATATTAAATTGAAAATTAAAATAAATAATGAAATTAATAAAATAAATAATATAATATAAAAATAATTTCATAAAATAGTGAAAAGAAAATAATAATTTAATCAATTCACAATTTTTTAAATTACTTATTATATATGTAATAATAGGTAAAAAGAAATTAGAAGTATTTTGTCACTAAAATTGAAAATATATAATAATAGGTAAAAAGAAATTAAGAATAATAAGGGAAATGTATTAAAATATAAGGGGTAGTGATGAAAGAAAATTAAATAAGCCACAAGCTACAAGCTACAAGCTAGGTGAACTAGCTTGTAGCTTATAAGCTAGAAACTCCTAAAATGAGCTACTTTGATGTACCTTATCAAAAACTTATGTGTTGGTCAAATTAGCTTATAAGCTAGTCAAATAAGCTAGTAGCTAGCTTATTGACCTTGCCAAACACACACTTAGTTTTGACAATACTATTTGATTATATTCTTTTTAAGGAATTTAATAATTATACATTAATGATATAAACAAATTTTGTCTTACTATTATATTATTTTGTCTTAAACATATTTCACTATCTTACTATATTATATTATTTTGTCTTAAAATTTTATTATAATATGATATAATGGTGAACAATTGAACATTTGTATAAAATTCGTTTACATTATTCTAATAAATCTATAATTACATACCTTTATCAAGTTTATTCTAATATCTTATAAAATAATATATTATGCTATCAACCATTATTTTAATGTATTAATTAATAAAAAAAGAAAATTTTCCCTTCAAGTGGGGTTTCTCACTTGAATAATATCCAAATTATATCGACTCTGGCATGATGGAAGCTTATGTTATGTATAGCCCAAAGTATCTCTCTTTATTTAAAATTTAATTAATTTAAAGGGAAAAGAAGGAAGGAAGAAGCGAAGCAGCTTAGAGGCGTTTCCACTGTGTTTCTAGTAACAATTTTCATCACGAAGAATCAGAAGCCAAACAACGACTACCCCATTAATCAGTCTTCAATTCTTCATATCTGCTCAATAACATAAAGCTCAAATTCAATTTCAACGGTATGTTCCAATTGATAAACCCAAACATCTTATATATTCATTCATAAATTATAATGAACCCAAATTCTTCGTTCCTTTGTCTCCGCATTCCTCTTCATTTCAAATGCACCCCATGTGTTTGACAAAATGCCTTCTAGTTCTGTACATCGAGATGCTGTTTTATGTTTTTTTTTGTTATTTTAATTTTTTTATTTAGGGTTAAATATGTTTTTAGTCATGAAGTTTTACCTGGTTCCTAAACTTTAAAATCGTTGGTTTGAGTCCCAGACTGAAATCACGTATCTTTAGTTCCTCCTCTTAACACAATTAGTTAACTTTGCCGCTAATGTGACAAATGAATTTCTGTGCCAGTTTGTCTAACCAATTACATTGACCATGATGTGACAATTGAATTACAACTCATCCGTCAATTTTGTGGCCTTCCTTATTCATGAAAAAATGCGAAGTTAAATTTAATAAAACCCTAAATAAAATATGGTTGGATGAGCCGAGGTATAATTCAATTGCCACAACATGATCATTGTAATTGGTTGGACAAACTGACACAGAATTTCGTTTGTTACGTCAGCGTCAAAGTTAACGGTGTTAAGAGAAAGTTACGTGATTTCAGAACATGAGAGACTCAAACCAAAGGTTTTAAAGTCTAGTAACCAAAACCAAATTCGAGTCAAACTTCTCAAAACATATTTAACCATTTCATTTAAAATTACAAAATTTGTCATCTTAATTTTTTATTTTTACAGTGATATTTTTACAATGAGTTTATATATACACTATCAGTGTAAATAAATTTTACACAGACATCCAATGATATGTTGTCATATCATTTATTAAATTTAATAATATATAAAATATCATATTCATATTCATTAAATAATACGGTCACATCATTCCATATCGGTGTAAAACTTTTCTACTGACAGTATATCAATTAAATCCTTTTACAATTATCATTCGATGTATTGAGTTTATTAGCACATAATTGACACACACAGTGCCAATTACAATAACTGACGTGCCAGATACACTGATGAATTGTGCATTTTTATGTGACAGGTGTTCGAGCTAATGGTGCTGTGTTTCCCCTCAACACCCAAGAAACTAGCTATGACCATTGCATGCTTCTTCTCTGGCGCTGCCATTTTAGCTGTTGGGGTGCACCTCTCTTATGTCAATGCTGCTCCTCAACAGGCTCGAATCAAAGCTCGCAATGAGTTTGTCTTAGAGACTCTCAGAAAAAAGTATGGTTACATTCCCCCAATGCAGGCCCGAAGCATGGCTCGCAAAGATTCGGCCAAAGAACAACAATGAGCGACTTTAGGTTTCGAAAAGTAGAAGAGGGTTGCTGAAAGCTTTGGTTTTCATTCTCGCTCCTTTCTCTTTTTGATTCCTGAAAGAATGAATGAAGAATAATACGCTTATTGTTATTGCTACTTGCTACCAACCATATTTTCAGTGTTTATAGTTATGCCTTGTTTGATTAATTTTTTCTTATGAAATATGTCACCATGAATAACTTCTTCATCTCATTGGTGTCAACTCAATTACACTTTTCTCTTCATACATCTCTTACTTTTCTATCACAATTATCCCTCTCACTTTACAGGTGGAATCTATCTCTCAAGTATATGGGGATAATTATCCACTCAATTAAGGTCTTCTATACCTCATTAAGAAAAGGATAAGGTTCTATGCTATTAAAGTAACAATACTATTAATTACTCTGAAAATGGGGTGTTCCGAGTGTTTAAAAGAAAAGGCCAAATTTGAAACTTGATGAGGAGGAAACTGAAGTGTAACAACAACTGTGTGACACGTATTGCTTTACCTGATGCATCAGTATTTAATTTAATAGCGCACAATTAATAATACAATAAACAAATGTAAAGGGAGGAAGGAAAAGAAGCTGCAATACACAACGTGTTCTGCCTGTTGAAATATAATTTGTCATCTTATTATGTTCTTTCTGGTAAAGCATAGGATAGGATATGGAGATTTGAAAAATATTGCAATTCTAAAGAAGAGTTTCAAGTAACTTTGTGTACCCTACACGGAAAGCATCTTCAGCTACTATATTTGGAAGAGCTGAATGAGTGTGCTTGTGCATGTTTACCTTCACTTCCGCGGCTGCTAATTATCCATTGAATCAGTTTTCAGCTTCAAAAAGCAAGACAAAGTTTTGCAGTAGAAATGGCATTTGCAGAATCACGTCTGTTGACGTCTTATAATGATGTCAAGGATCGTGTCACTGACTTTGGTATGTGATTGCTATGTGTGTGTATATATATCAGAGAGATTGTCTGCTTAGTACTATGCTATTTAATGTTTCTATTTTTCTCAAGAGGAATACAATAAGTCTCTGATGTTCTTGGTATAGATCATGATATATTCTGATGTTCTTCATGTGCATACCTGATTCAGATAACAGCATTCATAGTTTATTAAGTGCTGTTTTGCAAAGAAAGGTTGTAGTCTTTTTGACATTATATTTTCCCATTTCCATACAAACTCATGTTATTGCTATTATTTCCAAAAGCTAGGGGATTTAACTACAGTTACTACCAACCCCTGCATGAAGCAATACTTAAAGGTGATTGGGAATCTACAAAAGCTTTCCTTGATAATGATCCAAGTGCATTGACAGCGAAGGTCACTGCACTTGGCAGGACTGCGCTGCATGTTGCAGCTGTACGAGGTAAGTGGCAACTTGTTGAGAAGTTGGTGCAACATATGCCTGCACATGTACTTGCAGAAAAGGACTTTATGGGTTGTACTTGCCTGCATTATGTTGCAATGGGTGACAACATAAAGGCTGCTAAGGCATTGGTGGCTAAAAAACCTTCTCTGACACAGCTTGATGACTATAAAAGATTCACGCCACTCATCTATAGTATTATCTCTAGTAGATGTAAAAAGATGGTGTGGTATCTTGTTTTGAATACTTCAGATGAGGGACCTGGCTTTCCATTCTCTGGTCCTTCTGCAGGTCAACTTGTTGCTTTGCTTACTGCTGCCGGATTTCATGGTAATTAAATTGCTTTGCCGAATAGTATGTTATATGTGTTTTCAGTATTCCTGATCCATATGATAGAATGATTTAAATTTGAAATGTTAGTGTCTTCATAATCATAGCTTTACCTATCAATAGTGTGATGGACAATACAGTAGAGTGGGAATATTAACAGGTTATCTCTTGATCTCAAACTATTGTTGGGCAACATTTATGCCATCAATCCTTATCAAAGGACAAAAGTAGGCTGAAGCAACAATTACTTCAATGGTTTAATGTTACAGTAATTGGTATTGATCAGTGACATTAACAACTGTCAGTGATAGTGATGCACTGATGCATCAATACATTACAATTCATTCAACTGAATACAACAACAATCAAAGCCTTCTTCCATTAAACTAAACCATAATGTCTTATCATGAATTGTGTCGAATAATAGACCATTTAAATCCAGAGCTCTTTTAATCGTTTCACCTATAGTTTTCTGTAGTTTCCCAGTACCTCTCACCATAAAACCAAATCTCGACTATATTTCGGGGACTAAAAACATATTTAACCCTTTTTTTATATTTATTTTTTCATAAAACCAATATGATATGGCTAGTGCATAGACCAAGAAAGAAGGTACTTGTCTTGTAGATAGATTACAATTGTCCTTTTTATCTCATAAAATCAGTATGATATGGCTAGTACATAGAGTAAGAAGGAGTAACGATCTCTTGTTAAAGATTTTCCAACACATATAGATAGAATTCCTAAAGTATACGTGTATGCATCTATTCCTTGATATGGTTATTTGTAGTTTCAAGCTTTAAGCACTACAATATTATATCTAGTGCAGTAAAAGGCTTACCAGACTATTCAAACATCCATACACATGCTCCGTTTTCTTTCTTAAGAATAATTATGCTACTAAGATACTTTAATAACGAAGCACATAAAACACATCATTCATATGTTTCTACCCTATTCTATATATCCTTTTATAACCTTCTTTTTGGCTCTCCCATGCGCAGATATTACCATGTATCTTCTCCAGCGCTACCCTAAATTGGGCACTATTTCTGATTTGAAAGGAAGCATTATACTTAATGTTTTGTCGAAATTGCCCTCAAACTTCCAAAGTGGAAGTAAGCTTGGGTTTTGGGAAAGATGCATTTACCCCTGTAAAGTACCTTCTTTAGACAGAATTCTTTACTCTTTCCATGCTTCATTTTAATGCTCTTTTGCCTTATTGTAATTTAACATTTCTCATCTTCAACTATATTAGATGTTCCAGCAAAACCTGATTATTTACCACCTATTGAGCTGAGAGGAGATTTGAAAGATTCTTATGGGGAGTCAAGCCATGATCAATCATCTTTTGAAGATAGAATATGGAACGCAATTCAGTGTGTTGGTATGTTATGTACAGAAGCACATTTATAGAGATCACCAAGACTCAAGATGTATTATTTCCCTTAGCTTTTCTTTTTCTTTTGTATTTTGTAACTAGAAAAAGAAACAACTTCATTTGCAGTTCCTAAAGTAAAGCGAGTTAGAGATGCAAAGTTGAAACACGAATCTGCCAAGAGTTTGGTATATTTTGTTTGCTTTCAAGCTTCAACCATGAATGACTCTGAGTCTCAATTCTGGCAGTCTTTTGTGAGTAAATACATTATTCTCAGTGCCACATCATCTGGCATTGTTGAAATTTTAAGGATTTGTTTCCAATTTTTTCCTGAATTGGTTTGGACTGACATACCGAATGAAGGATATGTAGTTCAAATTGCCATCAATAATCGACAAGAACAGGTTTTTAGTTTCCTACGTGATGAAATGCCAACAATTTGCAAGTATTTAGCCGTGGCATTAGATGAACCATCCAACAGCACATCACATCTAGCAGCAAGGTTTGCTTCTCCTCAACTAGCATCAATTTCCGGTGCAGCATTTCAAATGCAAAGAGAGTTACAGTGGTTTAAGGTTTGTTTAATCTCATAAATCATAATCCCCTTTAGTAGTAATTTTGAAGTTTGATTCTATTAAGATATTGGCAACATGCCTCATGTCCAACAGGAAGCAGAGAAATTGGATCATCCTCTTGATAAAGAAGTAAAAAACAAAGATGGTAAAACAGCTTGGCAATTGTTCAAAGAAGAGCATAAGGCATTGCTTGAAGATGGGAAAAAATGGATGAAGAATACATCAAACTCTTGTATGTTAGTGGCAACTCTTATTGCTACAGTTGCCTTTGCTGCTGCTATCACTGTACCTGGAGGTAACCATGAGAGTAAAGGAATTCCAATATTCTTGGAGTCACGGTATAAAACATTTATGGTGTTTGTTGTGTCAGATGCATTAGCTTTGTTTTCTTCAATGGCTTCCCTTTTAATGTTTTTATCAATCCTAACTGCACACTACGCTGAAGAAGATTTTCTCAAGGCTTTACCTGAGAAATTAATATTAGGTCTAGTTTCTTTGTTCATTGCTATAGTGACTACAATGATAGCATTTGGTACAGCTCTGTCTTTGATCCTAGAGGATGAAGCAAAATGGGCCCCAATTCCAATTGTTCTTCTAGCTTGTGTCCCAATTGCTCTTTTTGCAAAGCTTCAACTTCCTTTACTCATGCAAATGATCATCTCAACATATGGATCCCCCATATATCATCATCAAAGTAAGTCTTTATTGATCTTCCAGAACCTTAAAAACAAGACAAAGCATGGTAAACAAAAGCCTTGAGATGTAGCCAGCGAGTGTTAACTCATTTGACACGATCAAGTTACGTTCATCTTGGTTGTAGAGTTCTCATCTCCTATATATTTTATGTATGTATCAAATATGTTTGTCTGTTGTAATTATATTAAATTACAATTGTCTCATTCATTAATTTATCTGTTATTTTTTATTTTTCAAGCATCCAAGGTTCTTCTTTGGTCTCTGTCTCTCCATACATACAAAAGGAGGGTTCAACTTACACAGGTGTAAGTTACAACAAGTATTACACCGCTGAATAACTTTTTAACAGATCATTGTATTAAGTAATCTACCATTGGATTGAAAGTTACTATCATATAGATCATACATATAAAATTTTACATTAATCCGAAATTATTTGATATGTCATTGAGATGTCTTAAGATTAATGTTATATATACATTTGAAATATATGAAAAAAGCAACCATTTAATTAACTAAGTAAATGGTGTCAAAATTTTACGAAATTTGAAACAAATAATCACGATGATAAATAAACATAATTCAACAGTTGGATTACTAAAAAACACATTTGATTTGTAGTTATCAACGATGTAATACTTAGTGTAACTTACACCGGTGTAAGTTGAATTTCCTCTACCTATAATATTACTATACAATATCAACTAGTTAATTATATTTATAGCAATAAAAAATCACAGGACCAACAAGATTAAGATTATAAATATTAGACCAAGTTTATAATTCCCTTTCTTTCAATCTAATTGACCATCTTGCCAACTTTAAATCCCCATGATCCATGAATCAATCAAATTAAGTCCACAATTTTATCTCTGGTAATAAGGGTTGGTTCAAGAGGTACATGTTTGATTCCCCTTAAGTAAGGTCTCGGGTTTGAGTCTTGTGAATGAAAAAAATTCTCAGTGTCAGAGCTAGCCCTACCATAAATGTGGCTGTTCCCGGCTAAAGCTGTATTATCTTCCGTGAATGATAATGTGATTTAAAAAAAATGGCTAGAAAAAGTTTGGTGATCACATAAATTAATTTTTACTTAGAAACCCTTGAAATTTAATAACAAGTTGTACATGTAATTTAATATTTATTTAATATCTATTAAATATTTT
Source organism: Sesbania bispinosa (assembly GCA_026901365.1). Taxonomy (NCBI): domain Eukaryota; kingdom Viridiplantae; phylum Streptophyta; class Magnoliopsida; order Fabales; family Fabaceae; genus Sesbania; species Sesbania bispinosa. Next base: position 40,342 of record QLOH01000763.1, on the reverse strand, counting down.
CTCCGGGCCTATTTATAAGACAACATTTGAAATTATTTTATGGCACAAAAATCTAGAAGCATTTAATATTTTTTCTCATATTTGCCCTTGTTGACCCTTAAAGGTTTTGAATTGACACAATTATTATGGTAGTTAGGGGTGTAAGTGGGTTCGACCCAACCCGTGAACCTGACAAATTCAACCCGACCCGAAGATATTTAACGGTTCGGTTCGGGTATTAACAGTATTCATAATTCTAAAATTCATAATATTATGTTAGTATAAAAATCTAATAATATAATAAAATATAATAAAAACTAGCATAATGATGCACTGATATTCATTATTTAATTTTGATTGCAATCTGCACATTATAAGAACGAAGAGGTAAGGTCAAATTCATTTCCTTTTTGGAAATATAACGGGCACAATATGCAAGGGGCAAGAAACGAGTCGATTTGGGAGAGACAAATAAAGGACACAAATGTAAATGAAAAAACGGGACTCTCACTATGCCTTCTGAACTCGCGTACACATGAACGTAAAAGCTTCAAAATGTCACATCCATTTAAACTTACGTTTTCTTCCTAACTCACATCTCAAATGCTAATCCAAACATCACAAAATATACCCAACTCACGTTTTTATGGAGGATACTCACGTTTAAGTAGGGTGAACGCCCATCCAAACACATTGTTGTAATATGGAGGATACTCACGTTTAAGTAGGCTGCCGTTAATTTTCTTTTGTCAAAGCAAGCACTTATTTTTTGGTCAAGCACTTATTAGTGGAATCGACATTGATCAATATGGGCCGACCAAGAGCCAAAAAACCCATGGACCTGCAACAAGTAAAAGCCCAGCAGAAAACGAAAATGGAAAACATGACTCTCTTCTGTGCAATGAGAATTTGTTGTTTGTGTTCACTGAAGACACGAACCTTGATTGTTGGAATCTACTACTAGGCTTATAGTAATCTTCGCTGACGCCTTTGGGAGTCTCAAGGATGGGATTCTCGGTGGCAGCTTCGTTGGGTTCCCATATTGTTCTGAGAGGCGCTCATGAAACAAGAATCAAGTGCCAATTATTCTGCAGAACAGAGCAGAATAGCGTTGGTTTCAAGTTCTCAAAGCATAAGGCCATTCAAAGAGCAATTTTTCTAAGCAAGCAAGAGTCAATTGAATTGGATGAGAGGAAGAGCGCAAATGAGGTAATACCCCACTTGGCATTTACCATCTTCTTTTGACGCTGTTGTTAAAGTTACTGCCTTTTGCTTATATATGATGGGAATTGGGAAAGTGGAAACCCATTTCTGTTGTGCAAGCTTATGTTTTGTTGGTCTGCTTGAAGAGTAGCTACATCTATGTAAACTGGGATGATACCTGATAGCTATATTGTCTTTCAGCTCATAAGGTATACCCCTTGATAAGGATGTATTCTACTGAATGTGTTTTTGTATGTTATTCTTGGAACAACCTAGTGGGAAAAGGATATGTTTCTGTTATTGTTCATGGTGGAGTTTCAAGTTTTACAATGATGGGATGGTAGAAATTGATAATCTGGAGAGTATTTTCAATTTGTTGTGGGAAAGTCATTACCTTTGCTTTGGATATTCTTCTTTTTCTTTTGTTGTTGTTCTGTGGATGTTAAGTTTAAGTCAGAAATGAAAATAGGTGATGAGTTTTTAATGAGATTACCGATGAGTGATGACCATTTAGCATTTTTCTTTAGCTTAACTTGGATCTAGTTGTTGAAAATACTATCATTAAACCTTTGATATTTTATTAAAAACTGAGAGTTTGAACAGAGATTTTTGTTTTCTGTCTAGAAAACTTAAATATGACCTTATGGTGGGACTGGTTCCCACTGAAATTATTTGTATTCAGTAACACCCAAGACACATTTCTACTAGGATTCATGTTGGTTAATTGTGAAACTCAAATATTTTAAGAGGGGTTGAAACAGTTATGGACTCCTAGCATTTCTTCAAGCACAGAAGCCCTTGCTACTTTGCTGCCTTGGAAGTCTACTGATCCTGAAATTATTTTCATTTTCATTCTGTGCTTTTATTCATTCCACTTGGCGTTATTAATGATTATTGACTGTGAATATCATGGATAAACCACATTGAGGAAGTGTGATTCAGCAATGCAAGAAACAGACTCCTCATTTTTTTTTTATATTACAGGTTAGAGAAGAGATCAAACAATGTTATGAACTCATAAACAGATTGGGAAGAGGAGTTGTGTATCTGGGTTCTTCAAGGATGGGCCCTGGCCACTCACATTATGTGCAAGCACAAGAGCTGGCTAAAGAGGCAAGTGAATTCTTACAATAGGCTTCCTACCTGTTTTCTTGCTTACCTGCTGCTGGGTATTATGTGAGTTCTTATTCTTTTGTTAGCCAATTACATTGCTTCTGGCATATATGATTGAGACAGTGAAAAGTGACTTCTTTAGAAGATATGATAATTTTTTCTACACATCTTGTTGTGCAGATAGCAAACCTTTTGGACTGCACTACATGGTCAGGGGCTGGACCAGGGCTAATGGATGCTGTTACTCAAGGTGCTATGCTGGCAGGAAAACCAGTTGGTGGATTCAAGATTGGAAAAGAAGCAGGGGAATGGACAGCATCCAACTTCCATCCTTACTTACCATCAGAAAATTACCTCACCTGCAGGTAATCTGCTTCCATTGCTTAATAGCTTGTTTTATACTTCCTCTGGTCCAATTTATAAGACCCTTTTATCCTAAGCACACATATTAAGGAAACGTGTTTTAATATATTGGGTTTTTAAAAAATTCCTACAACTTCCAAGTTTATCTCTATTTAAAGTCAAACTCGATTTAATTCCCTATATTAACCAAAATTTAGAAATTATAAAGGTTCAATAAGTATGAAGGGTAAAGATGGGAAAAATAATAAATGCTTCTAAAACTTTGTAAAGGGTCTTATAAAAAGAACTAAACAAAATTCTCAAAAGGGTTCTATAGAGTAGATTTGACTGCAATTGGCTGCTTAGACTGTTTTGACTTTTGAGTTCAGGTTTTTCTCTGCAAGGAAGCATGGGCTGGTTGATGCTGTAGTGAGGAACGATTCATTTGATAAGACTGCTGTTGTTGCCCTTCCTGGTGGAATTGGTACTCTAGATGAGTTGTTTGAGATAATGGCATTAATTCAGCTAGAACGGATTGGATCAAAGCTTCCTGTTCCCCTCCTGTTGATGAACTATGATTCATTTTATTCAAAGTTGCTTGACTTTTTAAATGTTTGTGAGGATTGGGGAACTGTCTCTAAAGGAGAGGTTGCTTCATTGTGGAAGGTTTGTAACAGCAACTCAGAAGCTCTGGCTTACCTGGAAGATTTCTACTGCACTTCTTCCAGTGACACAAGTAAGGATGTAACTAAATTGTATAGCAACCATGAATCACTTTCCTGACAAGAATATTGTTTTTTTATTTTTATTTCTGAATACTAAGTTATAACTTTCTTCCTCAACATAGCTTGAACTGAAGAATATTCTCCTAAACGATTGCAATATTACCAAGCTTTTTGGTTGACTTTTGACATGTGTGGTAGCAAGGGCTAATTGCAGAGATTTTGTCTTCCTCCACTCCATCAGTTCTTTGGGGTTGTATTAGTCATTTTATAAGAGAAGTATGAGGCTTATATATATAGCCAATATAACCAATTAATCTCTAATTATTTTCTAACCATTATAGCTAATCTCTAACTACTATTTACATTTCCAAGGGGTAGAGAGGAAAATGGAGAAGGTGACGAGAAAACAAATTGCATGTATTGTATGATTTAAATTCATGCAATCATGTTGTGTCACAAGACTCACAACTCTATTAAAATTGACCCATAATTTGGTATTTTTACTACTATTTATTTGAATGGAGAATTTTAGAATTACTAAATTGTAACATCAATTATGAGTGATGATTTAAAAGAGAGTGAAGTATGAGAATAAGTAAATGATAATTTTAAAAGTTAAACATAAAAAAAAAATATTAAAATTCTTTCTCAATATGTGTCATTTGAAATTTTTCCTATTTATCATAAAAATCTATCCTATATGTCATTTTAAATTATTTCTTTTACTGTCCTAATATAATATATTATTTCTACGGAACTTTTTAGTTAAAAAATGAAGTATATATTAATATTAGAGTCAGGATCCGTTGACACCAGGTGTCAAACTTTATGAGTTACACCTCTTAATAACTTTTTAAAAAATGTGAATTTGACCAATCCAACCCTTGAATTGAAAGTTCTTATAAAGTAGATCAAACATATAAAATTTTATAAAAATCGAAAATTAATTGATACTTCATCAAACTAATTTATTTTAACGTATAATATGTTTTTAAAATATAAGTAAAAATCCACTATTAGATAACATACCTACGAATGTCCAAATTATCTGAAATTTGATATACATGATCATGAAGATAATACAATGTGATTCAACGGTTGGATTAATCAAATTCACATTTTTTAAAAAGTTATTGAGAGGTGTAACTCATAAAGTTTGACACCTGGTGTCAACGGATCCTGACCCTTAATATTAATACATAACAAATGGTTATACATCATAAAAATATAATATATTTTTTCAAATCTAACTTTAACATTTACTTTTCGCTAATGGGGAGCATTATGGGGTGTATGAATCCTCTCTCTCGTGGTCTTGCCTCTCTAGCCGGTTTAGCTACGGAATAGATAGGAAATAACTATGAATTAACTACGGAATAGTTTCCGTAGCTATTTGTCAGCTATACTTGCTGGAGACAACTGCACAGCTAGAGAGGATCCAGATCTACATTATGGCCATGCTTGCTTTATACATGCCAAAAGAAACGACAACTAATGATGTTGTATTTTTTTATATGCAAGACCACGAGTACCATCTATCAATCATGTTTGATTCGGGTAGGACTTTTATGTGCGACAAAACTTTTTATCTGAGTATTTAACGCAGGTGCATAAGCAATGCTCGAACTCGAAACCACTTATTAAGGTGGAACAACAATTTCTTATTAGTTGATCCACGCGTTCGATGGCTAATGGTATTGTACTTTACTGTAAAGGTCATTTTAACAAATCATTATTTTTTTATTTAATAATTATTCATTGTCAATGTAAAATCCAATGATTATCATCTAATGAGTTTATAATGTATGAAGTGTTAAATGATGTATCAACACATTATTGGATATTAGTGTATTTTTATTTTTTTTTACTTTTACACTAGTAGTGCTGGTGCATAGTAATTAAGTTCTATTTTTTTATTCATAATTTTTATATTATATTTTTTAGACAATAAAATACTAGCAAAAGAACACGGTTATTAAATAACATATGGAATAAATTTGTATTATGATGATTGGATCCAATTTCGAGGCGCTCCAAAGTCCAAAATACTAGTACTACAAGATTTAATTTATAGATAAACTAGTCAAATGATCACTGACTTCATGACCTTTTGATGTCTTAGCATAACTTGAAGGAGAGGAATGGATGGAACCTTTAATTATGTTATTCTATGCTTCTTGGACGCAGTGGGTGCAAGTATCTACCATAATGAAGAGCGAAGCAATGCTTTCTTTCACGAAATTCATTGGAATAAACGTGATATATATAGAACTAGTATCCCACCCGTGCAATACACGAATTTATTATTTAAATAAATATTTAAATTTGAATTTTAATAATATATTTAATCTATTTAATATATGTAAACATTAAATCATAAGATTAATTAATTTTTAATATTTAATTTGAAACTTGTTAGTAGATCAAGAATATAACAAATTAACAAAGTAAAATGGATTTGGAAATATGAAATAGTCATATCTAATAATTACAAATGAACATTATCAGCAATATTGCTTCATTTAAATTTTTTGAAACACTTTCTTGTAGACAATATTTTTTGTAACATTACAACACGTAAAGTTGTTATTGTGACACCCTTCTACCCCAAACTCTTATACAATCAATAAATCGAAATATAGAAAAAATAGTGTCCCATAACGTGTAAAAAGGTTCACATTTCTCATTGTATAAAACGTCATTTATTTGAAAGTCAACTTAATTAAAGTAGAAATAAAAGTCAACGGTTTTCAAAATATTTACAACAGCGGAATCTCCGGTATCAACATCAAAATATCCCACTGGCCATGTAAGGCACTTAAAACAGTTTACAAGGTCATTTCCCAACTAGAAACATAAAGTAAAAATCCCCCAATAATATGCCTGATGTCACATGTATCAGAGCGACACTCCCTTCAATCAATACTCGACACCAGTCGTGTCATCATCATCACCTGTAAAATTAACCACAGTGTAACGGTGAGGAAAAGAATACCACTCATACATACACATAGGAGGCTACCATATCCTCACCCACATATAATCATCATTATCATCAAGTAATCGCATACTCATATCATATTACATTTCTTTATCATTAAATAAATTACCCCATCACAGTTATATAAATCACACTTTACAAATTATCAAAGCACATTCTCGACACTCAACACATACTAATCATATCATCAATAATTCATCATATAACAAATCATCAATATCCTCATCATAATATATATAAATCACACATCATAGTTCACCAAGAAAACACATTCTCTATTCTCAACACATAATACTCATTTCATCAATAATACTCATATCATCATAATTCTCATAACGTCATAATATAATTCGTCATCATCATCAAATGCAATGCATGTCCATCTATCATCATGCACACCAAAACATCATCAACATTATCCCAAGGATCATGACTTGGAACTCCCACACAATGGCGCACCTCGTCAATCCCTTTAGTTGTTACCGATGATGGCCCTACCGTTAAACACCACACAGGCCGGTAAGTTGTACGTCGCCCCCCTTTGGGCTTGTACAGAGTCATCCGCCCCACGTGTTAAGCCCTACCATTACGCCCCTATTTAGGCCGGTAAGTTGCACTTCACCCCACTCTGGGTTTGTGCACGAATGTCCCCCACCATGGTCTCTGCACCTTGCCCCTATTTAGGCTTGCACACTTCACCTCCCTGAGTTGCACTTCACCCCACTCTAGGCTTGTGCATCCCAAGTACCACATCTCTGCACCACCCTCTAATGGGTCTGCGCAGTTCAACTCCATGAGTTGCACTTCACCCCTCTCTGGGCTTGTGCATCTCAAGTACCCCATCTCATATGCTCAAAGCATAGTCAATATCATGAAGTTAAATACATCATTATCATCATCATTGTTACAAATTCATCATCAATCGTCATCATCATAAATCATCATAAAAGTACAATCACCTCCCTGAGTTACACTCCACCCCTCATTGGGCTTGTGCATCTCAAGTACCACACCTCCCTGAGTTGCACTCCGCCCCTCTCTAGGCCTGTGCATCTCAAGTACAACACCTCATATGCTCAATGCATAATCATCATCACACTACATTTCATATGCTCAATGCATAATCGTCATCATAACACACCTCAGATGCTCAATGCATCGTTACATCATCATTTTCACATAGCTCTTATGATCAACGCATTAATATATCATCATCATTATAACACACATCATCAATCATCGTTATCATCATCATCATCATCATCATCATCGTTTAAACATCATCATATAACATCATATCCATCATCATCATTATCATCATCATATAAGCATCATAATCATCATCATCATCATTATCATCATCACACAAGCATCATTAATCATCATCATCATAATCATAATCAATGTTATAAAACTCGGACCGGTGACTGACTCGGTCGAGGTACTGGGTTAATGAGTCAATGGTCGAACTAGTGAGTCACTGGTTGGACCGGTTAAACCGGTAAATATAAAAATCTATAAATTTTAATTGGTAATTATATTGATAAAATTACTAATTCATATATATTATTAATTAATTATTTTTTAAACTTTTATATAATATTTAAATTAAACAATGTTAAAGAAAAAATGATGAAGAGGACAAACCTGTTTTTTTTAAAAGAATTTATTATGTTTTGAGAAATATAAAATATAAGTATTAAAAATTAGATAGACGTATTATTACTATTATGGTTATAATTTGTAAAAAAAAAATGATTGTCAGGTTGATCATTTTGTTTTCAATCAAAAGTTACTGTACACAAACTAAATCACGCTACTTATTACTAATGTAAGTCTGGCGCAGTGGTTCACGTTTTGTATTTTGATCAGGTTAATGGTATCGTGTTTGACACTCCAGCAGGTGATTTTTTCAGATTTTCGTCGCGTCCCGTCAATCAACATCAACTGGCGCGACCTGTGAATCAACGCATATCAACCCCGAGTGCGTCCAGTTTTCCCGGTTTGAAGCCCGATTCAATGGCATAAGCACCGGTCTGATAGCGTTTCCGATCTAATAACTTGTCCGGACCGGTCACAGGTCCGGTTTCCGGTATGACCGGCCGGTCCGGTCCGATTTTCTTAACAGTGGTCATAATCATATATATAAGCATCATTAATCATCATCATCATAGTCATCATACCCTCATTCCTCATATGTTCGTTACATCAATATATTATCATCCCACACCACATACCTCATACACTCAATACATCAATACATCGCCATCATACATCTTAACAATATGGACATCTAACATGAAGGGAGATATTAATATTATCATACTCAAACCACAATTAATACACTTTAAACATCCATTTAAATCTCTCAATTTCACAAAATGGCACTTATATTAATTACATATCAATCTCAATTTCATATGTTAAGGAAAACCATACTCACTCTGAAAAGAACTCGTCACAATCACATCAAAAACAGAAATTCTGCGAGCTGCGCTTCAACTTGCACTGCAACGCAGATTCCAGAGGGTTGCGCTTCAACCTGCATTGCAGAGCAACCTGCAGCGCAGATTACGCAGAACGCGACTATACTGCGTTTTGCCCCCTTTTCTCCCCTTCTTCAATCTCTACTAAATCCTCACTGTTTATACTTCAATCATATTCGTTTATATCAATTATACTCAGCAAAACAACAATCTTTACACAGATTATACAGTTAACCCATCAAAACCCCAAATCATCAAACCCTTATTTACCCCTTTCTCTATTTTTCTCCATACTCTTCAATCTCATTTAAGAACTCATCAAGATTCATTCAATCAATCATAAATCAACAGTTTTCATCATTCATTCTCAATACGAATTTATAGTCTTAAATTACTACCCAAGCACCCCCACATGCACATACAAGCAACACCCTCTCCCCCACCGTACCTTGAAGTGAAGTGAAGATCGAACCGCAACAATTCTTGATTCTCAATGATTATTTTGTAGCAACCCCTTCTTGAGACGTCATTTCTCCCCTCCTTGGCGTTTCGCTCTCTGACGTTTTAAAAAAATAAGGATTAGGGTGAACTGAGGACCCCTCCTTAAATAAATACTTAATTGGGCTAGGCCCACCCTCAACCCACTCATCCTATTTATTATTTTTATTATTTATTAAATAACCTTATTCATAAAATATATTAATCTTACTAATATTATTATTTATTTATTTCTATACTTTTATTAATTTTATTTTATTTAATAAAATTTGGGATGTTACAGTTATCACATATAAGAATCCTAAGTCTTTATTGAGACTTAACTAGATACAACCACATATAATTGACCATGAGAGAAAACAGGCCTTGGTAAATACACACCAACATGTGACAATGCCTAACCCTGACTTTTATTAATGGTCATGGCAAAGCAAAGAAAAATGGAAACTGTCTTCATTAAAACTTTAATAGGGTGAGATTTTCAGATGAAATTAAATTCATTCAATGAATGAATACCTTTGTTCCCAAATGTGTTCCCATAGCAAATTGTTTCTCCAATGACATTAGAACCTAACTAATCAACTATTAATCTAGTTCAATTGCAAAGTCCAGCGGATATATCAAGATTCGTCATTAGCATAACAATCACTTCAATCTTTATCACCAACTTATAATCATGGAGCCCAGAGCTCCTAATATCATTTAAGAATTCAGTTGTCAACCAATCAGCTTCAATACCGACTTCCTCATCCACCTTCCATATAGTATCAGAACTCAAGTACATCCTTTCTTCTCCTAGAAATAATGTCATGACATATTCATTGATGGAGTAAATAACATCCAATGTAGGAGCAAGAATTGTTTTATCTTGAAACAGTTCTATATTTTCAAAATTTGATAGCAAATTAGGATATGCAAAGGTATATCTCCAATTGTATTACTTGTAGACTTTATCAATAAAGCCTCTGGTATTTCAATATCAGTTTGACCATCAATAATTCATATCAATATTAATATAACATGTAACCTTGTTCAATATAAATTTAATTCTACATATAGATGTAAAATTAAAGGTTTATTTCATCTATTACATTTTAAAATTATTTTAATATAGAAATGAGATATTCATCCATTTAGAGTACTTAGAGTTTAATACGATGTCTAAAAGAATAAAAAATTCTATTCCAATAATAAATAGATTGATAAAAATAATTCGGAAGTAATCTTTTTTGTTAATTTATCATCTAACATGTTTTTTACTTGATATGTATATAAATAATATTTAATTGTGACCACAATTGTAAAGGTTTGACACTAAATCCAACTCATTCATTTCAAGTTAAAGATCGTACAACATTCATTAATTACTAAATAAAAATATGTCATTAGAAAAAAGAAACATTGAAAAAGAAAAATCACAAAATCTTATAAAACAAAGAGAAAATAAAAAATTAAAATGTTGTTACACGATCTACAAATATTAACACAAATATTATTTTTAAAAGTATATTAACAAATAGATCTATTGACATTTGTTGCACGGGTAACACGATTTTTTAATTTTCATATAATTTAAATATTACAGTAATTATTTTTATAAAATAATGAAATTTTAGGAAAAGTATATTAACAAATTATATTATTTTTATAATTTAAATATTACAGTAATTATTTTCATATATAAATTATATTTTTTGTTCATGTTTTTTTGTTAACTTTAGACTTTAATTTGTCCTTGACTTTTACAGCCTTTTATTTTATATCCTTATACTTTTAAAACATTGTGATCGTAGATTCATAGTGCCTAACATTGAGTTCTGGGTTATGCTCATTTTTACATATATTACTAAACTTTTATAATAAAATTAATTTATGATATAGTCATGTACATCAATTAGTAGAATGTGAATATCATATTGTTATCATGTTTATAGAAAATAATAACAAATACATCATTAATATAATAAATTTAAAATATATTCATATTTGATATCTCACAATGCAATCATTTCAAAACTATATAAAAGTGTATGAGAAAACCATTATTGGGAGAGCTAACCCCACTATGATATTGATATTCATAACCGGAGCAGAACTAACTCCGATGGAGGGTATTTATAGTTTATTAAAAAGATCACTTTAAACCTATAATTGAAAATTTTGCTTAACTTTTAAACGTATTATATTAAATATATAATAAATTAAAATACAATATAATAATTTTATTCAAGTAAAAGAAAAGAAAATAATTATAAATTTTATAATTCTAATTTGAAATTTTATCCATAAAAATTATAATCAAGACATCATAAAAGTAATTATAAATTTGAATTATATTGGTATTTGAGATCTCTCATCTTAATCACCTAAAACCTATATAATGTGTATGGACAAAACCGTTATTGGAAGAGTTAGTCCCACCATTATATGGATGTTCATTGAAGGAACATGACTGCCTCATGTGGAGAGTACTTGGGGTCATAAAAAAATCACTTTATTGAAGTGAGAATAAAAAAATCTTAAAAAATATAAATAACGAAATGTGAAAAATGTGACGTATGTACTAAGCAAAAAAAATTAATATAGAGTAGATAGAATAAATAAGAGAGATAATAAGTAAAAATATTAATGAATAAAATAGAGAGATAATTATTTTAATATAATAAAAAATGAAAATGAAAATGTGATAAAAAAATAAAAAGAAAAATAGAAGAAAACGTTTGAGAATGATTGCCTCACATGGAAGATAGTTGTATGGTTCGTAAAAAAATCACTTTACTATATTGCTAATAAAAAAAATTAAAGAAACACAAGTTAGAAAACATGACACGTGTTATGGATGAGCAATTTTAATATATAATAAATAGATAAATAAAATAGATAAGTGAGATAATAAATGAAAATATTAATGAATAAAATAAAGACATAAATGATATATTGAAATATCATGTTAAATTTAATGTAAAACAATACATTTATTGTATTGCTTAATGTGAGTTTTCATGTAACGAAACAGATAAATAGAAATAAATAATGAGAGAAATTATTTCAAGATAATAATAATAATAATAATAATAATAATAATAATAATAATAATAATAATAATAAAGAAAATTAAAGTGTGATATAAAAAGGAAAAAAATGTAGGAGGAAACTGCTTCACATGGAGGATAGTGGACACCCATGGTTTATCAAAATATCACTTTTATAATGAAACGAATTAATATGAATGGATAATGAGAGGAAATATTTTAATATAATAACAATAAAAAATTAATATGTGAAAAAATTAAAAAGAAAAGGAAAAAAAACATGAGCAAAACTATCTATCGTGCAAGATAAATATGGTTCATAAAAATATCACTTTACAGAAAAGAGAATAAAAAACTTGAGAAAACACAGATGAAAAAATAACACATGTACTGTGGGAATAATTTTAATATAGAGTGAATAGAAGTAAATTGAAAGATAGAATAAATAAGAAAGATAATAAGTGAAACATTAATGAATAAAATAGAGAGATGAATAATATATTGAAAAAATACATTAAAATTGATGTAAATAAACTCATATCGTATTTCTTTATGCGAGTTTTTATGTAATGAAATAGATAAAAATAAATGGATAATGAAAAAATTTGTTTCAATATAATAATTATAAAAAATTAAAATTAAAATGTGATTAAAAAAAAAAGAAAAAAGACAGGAGTTGGACTGCTTCATGTGGTTTATAAAAAATTACTTTACTGAAATGAGAATAGATATGAATGAATAATGAGAGAAACTATTTTAACATAATAACAAAAAATTAAAGTGTGATAAAAAAAGAAAAAAAAAATAGTATGAGCAAGAATGTCTCCCGTGAACGATACCCGTGATTTATAAAAAAAATCACATTTGTAATGAAACAGATTAATGGGATCAAATAATGAGAGAAAATATATCAATATAATAACAAAAAATAGAAAATTAAAAGTGAGATAAATAGGAATTTTAATATAGATTAAATAGATAAATAGAATAGATGAGTGAGATAATAAATGAAAACATTATTGAATAAAATAAAAAGATAAATGATATATTGAAATATCATGTTAAAAGTAATGTAAATCAACACATTTATTGTATTCCTTAATGTGTGTTTTTATATAATAAAACAGATAAACAGAAATAAATAATAAGTGAAATTATTTTAATATAATAATAAAGAAAAATTAAAGTATGAAAAAAAAGAAAAAAATGTAGGTTCAAAACTGCTTCATGTGAAGGATACTAATGGTATATAAAATATCACTTTTATATTGAAACAAAATTATATGAATGAATAATAAGAGAAAATGCTTTAATATAATAATAATAAAAAATGAAATTGTGAAAAGAAATAAAAACAAAATAAAAACAATAGGAGCAAGTCTGCCTCCCATGAAAGATAAACGTGGTTTATAAAAAAATAACTTTATAAATGAGAGAATAAAAAATTTTAAAAAAATGTAAAGGGTACATGTAAAGCGTACACGTTAGTAAGACTATCTCGTAAATGATACAGGTATTCATGAAATCATTACCAACAACGTATATTTATTGTTTGCCAAAAATCTAATGTTATATTTATTGGTCCCACCCGGACTCTATAAATTTGGGAAGGCGAGGCTACAAATTTCGAAGGCCCATAAAAGTAATCGACTGGCCCAAACGTGGAGAAAAAATTAAGGGGTGAATGAACCCTAAATAAAAAAACAAGCAAAATGTAATAGTATAGATAGATGAGCGAGTAATCCAAATTTAACGGAATCAACCATCTACTAGAAACAAAAAACACAACAATGGCAGAAATGGCCGTCTCTTTTGCTCTTGACCATCTGCTTCCATTGTTAAGTGAAGAAGCCACTCTGCTGAAAGGCATTCACATGGAATTTAAAGAGATTAAAGATGAACTTGAGAGCATCCAAGCCTTCCTTAAAGATGCAGATAGAATAGAAAAGCTGACAATGGCAGTGAAGGAGTTAAAACATGGGTAAAGCAGCTTAGATAAATTGCCTTTCGCATAGAAGATGTCATTGATGAATACATTTCTTATGTGGAACAACAACAACCTCGTCATCAAGGATGTGTAGCAGCACCAATTTGTAAGATTTCTCACTTGATCAAAAAATTGAATTGAAGCATCGTCATCAAATAGCCTCTGATATACAAGAAATCAAATCATCTCTTCATGGAATCAAGGAAAGAAGTTTCAAATCAAATCATCTCTATAGAGGAAGCCAAAATGCCAAATGGCATGACCCTCGAATGGCTTCTCTATACATTGAGGATGCTGATGTTGTGGGCTTTGAAGGCCCAAAAACTAAATTGATCGATTGGTTGGTGAATGGAAGAGCAGAGCGCACTGTCATCTCTGTGGTTGGAATGGGAGGACTTGCCAAGAAAGTTTTTGACAACAAGGATGTGGTTGAGCATTTTGATTGTCATGCATGGATTACTGTGTCTCAATCATACACTGTACAAGGGTTGCTAAGGGTAATGCTGCACAAGTTTTACAAACAGAAAAGAGAAAATCTTCCTCAGGGTATTTCTGAAATGGATCGAGGGTCATTAATAAATGAAGTGACAAACTTCTTGCAACAAAAGAGGTATGGTTAGAACATTAAAATAATATATTTAAGGGTTAAATATATTATTAGAGGTATGGTTAAACATGTTTTTTTTTCATAAATTTTCACCTGAATTTGGTTTTGGTCCCTAATCTTTTTTTTCATTGGTTTTGGTCCCTAACGTTTTCAAATCATTGAAATTAGTCCCTGTCGTCATCCTTATATTTAACAGAGTTACGGAAGAGATTAATTTCAATGATTTGAAAATGTTAGGGACAAAAAACAACGAAAAATAAAGATTAGGGACCATACACAGATTCGGGTTTGATCCCTAAACTTTCACCCGAATTTGGTTTTGGTCCATAAAGTTTTCAAATCATTGAAATTAGTACCTGTCGTCACCCCTATATTTATCAGAGTTGATGGCAGAGACTAATTTCAATAATTTGAAAACGTTATGGACCAAAACCAACGAAAAAAAGATTAGGGACCAAAACCAAATTCGGGTGAAAGTTTAGGGACCAAAAACATTTAACCCTATATTTAATATTTTATAATATCTGTTAAGATTAGATTTTATCCTACAATGTGTCCTGTGATTAGTTTTCATATTTCTAGTTAATTATTATGATTTGTTTCCTAATTACGAGTCTATATTGGTCAGTATAAATAAGCGTTAGTGTTTATCTTATGTATCAATATCAATTATCAATATCATTGTATATTTGATATTATTCTTTTCCCATTTTTATTCTTATCTAAAACCCTATAACTTCAACAGGAATGTTATTGTGTTTGATGATGTATGGAATCTACATTTCTGGGATGAGATTGAATTTGCTGTAATTGATAGTAAAAATGGAAGTAGGATATTTATCACAACCAGGAAAAGGGATGTTGTGGAGTTTTGTAAGAAATCTTCTTTTGTTGAAGTGCATGAGTTGCAACCTTTAACTCAAGAACAATCTTTGAAATTGTTCTATAGGAAGGCATTTCTATTGGACCATGATGGTTGTTGTCCACAAGAACTCATTGATATGTCTTTCGAAATTGTTAAAAAATGCAATGGACTACCGCTAGCAATTGTGGCAATTGGTGGTCTTTTATCTTGCAAGGAGAAAAATGCATTTGAATGGAAAAGGTTTAGTCAAAATCTAAGTTCAGAATTGGAAAGGATTCCCGTTTACTTGGAATTACAAAAGTTTTAGGTTTCAGTTATGATGAATTGCCTTATTATCTGAAATCATGCTTGTTGTATTTTGGAATGTACCCTGAAGACTATGAAGTCAGCACAGAGAGACTGATTCAACAGTGGATAGCTGAAGGGTTTGTCAAGCAGGAAAGAGAGAAGACTTTGGAGGAAGTTGCAAAAGGATATTTAACAGAGTTGATCCATAGAAGTTTGGTGCAAGTATCTTCAATTAGCATTGATGGCAAAGCCAAAGCTTGTCATGTTCATGATCTATTACATGACATGATCCTTAAGAAATTTGAGGATTTAAGTTTTTGTCAATTCATTAGTGAACATGATCAATCTTCTGCCTTAACTGGGATAATCCGACGCCTATCAATAGCAATAAATTCCAATGATTTAATGGGAAGTATTGAAATCTCACATGTTAGGTCATTGCTTTTCTTCACAAAGGAGGCATTACCTGAATACCTTGTGAGAAGAATCCCAACAAAATACCTGCTATTGAAGGTACTTGATTTTGAAGGTTCTCCATTGTCTGATGTTCCTGAAAATTTGGGAAATTTGATTCATTTGAAGTATTTAAGCTTTAGGGGCACACATGTGAAAAGTCTTCCAAAATCCATTGGTAAGCTTTAGAACTTGGAGACCTTGGATACAAGGAATAAACATGTGTTTAAGATGCCAAAAGAGATAACCAAACTTAGAAAGCTAAGACATCTTTTGAGTCGCAAAATGACCTTTACTTGGAATCAATTGAAGGATGGTATTGGAGGTATGACATCCCTACAAACTCTAAGTCATGTGGAAATAGGTGGTGGTGGAATTGAGCTAATTAAAGAGTTGGGAAAGGTGAGGGAGTTAAGGAAGCTAAGCTTGAACTTGACCAATGTGGAGGAAGAACTAGTAAGTGCTTTGTGTTCCTCAATAAATGAGATGTATTGGCAGATAATAGAGAAAATAAGGAAGAAGTAATGCAGTCGAAGTCCCACACCGGTTGCTTAGCTCAATTTCCCTTTGCTTGCTCACACTTTCTGTTATTAGCTCATGTGTATTAGCATTCTGTTAGGAGATTCCCCTTTCAGTTTCTTTTCCCGCGTTCCTTTTATTCCCTCAATCTTGTATATAAAGGCCAGCTACGACATTGTATGAATCAATGAATACAGAAATCTTCTCTTGTGAATGCATTTGTGTAAACACTTTTCTTTCTGAAAATACTTTTATGGTATCAAAGCTCTTGATTTCAAGAGCTCTGTGATCCTTTTCTGTCATGGCTAGAGGAGGAAGCAACGCTGGTCATGGTTCTAACAACCCACCGCCACCACCTCCACAAGACCCTGCATTAAACCCTCTAAGTGTTTATTATGTAGCCCCTGGAGAGAATCCAACCATTAGCCTTGTATCTCCACTTTTGTCAATTAAAAATTATCATAGCTGGGCCAGGGCTATGAAGCGATCATTGATTTCGAAAAATAAATTCAAGTTCGTTAATGGTTCATTGCCTATGCCTGATCAGTTTGATCCCACCTACGATGCTTGAGAGAGATGCAATAACATGGTTTTGTCTTGGATCTTCAACTCGGTTGAACCATCCATTGCTCAGAACATAGTTAATCTAGAAGTTGCAGCAGCAGCTTGGAATTTGCTGAAGAAGAGATTTGCTCAAGCAGATAGAGTCAGAATTTTCGATCTACAGCAAGAGATTGCAGCACTCAAGCAAGGTAATACTACAGTCACTCAATACTTCACTGAACTCACTTCACTTTGGCAAGAGTTAGAAAATTTTAGACCATTCCATGGATGCACTTGCACTGTTCAATGTGTCTGTGTAGCACCTCATTTGGGACAGAATTATAGATCGGAGGATTATATAATGAAATTTTTGAGTGGACTAAATGAAGATTATGAAGTAGTCAAAACACAGATCCTGATTATGGAACCCTTCCCTGACATAGACAAGACCTTTTCATTGGTAGTACAACATGAGAGAAGAATTTCATCTACTATGAATGTTCCTATTAATGAGGATAATCAAACTTTCATAAATTCTGTTGATACAAAAAGGCCATTTGGCAGAGGAAGAGGAAATTCTGGGAGAGGAAACTACAAGGTTTGTAGTTACTGTGGTAAGACTGGACATACTGTAGATGTCTGCTATAGAAAACATGGCTCCCCTACAGGTTTTCGTGGCAAAGGCCAGGGTCAGGCTTCTGTGAATCACAACATTGGTGATAATGCACAAAATTGTGAAGTTGATTCTGTAGGGGATAGTGAGTCCTCAACTCAGGTTTCCATGACTTCAGAGCAATTCAAGGCTCTCATGGCTCTCATCCAACCTTCAATTAATGCTAGTACTCCTGCACCTAGCCAAATTGCAGCAGTGACAACAACAAGTATGGATGCCAATGCACATGCTTCAGGTAATCCTTGCATATTTACCATATACAGTAAACCTAACACCTGGATCCTTCATTCAGGAGCAAGTGATCACATATGCTCAGAATCCAATCTGTTTTCTTCTCTAAAACCACTACCAAATAACATTACAGTCAAGTTACCAAATGGTAGCATTGTCTCAGCAACTCATATAGGGACTGTATGTTTAAACAATAACCTTGTTCTTCATTAGGTTCTGTTTTTACCAAAATTTTCAATTAACCTCATCTCAGTTTCTAAACTTGTTTGCTCCCTCAACTGTGCCTTGATTTTCTCACCTAAAGCTTGTTTCATACATTACACAGTTTGAGGATGATTGGTTCAGCTGAGTTGATTGAAGGATTGTATCACATACATAGTCCCAAGAGTTTGGCACCTCAGCAGGCTCCAACTAATCTTGTTAAGACTGCTACAGATTCATCTTTTCCTCATACAGCCCTATGGCATTTTAGACTAGGACACTTGTCTTCTTCAAGAATGGAACTCTTAGTTGCTTTGTATCCATTTTTAAAGGATTCCAATAAAATACATGTTTGTGATGTTTGTCATTTTGCTAGACAAAAGAAATTGCCATTTACAACAAGTTTTCATAATGCTTCTAAGCATTTTGAGTTAATTCATTTAGATATTTGGGGACCTTGTAAGGTAAACTCAATTCAACATCATAAATATTTTTTGACTATTCTGGATGATTTTAGTAGACATCTTTGGTTTTTTTTCCTTAAAACCAAATCAGAAGCAAGTAACCAAGTCGAAGTTTTCATTCAAATGGTTGAAACTCAATTTGACTCTAAAGTCAAAGTCATTAGGTCAGATAATGGCCCTGAATTTTTGTTAAACACATTTTATCAAGAGAAAGGAATTATACATCAAAGATCTTGTGTTGAAACTCCACAACAGAATGCAAGGGTAGAAAGGAAACATCAACACATTTTGAATGTAGCTAGTGCTCTTCTTTTTCAATCTTATTTACCCAAAACCTTTTGGGGTTTGGCTGTGGCTCATGTTGTGCATCTCATCAATAGGATACCCTCACCTTTGCTGAAATGTAAATCTCCATATGAACTATTGTATGGGCATGCACCTGAGCTCACACGCCTTAAAGTTTTTTGATGCTTGTGCTACACTTCTTCCCTGAATAAAAACAGATCCAAGCTGGATCCTAGAAGTCACAAGGGTGTTTTTGTTGGATATAAAATTGGAACAAAGGGCTATCTGGTTTATAATTTACATTCAAAGCAACTGATTGTATCAAGGCATGTAATGTTTGAAGAACATGTGTTTCCTTGGCCTAAAAATGACCTTTGAACTTTCCTGAAAGTTCAACGAGTGAATCCTCTTCACTGCGAGTGATGATCTCCGGGTCTTGAGGTTGAAGACGATGGTGCAGGGGTACCTGCAAGGGACTCTGATGCTTAACGTAAGTAAAGGTTTTAGAGAGAGAAGAGATCTTAGAATTGTGATAGAATGTGTGTACCTTTTAGATTATGAACATCCATATTTATAGAGTGATTTAGGCGGGAAAATCAGTTACGTTTGTAACCGCTCCCGTAAATCACGGATCCACGCGCTGTAAATAGAGCAAGTTCACGCGCCAAGGTGAGGCTTCGGAAGTGAGATGGTTTTCGGCGTAAATCTCGGTAAGACTTCTCGACGTATCATGTCAAATTGCTACTCAGCGACGTTATCTCCAAATGTGAAAGTATTTCGATTTTTTTTCTGTCGAGTATCACTTACTCGGTATTGCTACTGAGTAAGGAGGATGCTGGCACTCCTTGGTGTCTTACGGCTGCTCTTATTGTTGCAAATTCATGTCGAACTGGAGTGTGATTTTACTCCAGAACAGTTGCCCCCAAAGTCGACTAATTCTTGGAGAGTTGTTCGACTTTTAGTTTCGACATGATATTTGAATTTTTCATTTTTCGCGTAAATTCTTAGATATTCCTGGGATAGCATCGGTTGATTTTCCTATATATTTTCAAAAGGTAGAATTTAATGTCAGGTGTTGCAATCCTAGGCATTTGGGCCCTGTGAGCCTCTTTTACGTTAAAAAATCTGAACCATCCATTGGGGTATAAACTGTTAACGGTTGGGTAACTCTTCATATTCGTAACTTCTCTCTTAAGTTCTCTTAGAATTCCAGAGGTTTTCTGAGGCATTTCTCTTTCCCTCATTTCTCTTCCCCTTTTGCAATCCTGCTGCTTTTGATTTCTTCTTGGTTAGGGTCTCCTTTGTATGAGCTTTGGAGTTGTGGAGCTCTTCGAGGACTTCAGAGACTTAGCGAAAAGAACCGTTCCAGGTAATTTCATTATCTCCTTGTGTTGCTTAGGCTATGGTGCTAACCAAGGCTAAGTCTAGGGCCCTTAGATTAGAAAACAAACGCCACTGTGTAACTGTTTCTGATGACCCTGAGGATCCCAATACCCCTAATCTCGTAATCAGAAGGAGAATACAGAAAAGTTTGAGTCTTTTCAACTTCCATGAGTCAGTTGTTAAGACTGCTCATATTTTGAAGAAGTATGACTTCCCGGGATGTTCAGCGGAATCATCCGTGATCAGCCTTGCTGACCACGGAATTGATTCTTCATCTCAAACCGATTTTAACTTAGGACTTTTGGACAGGTCCGAGATGGGAAAGCGGAAGATTTATACTTCCCCGGCTACAAACTATCCTGTGCCAGAGACATTGTCGAGTTTAACGTGGGTAGATACAGAAGCGATCGGGACTTCTGGCATATACACTTCCGAGGGGTCTTTGGAGTCAGGATTTCAAGATGTAGAATGGGTGGACCTAGGCAACGAGGATAAATGGAGTTTAGTGCCCCCGAGAGAAGACGACCGTATATGCACCCAAGGAGATTTGAAGGAAAACCTTTTCATTCCGATGTATAAATCCGTCTTTGAAGACCTCGGATTTTGGTTACCTTTTCATTGGTTCGAGTTGGAGGTCCTTCATCATCTGGAAGTGGCGCCTTCCCAACTTCATCCTAATGCATGAGCTTTCGTACGAAGTTTTATGATTGTGTGCCATGGGTTGAAGCTTGAGCTTAATTCGAACATCTTCTTTCACTTCTTTCGTCCCTTGGTGGTAAAGGATGGTCCAACCCGGTATTCATGGTTGTCCCTCCGCGCTGGTAATGGTGGGAAAATCTTCGAAATATTTCAAGAGTCTTATCGAAATTTTAAGGATAAGTTTGTATTTTGTAAGCCGATTGGCGAAGGTCGGCAAAATATCCTTGGCGAGGACGGTCGTGGGATGATTTATCCCTACTGGAGCCAAGCTCATTTTGAAAAATCTTCTTCGGAATATACTGTTAGTTATAAGGTGTTGTCCGAGGATGAAAATGGGGTCGTCGATAAGATTAAAAATTTTGTGAGGGATTTTGGAACTTTGCCGAGTAGCGAAGTTATTGAAGAGGGTGGTGACGCAACTCGACAGTCATTAGGTAAATATTTTCTATAATCTGTACTTATTCCGAAAGTTTGTGTTGATACTAATCATTTATCTTCTTTGCAGAAACTATGGCGGCGGCACAGAGGGCGAAACTTGCTGAGAAACTGCTAAAAAAGAAGGAGCAGGAAGCCCAAAAGAAAATTGCTAATGTCGAGATTATTGATCCGACAATAGTGAAGAAGCCGAAGTTAGGGGCTTCGAGCAGTGTCAAAATTGATGGTGTTTCTATTTTCAAGTCACCCGAGAAGAAAAAGAGCAACGAAGAAGCAAAAAGAACTTCTTCTTGGTATTCCGAGGATGCCTCAAAGGAAGGGGAAAAGCCATCCTTCAGCAGCTTACCTCCCTCAAACATGACCAAAGAGGAAGTTCGGTGTTACTTAGCTGTTCAGGCTCAAAATTTATTTTTCAACAAGTCTGAGGCAGAGATAACCGAGTTCATGAATCATGCGTCGAGTTGGGCAATGAGGTTTGCGTTGATGTCGCAACACTTTGCCTGCTCGGTTCGTGACTTAAATGCGCTCTTACCTTTGAAGGAAGAGTTAGAAAAAGTCAGGGGAAAGCTTGAGGCTGATGAGCTTCGGATGCAGCAAGCCATTAACGAGGTTCAGCTTATGAGGGTGGAAAAGGATAAACTCTATGAAGAGAACCTCGCGCTAGGAAAGCAAGTCGAAGTCTTAACCACCGAGAAGGAGAATGCTGTGAAGAAGGCAGAATCGATTTCCGCTGAGCTTACTTCAGCTCGCAGTGATGCGACATCTGCTTCTGAGGCGGCATCTCTTGCCCAAAAAGAGAACATTGAGCTGAAAGAAAAAATAAGGGAATTGGAAGCCAAGTTAGCTGAGGAGACTACTGAGAAGATGCAAGCCGAGAAGTTATGGATTGATGCTTCTGCTTTGTATTTTTATGAGGCCATCAAACAGATGAAATTTCTTAATCCTGAAGTGAGCTTAAATACTAAGGGGATGTCGACCATCTGTACCGTCAAAGATGGAAAATGGTACGATGTCCTTCCGACTGGTGATGTCGAGGGAGTCCCTGGGGATGAGATTCCGAGTACCCCAAAGCTTCGAGCAGATGAGGAAACTGAGCAGGGAGATGAAGAAGGTATCCCTTCGAGTGGTGTCGACGCATGAAGGGTTGGAAAGCCAGC
The DNA here is from genome assembly GCA_026901365.1 of Sesbania bispinosa. NCBI lineage: Eukaryota > Viridiplantae > Streptophyta > Magnoliopsida > Fabales > Fabaceae > Sesbania > Sesbania bispinosa. The sequence continues at coordinate 17,173 of QLOH01000763.1, read as the reverse complement.
ACTCTTTGTGTTTTAACTTTGACTACGTTCATTTATGACAGTGTGATGTTTTATGAATGATTGCTTTAAATATTGCCTGTTATGAACAAATTTTTATTAACAACTATCAAGAGTAACTTATTAGTATATACCTGAGTATTTCAAGGAGCTTGTCCTTTAATCTTATATGTACGAGGTCGAGGGACGAAGCTCGACGTTGCTCAAGGAGCGTATCCTCGATGCGAAATTTTCGAAGTCGAGGGACAAAGCCCGACGTTGCTCGAGGAGCGTATCCTCGACGTGAGATTTTCGAAGTCGAGGGACAATGCCCGACGTTGCACGAGGAGCGTATCCTCGACGCAAAATTTTCGAAGTCGAGGGACAAAGCCCGACGTTGCTCGAGGAGCGTATCCTCGACACGAGATTTTCGAAGTCGAGGGACAATGCCCGACGTTGCACGAGGAGCGTATCCTCGATGCGAAATTTTCGAAGTCGAGGGACAAGCCCGACGTTGCTCGAGGAGCGTATCCTCGACGTGAGATTTTCGAAGTCGAGGGACAAAGCCCGACGTTGCTCGAGGAGCGTATCCTCGACGCGAGATTTTCGAAGTCGAGGGACGAAGCCCGACGTTGCTCGAGGAGCGTATCCTCGACGCGAGATTTTTGAAATCGAAGGACAAAGCCTGATATTGCTTCTGAAAAATTTTGAACTTCATTTATTCAAGAACGTTTACAATCAACTAAAGTATTTCCGGAGTTTGTTAACATTCCAAGTTCGTGGCACTGCTATTCCGGGTAGAGTTTCTAGTCGATATGCGCAGTGTCAGTCTTAGAGGTGACCCGATATGGTCCTTCCCAATTTTCGGCTAACTTTCCTTGAATGGTGTTTCTCCAGTTGTTGAATGTGGTGTTGTGTGATAGGCCCAGAGAACGTTGGGTAACTGTTCAACCTAGAGCCCTTTTGCAGATTCAAGTCTTTTCTTAAGGCCTTTAAGGATTACTTTGTTGGCAGCCTCTGCTTGTCCATTTGTTTGGGGATGTTCTACTGAAATTGGATAAGTTCTTCGCTGTGATTTTAGCTAAGGGTTGAGCCTCAATCCATTTAGTAAAATAATCAACTGCCACAGCGAGACATTTAAGTCCCGGTGCCATAGGAAATGGACCTAGTATGTCGATACCCCACCACGAAAACGGCCAAGGAGCTGAAATGGACCATAAAGCTTCGGCAGGCGCTCTGTGGATGTCGGCATGTTTCTGACAAGATGAGCATTTTTTAACGTATTGTACACAGTTGACTTCCATGGTTGGCCAGTAATATCCAGCCCTCAGGATTTTCCGAGATAATGAGTGGCCTCCGGGGTGGTGTCCGCAAATACCTTCATGGACCTCGGCCATCACATATTCGATGACATTTCCCGAGATGCACTTCATGAGTGGTTGCGCTAAGCCTCACCGATACAAGATTCCGTCTATTAAGCAATACCTGGCCGTTTGCTTCAGAGTACGTTTTGATTCATCGGAATCGTTGGGTAAAGTTCCGTCTTGTAGGTATTTCTGAATGTCAGCGTACCAGTATCTTTCTTCATCAACCGTCATGATAACAGTCGGGGTTGAAACTACTTCTTGGATCACAGATTTATTATTTCCCGATGATCTTGTACTGGAGAGTTTCGAAAGTATACCGGCTCTTGCATTTCTTTCTCTGGGGATATGATTTATCTCGACCTCAACAAAGTTACTGCACAAATTTTTGACGACTTCTAAATATTTCTCCAACAAAGGATCTTTTACCTGGTAACTCCCGTTGATCTGAAAAACCACCAGTCGTGAATCGCTGTTGACTCGCACCCGTCTCGCGCCGACTTCGGTTGCCATTCTCAACCCTGCTATCATTGCTTCGTATTCGGCTTGATTATTGGATGTCGGGAATGATAGATTCAGAGAATGTTCCAGAACTACACCATCTGAGTTTTCTAAGAGTATCCCAGCTCCGCTTTCTTTCTGATTCGAAGATCCATCGACGTGTATGTCCCACCAATTGTCAGAAGAGTCATGTGTCGGGGTTAATTCTGCTATGAAGTCAGATAAAACCTGGGCCTTGATTGCTTGTCGAGGTTCGTAGGTTACTCCAAACTCGGATAGTTCGACTGCCCAGGAAACCATCCTCCCAGCTAGATCTGGTCTATGAAGGACTTGCCTAATCGGTTGGTCAGTCCTTACAATAATTGGATGAGCTTGGAAATAATGACGGAGTCGACGAGCTGCTATGATCAATGTTAATGCCATTTTTTCCACTCTTGGGTACCTCAACTCTGGTCCCTGTAAGGCTTTGCTGATAAAGAATACTGGAAGTTGAAGACTCTGCTCTTCTCGAATCAACGCTGCGGCGACTGCTTCTTCTCCAACTGAAAGGTATAAATACAGTGTTTCTCCAACATTTGGTCTCGACAGGACGGGTGGCGACGATAATATCGTCTTAATTTGCTGAAAAGCTTCTTCGCATTCATCATTCCAAACAAAAGACTTTCTTTTCTTTAAGAGACGAAAGAATGGGAGCGCTCGAGATGCAGACCTCGAGATGAATCTTGTTAAGGCGGCAATCCTTCCCGTCAACTATTGAACTTCTTTTACTGAGGTCGGGCTTTTCATTTCGAGGATGGCGCGACATTTGTTCGGATTAGCCTCGACTCCACGTTCGGTAAGCATGAAGCCAAGAAATTTCCCAGCTCGAACCCCAAAAGTGCATTTCTTGGGATTAAGTCTCATATTATATCGACGGAGCTGGTCAAAGACTTCCCCGAGGTCTTGGGTGTGAGTCTCATTTGTCAGACTTTTTGCTATCATGGCGTCTACATAGACCTCCACTACTCGGCCGATTTGGTCTTGGAATACCATGTTCATCATCCTTTGATAGGTTGCCCCTGCATTCTTAAGCCCGAAAGGCATCATGCGATAGCAATTGTTTGCTCCTTCGGTCATGAACGCTGTTTTTTCTTGATCGGGAGGATACATTGGAATTTGGTTATACCCGGAATAGGCATCCATAAAAGATAAGAGTCGAAAACCAGAAGACTTGTCGACCAATCGGTCGATGTTAGGCAAGGGGTAAGAATCTTTAGGACAAGCTTTATTTAAGTTGGTGTAGTCTACACACATTCACCATTTTCCATTTGATTTTCTGAATAGGACTACATTAGACAGCCATGTCGTGTACTTGACCTCTCGGATGAAAGCAGCATCTAGTAGTTCCATTACTTGTTGCTTTACCCTCTACTCTATCTGCCGACATATTTCTTCGTCACTGCTCGACTGGCTTGACTTTCGGGTCCACGGAGAGTCGGTGGCAAATGATGCCGGGATCTAATCCCGGCATATCAGCAGCAGTCCAGGCAAACAGGTCGACGTTTTGACGGATGAGAGTACACAATTCTTCCTCGACCTTTTCTGAAAACCCGCAACCGATTTGCACTGTTTGATCAGGCGTGGGACCAATCTGAAGTGTTTTGAATTCTCCGTCGGGAACAGGACGAGTTTCTTTAAAATCTTCTCTGACGTCTAAATCTGTCAACATCACCCTAACTGATGAGGGGTGTTCTTCGTGCTTCTATGGTGGGATAGGCTTTTCTGGTTTTGAGATTTTCAAAGACTCTTTGTAACAGGAACGTGCCATTACTTGATCACCTCGCACACTGATCACTTTCCCATCATCGCTCCAGAATTTCATCATCAGGTGATTTGTAGAAATAATAGCTCCAATTGTATTGAGGGTCGGCCTTCCCAAAATCGCATTGTAAGTTGCAGGGCAATCGACTACCAAAAATCGTAATTTCGTGGTTTTGGTCAGGGGGATTTGACCAAACGTTACGAGGAGGTCTACATACCCTGTAGGTTGAACTTTATCTCCTGTGAATCCAATTAGATCTGCCCCTTTATAGGGTACCATGTCCGTCTCAGGAATACTAAGAAGATGGAACGTCTTCAAAAATAGGACATCTGCCGAGCTTCCCTGATCAATGAACACCCTCCTGACTTCGTGATTTGCCATCATGACTTTTATAAGCATTGGGTCATCATGTCCTGGAATAACCGGGCCATAATCGTCTTCTGAGAAGGTCAGTGGCGGAAGCTCCCGTCGAGGACCACCTCGCTGGTGATGGGTGGAGGTGGATGCTGACATGACCTCCTTCAAGTGTCTCTTTTTTTAATTGTTCGATTCTCCTCCTCCTGCAAATCCTCCTGCTATGACATAAATCACTGGATGGTTTGAAGACAAAGGTTCTTCTCGGGATGGAGTGTGGTGTCGAGATGTGCTTCTATGTTCTTGGTGAGAATTGTGAAGTGGAGATCTGTCAGAAGACGGCCTCTTTGAGCTCGACCTTTCAGGACGAGGTGATCTACTTCGCGATCTGCTTCTTTCGTGGCGACTAGATTCACGTCGCCTTTCTTCCTTTATGTCGTCGTTTCTCCGACCATGGGGATCATCTCGTCTCGACTGGAAGTCGGCTTCCTTCTTAAACCTTCCGAGTTTTCCGCGTTGGATGAGCTCTTCGATGGAATCTTTAAGATTGAGGCACTGATTCGTGTCGTGTCCATGAGATTTATGGAATCTGCAATACTTAGTCTTGTCAGTGTTTGGTCCCTCCCTTTGAGGTCGAGGTCTTCTCATCCCGGCTTCGTACATCTCGACGTGAAGGATTTCATTCATGATCTTCTCCCGGGGTTGATTCAACGGTGTATATGACGTATATCGACCGAAAGGCTCTTTACTACTTTTATTCTCTTTTTTCTTGTTTTTTTGCCCTTGCTCTTTCTGTGGTTGATCCAATGAGACTGTGCCTTTCAACTTCAAAGCCATTTCTTCGTCTTCTAAGCTGATGTAACTTTCTGCACGATTCAAGAATTCCTCCATGTTACTTGGTTTTCTTTTAGACAAGTCTATCCAGAAAGGAGAGTGTGGTATAAGTCCATCCTTTGCCAGCATAAGTTGTACCCCAGGTTGAAGACCTTGAACTAACAACGCTTCCTTTGTAAACTTGTTGATGTAATCACACAGAGACTCTGAAGGTCCTTGACGGATTTGCTTTAACGACGCCTCCGTCTTTGGTTGAACTTTGCTAGTGGTAAAACTCGTAATGAATTTACCCTGCAACTCAGCCCAGGTGTTGATAGATCTTGGAGGAAGAGTTTGAAACCACCTCAAAGTGGTCTTCTTCAAAGATAAAGGGAACACTCTACACATGATTGGACCCGACGCACTTCTTACCGACATAGCGGATTCATAAACGTCCAAATGCTCCAAAGGATCACCTATTCCATCATACAATTCTGGTACTGGAACCTTCTCGAATCTCTTATCGATAGGGAAAAGCATAATTCGTTCAGAGAATGGAAGGACGACTTGAATTACTTCCTCATCATGTATGTGTCTAGACTCGTCATTCACCGGGATGACTCTCCGTGGTGGTGGTGAATTGGAATGCACTGACTGAGTTGATACTCTTGGTGAACGCTGAGTCGGTACAGGAGTTGGAATTTTTTTCTTGTCTTGAAGGATGTTCATCCCTTAAAGAGGACTGCCGTTGAGTGGCTTTCTGCCTTTCTGCCGCGAGATCCTCGGCGGTGCGCCGATTAAGATTCTCCATTTCTCGTTCATGTTCCCATTGGTCAAGGCATCGAGCGTATTGCCCTAGCATTTCTTCTTGTCTTCTGATGAAGTCCAATAAATCTTCACGAGACGGTTGATTTGGAGTTGGCGACGGCACTCCTTGGTTTTCATGAGTTGGTGGTGGAACATTTCTTGTTCGAGATGAACCAGCACGAGGAATCGAAATCGGAATTCCGGCCAGAGTTGAGACCATTCTGGCTACTGATGAAGTCATGGCAGGGATGGTGTTCGAAGTGACATGAGGAACGGTTCCCTCACCAGCAACTTGAGACTGTCCGCTTCTCGTGGTCACCATTGTTCGAAGGTTGGAATGAAAGGTTGGATCCAGAGACCACAAAAGAACTAAAGAACTTGAGAATCAAATGATTCCCACAGATGGCGCCAATGAACTTTCCTGAAAGTTCAACGAGTGAATCCTCTTCACTGCGAGTGATGATCTCCGGGTCTTGAGGTTGAAGACGATGGTGCAGGGGTACCTGCAAGGGACTCTGATGCTTAACGTAAGTAAAGGTTTTAGAGAGAGAAGAGATCTTAGAATTGTGATAGAATGTGTGTACCTTTTAGATTATGAACATCCATATTTATAGAGTGATTTAGGCGGGAAAATCAGTTACGTTTGTAACCGCTCCCGTAAATCACGGATCCACGCGCTGTAAATAGAGCAAGTTCACGCGCCAAGGTGAGGCTTCGGAAGTGAGATGGTTTTCGGCGTAAATCTCGGTAAGACTTCTTGACGTATCATGTCGAATTGCTACTCAGCGACGTTATCTCCAAATGTGAAAGTATTTCGATTTTTTTCTGTCGAGTATCACTTACTCGGTATTGCTACTGAGTAAGGAGGATGCCGACACTCCTTGGTGTCTTACGGCTGCTCTTATTGTCGTAAATTCATGTCGAACTGGAGTGTGATTTTACTCCAGAACAACCTTACATCACTTCTGCCCATCACACCTACCTGCATATTGGACCCTGAACATCCCACACATCCAGCAGATTCCACTCCTCCATTTACTCCTACAGATTCTTTACCACAAACTCAGTCCCACACCTCAGAAGATACTTCAGACCATGACTGCATAATTCCATCTCCACATTCCAACCAGTCCAACAGAAAATCTACTAGACTCAAGCATCGACCTCCTTACTTGCAAGACTATGTATGCAATCAGCATCAATCCTCTCAATTGAAGCAATCAGGTACACAATTTCCTATTTCTTCCACTGTCTCTTTTGCTCATTTATTCCCTTCACATGATGCTTTTAGCATATCCCTTGATCAAGAACAGGAGCCACCTTCTTATGCAGAGGCTAGCAAATTGGATTGTTGGAAGAAAGCCATGGCAGCTAAGATCACAACTCTTGAATTAAATGGAATCTGGACTTTGGTGGATCTACCTCCTGGAGTAATTCCTATTGGTAACAAATGGGTGTACAAAATAAAGAGAATGGCTGATGGTAGCATAGAAAGGTACAAAGCCAGACTTGTAGCAAAGGGGTACAATCAGATTGAAGGGCTTGATTACCTAGATACCTTCTCCCCTGTGGCTAAAATTACTACCATTCGGGTGATCCTTGTTTTGGCAGCCTTTCACAATTGGCACCTACACCAATTGGATGTGAACAATGCATTCCTGCATGGTGATTTGAATGAGGATATCTACATGTGCATTCCACAAGGCATGGAGGTTAGCTCACAGTCCAAGGTATGCAAACTGGTAAAATCCTTGTATGGGCTGAAACAGGCTAGTAGGTAATGGTATGATAAGTTTTCTCACTTTCTTATCAAGCTGGGTTATCATCAAGCACCATCAAATCACTCCCTCTTTCTCAAGTTTCATGGTTCTTCTCTCACTGGTCTCTTAATATATGTAGATGATGTGCTGCTATTTGGAGATTCACTTTCTGAATTTTCAGTGATCAAACAACACCTTCATCATTCCTTTGGTATAAAAGACTTGGGAGTCCTCAAATATTTCCTTGGAATAGAAATTGCACATTCCTCACTTGGCATCACTTTGTCTCAGAGAAAATACTGTTTAGATTTATTGAATGATGCTAACATTCTAATTGTAAGCCAGCTTCTACTCCATTGGACCCTGCCATCAAGTTACACCAGGATTCCAGTCTTCCACTTGCTGATGTTGCTTCATACAGACGTTTGGTGGGCATATTACTTTACCTCGTTGCCGCTAGACCCGACATTACCTTTGCCACACAACAAGTCAATCAATTTATGAGTTCTCCAACACAAACACACTTCAAAGCTGCACTCAGAATTCTCAGATATCTAAAAGGAGTCTAGGACTTGGTTTGTTCTTTCCCAGAAAAGGTTCTTTGCAATTACAAGGGTATTCTGATGCGGACTGGGCTGGATGTATAGACTCTCGAAGGTCTATCTCTGGATACTGTTTCTTTCTTGGCAATTCTCTTATTAGTTGGAGATCGAAGAAGCAGACAACGATTGCAAGATCCTCAGCAGAGGCTGAATATAGAGCTCTTGCAGTTGCTACATGTGAGCTCCAATGGATCCAATTTCTTCTTCATGACTTGCATATTTCTTGCACCAAGACTCTTATTCTCTTCTGTGACAACCAGAGTGCTTTGCATATTGCCAATAATCATGTGTTCCATGAGCGTACAAAGCATCTTGAGATAGATTGACATGTGATTCGAGAGAAACTCAATTCTGGTCTCATGCACCTGCTGCCTATTTCCTCTCCCTGCCAAGTTGCTGATTTCTTTACTAAGGCTCTGCTTCCTGCTTCTTTTCACTCCTTCTTGTCCAAGTTTGGAGTTCTGGACATCTTCCATCCTCCAGCTTGTGGGGGGATATTGGCAGAGAATAGAGAAAATAAGGAAGAAGTAATGCAGTCGAAGTCCCACACTGGTTGCTTAGCTCAATTTCCATTTGCTTGCTCATACTTTGTTATTAGCTCACGTGTATTAGCATTCTGTTAGGAGATTCCCCTTTCAGTTTCTTTTCCCGCGTTCCTTTTATTCCCTCAATCTTGTATATAAAGGCCAGCTACGGCATTGTATGAATCAATGAATATAGAAATCTTCTCTTGTGAATGGATTTGTGTAAACACTTTTCTTTCTGAAAATACTTTTAAGATGCAACACTTGGAGAATCTATTCATTCAAAAAACAAAAGATATAGATGTTACCATTGATTTATGTGGTATTTCATACCCAACTATGCTTCAAGAGCTTTGCCTAATAGCAAGGTAACTATGCTTCAAGAGCTTTGCCTAATAGCAAGGTTAAACAAATTGCCAGAGTGGATTCCAAAGCTTCAAAATCTTGTTTTGTTGACCATGTCATGCTCCAAGTTAATTGATGATCCATTGAAATCACTTAAAGATTTGCCAAATTTGTTGGAGCTCAACCTTGCAGCTAATGTATATGAAGGTGAAAGTTTGCATTTTCAAGAAAGAGGGTTTCAAAATCTAAACAAACTTGACCTAAGATATTTGGATGGAATCATTATTGACAAAGGAGCATTGTGTTCTCTAAAAGAGATTGCCTTATTTTATATCCTCCAACTCAAGATGGCACCCTTTGGCTTCCACCACCTAAAGAAACTTCAAGTTCTTGATGTTTTTGGTATGCCAACTGAATTTCATGAGAACATTGCTCCTCTTTTAAGAATGCTTCCGGAAGCTCGCATTCGCAAAAGATAAGAAACCGTGAAAATAGAAGGTGTGTTTTTTTTCTTCCTAATAACTGTAGAATATTCTTGGTAATATTTACTATTTAGACATAAAAAAAAATGCATGTGTTATTTAAATCCCTAATATATTTCTCGATTATTTGCCTTTCTTTATCTTCTTATATATGATTTACTTTTTTTTAAATTTTATTCTACATTACTCAATTGAAAATTAACGAATAAAAGTCTACAAGAAATTGTGTAGTATTGTTTTGTGCCTTTAAGAGCTATTTAGTCTCAATTTTTCATTATCAATAATATCACCAATGTAATGCTATATATACTAATATTGTGCTTTAAATTGGTAGCTTCTTTTCGAGTGCCATGAAATTTAGGTTCTCCATGTGACCTTCCCACAATAATGACAGTGTGTCTTTCTATTTCGGCTTTGGCAATTGGCACTAATTACGTGTGGTTGTTTCTATTTAATAAACTAGGTTGAATACGCACCGAGAGAATACAGAGTTAACATCTATTATAATATAGCGAAATTATGCGTTGACACGACCCTTCAATAATAGCTATATATATCTAATTTTGCCACCTTAAAAATAATCATATGTATCATCTTAACATTTTGTCTCTTATGAGGAGAGCTACTCATATGGTATTGAGTCTCCTATACCATTCTGTAACCGTAACGTTTAAGTTCGTAACGGTAACATTTACGTGTCTCTTCTCGTTTTATAACTACAACATTTCCACCCTTTTCACCTTCAAACAATTTTTCCGTTCATATTGTCATATAATCTTATTGTTGCATGTAGTTTTTACTCAAAGGCATTGAAATATTCAACTTAATCCAATCTTGATTTAAAAAATAATCAAATCTTGGATTTGTTTTAATCTATGTGCTATTTGATTTGGTTTATGATTGAGATACTAGAACAAGATAGATTTAGAAAAACATGAATGTTATCACTGATGCAACGTTGTTAGATGTTGAATTACATCTCCCACAACTTTCCATTTAGCCCTCAAGTCTCAACTCAATTTTATGGAGAATCTCTTCTTACTAAATGTTTTCTTACTTATTCATTTTTGTTTTGATTTCTTCATTGCAAATTCTCAATCCTTAGTTTTGAAGTTCCCTTTTTTGTTTCTATCACTATTTTATATTCAAATGTCATCATAGTTTAATTAAGGTTTAATGTTATGACATTCTCTTATTATTCTTACAGGTTTGAAAGATTGTCATTCCTATTTTCTTCTTCCAAAGTAAGAAGTCCGTTCTTCTCCTTTCATTTTATTTTTATTCTTTCTTTTGTTCAAGCAACTTTTGTTATAGTTCTTATTAGTTGTGAAGTCCCTACCATGTAAAAAGTCAACTATATGTAAAATTATATTTCTATTAGACAATTGTTATTACTATGTAGCTCTTTAATATTTTTATTATAGTTTTATGTTGAAATATCAATCTACATTACGCATATCCGGCCGTGGCTCAAAACTTGAACTATCATCTCAATCTTCAACAATAATTTACCTTTGTGTTTTAGAAATGTTTGAAGGACATATAATGTATCCATTAAGCAATGACAACCTACAATTTTTGTTGTTAAGACCCTTTTTTTATTGTTAGTTATATGTCTTATTAGAGCAAAAATGTCAATAAAAATGTATCTATATTTAAGTTTAGTTCACAAATTTTCCTACTCCCTACCAACCATTTACATATTAAGGAATATTATATTATTAATTAATAATTATATTATTATTACATTTTAAACTTTTAATATCTCACTTTATAATCTATCTATTATAATATATTAAATCTGAATCGTGAAATTATGCGTTGACACGTCAGCTCAATAATGGCCACATATATTTAATTTGGCTTAAATATATTTTTAGTCCCTATAGATATGTATCATTTTGTTTTTAGTCCCTGTAAAAAATTTTTTTGGTTTTTCATCCCTATAAAATTTTCCGTTTGCCATTTTGGTCCCTGTCGTTAACTTTAAGCTTATGTGGCTAACGGAGTGCCACGTCATCCTACCACATGTAATTTTTCTTCCAGCTTAATTTTATTTTTAGTCCCTGTAAATATGGTCTTTTTGTTTTTAGTCCCTATAATTTTTCTTTTGTTTTTCACCTCAATCTCATCCCCATCCAATATCACAATGTCCTTTTGCTTTTTCTACTACATTGTTACACTTGAAATTCTTGAGCTCTTCATGGTGGGTTTAAGGAAATAAATTCTTTATATAATCAATTATTTGAAATTTCAATACACATGAATTCACTGTATAAAGTGAGAAAAACTTGTAACGGTCTTTTTTTCTGTCTATTGACTAACAAAATTCTCATTTGATTTGTGTCTATTGATGACCTATAACTTGATATAATTTGTCCTTAGTAACAAAAAAATGCTTGTAATTGTAAATCAAGTGAAAATTTTGTCAGTCAATGGATAAAAAAAGAATTGCAGAGAAAAAAATGTCATTACAAGTTTTTTCCCACTTTATACAGTGAATTCAAGTGTATTGAAACTAGTATTGATCCCGTGCGATGCACGGACTTGGTATTCAAATTAATTAAATCATGTGAAAATTAATTAACCTATAATATAGGTAGTTAAAATATTATTCAATTTAGGGTTAAATGTGTTTTAGGTCCCTAAAAAATTACCGAAAGTTGAATTTAGTCCCTCATTTTTCAAACCAGTGTTTTAAGTCCCTACATTATGTAAAATACCTGGAATTGGTCCCTGTCCCTTACTCTGTTAACAGTTCCGTTAACTCTGTGCCAAGTCATCATCCTACTCAGCAAACCTAAGGACAATACAGTCCTTTCATATTTATGAAGAAAATGAAGAGAACCCTAGACCCCTTCTTTCACTGTCCATTCTTTTACCCCTTCACTGTTCATGAAATTGTTGTGTGAAGAAGGAATCTCTTAGAGGAGTTTTTGCAGGTCACCAATCGCATCTTGCTCGCGTGTGGGTGTGGTGTGGTCCGTTGTTGCTCGTGGTTTACAAAATCTTCGTCAAAAGTGTGTTTGCTTGCGTCGAAGAGGTAAGAACTTTAATGGGTTATTCAAGTATGGTAGGATATTGAATGGCATATGTAAATGATCGGTGGGGACCATAGGGTATTTTTCATGGTTTTTTTTATTTGCGTTCAAAGCCCTAGACTGTATACTGTTAGTGTCTATTATTCTATCTCTTTTCACTGTTTGTTTTCCAACACAGTAACTTATTTCTACAAGGGTTGTTGTTAAAATACAGGAATGGGTTTTTCAGTGACTTTTCACCATAAAGGTGGATTTGTTGATGAAAAAATATGGAAATACAATGAAGGTGAAATACACGTTTATCATGACATGGACACAGACGGGTGGTCATTTTTTGAAGCCGTTGGGTTAGTCAAAGACTTAGGCTACAAAGGACAGATTAGTATGTGGTGAAAGGGGGGAAGAATGAGTTTGAAGAAGGGTTTGAAAAAATTTCAAAATGATGATGATGCTGCTGAGCTGGCCAATTATGCAGAGAGTAAGAAGGGTGAAGTTCACATATATGTTGAACATGTGGATGGTGCTGAAGTTGGGGGTAACACGGGTGATGCAGTCAATGAACAACAATGTGAAAGTGGTGAAGACTTGGAGGGTATCCATTTTGATGACAGTGAGGAAGATAGGGACTTAGGGCTTGATGATGGTTTTGAAAATCAGGAAGTTGGAGTTGCTGAGGCTGCATTGAATGAGAAAATTGAGATTATGAAGATGAAAAATGTAACTAATGGGACGGTGGTATTCAATTTATGAGAAGTAGTTCTGATAAGAGGAGTAGAGGGGGTGAGCGTGTTTTATTGAGGGGTGAAGGATCAAGTAACTTTGTTAATGAAGAAGGTTCTAATTCAATTCTTCCAAGTGAAGTGATTAACATGCATTAAATTGATGAAGAATACAATAGTGAGGACCTAGAAACAGATTTGGATGAAAGTGATGTAGATGGTATGGGGAGACCAAAATACACCAAATACAATAGGGAGGACATGTGCAAGAGTTTTAAAATTATCACGGTAAATATATCAAAATGTATAAATGAAAATTTTAGGGTTAAATATATTTTTAGTCCCTGAAAAATAGTCGAACTTTGGTTTCAGTCCCTGCAATTTAAAACCGGTGGTTTTGGTCCTCCAAAAATGAAAAATGCACCAATTTAGTCCTTATTGATAAAAATTCGTAGCTAATCCGTAGCAAAATCTGTAGCAAAATAAGGAAATAAGGACTAAATTGGTGTATTTTCAATTTTTGAAGGACCAAAACTACCGATTTTAAATTTCAGGGATTAAAATCAAATCTCGACTATTTTTCAGGGACTAAAAACATATTTAACCCAAAATTTTAATACATAATGCATGAATAAATTAATATTTTTAAATTATCTCTGTGTACTCTATATTTCTTATAATATTACAAAACTTAAAATTATCACGGTAAATAAGAGTTTTAAGTCCTTGTTGATACATCACCACATATAGTAAAAATAATAATGTGAGCACTTAGTTGAGTAATAGATATTGATTTTAGGGTTAAGTATGTTTTTAGTCCCTCAAAATATAGCGAAATTAGGTTTTGGTCCCTTATTTATTTTTTAATTGGTTTTGGTCCTCCATTTTTCAAAATCACATGATTTTAGACCTTGTCGTTAGTTATATTCCGCTGAGTGATAACGTAGTAATATTTCTTGTAGATTTTTCCATGGATTTACATTCGAATTTTCCTGCAGATTTCAAAATACAAAGGAAGTTTTGTTTAGATTCTAAAATTTGCGGGAAATTTACTATAGATTTTTTTACAACAAAACAAATAAATTTTATAGCAGCATTTTTATGTAAAAAAACTGAATTGTTTTTTTGGAAATTTACTACAAATGAGTTTTCTAGAGAAAAAAATCGCAAAATAGCTTTTGTAATTTTTTACCCGGGAACGTCATAGTGGAATTGCGAAAGTGACTTAACTGAGTACAATTAATAAGGAGGACTAAAAGCATGTGGGTTTAAAAAATTGAGGACCAAAACCAATGAAAAAATAAATGAGGGATCAAAACCAAATTTCATCATATTTTGAGGGACCTAAAACATATTTAACTCCAATCATAAATCATTAAAGTTGTTTCCATTTGCTTTCGTTTTAAAGTCAATAATTTTCCTCTGATCATTTAAAAAATTGATTAGTGCGGCACACTTGATTGTACTTTCCTTTATTTTGTTTACTTTTTTCAACAATTCATGACTTTGAAAATGAATACTTTAGCCTCATCACATCTTTATCTTTATCTTCATATATATAAAAGTAAAGTAGTGAAAGTAGTCTTTGACATTTAAAAGGAGAATAAAATGGTAAATTCCTTTTAATAAAACTTCTAAAAATAGTAAGTCACTTTAACATAATAAATTGTTAGAACTATTAATCATCATCATCAATTAGTTATAGTAATTATGTTAATGGAAAAATCACTATAATTACTAGCTTATAAAAATAATCATAATAATAATCAAGATATATTCTCTAATTTACCTCAAAAGCCTATAACACTTACTAATCTTTGTTTTAACTTAATTAAATAATTTAATTTATTTGAGAAATTATAAATATTAATACCTAAAAATAATTGAACATTATGTTTTAAAAATTAAATAAATAATTATTTTAAAGACCTTATTAAAAAACAATTTAGCATATTTAGAAATATATAAAAAGAATAAAAATAAATATAATATAAAATTTAAAATATGCTAGAGTACTAACAAAAAATACTTTACCATTACAATAATAATATGTATAGTTATTGTTTAATTATAGTTATTATATCAATATTAAAGTTTTTTTATATTTTAAATTAAATTTATCCAGAATAAAATATAAGCCTATAAAATTTGTTATATTACAGTCAAATGATCAAATTTCTTTATTTGATTTGAACTTATAAAAATACATGTCCTTTAATTTACCCGAAAAGCCTACAACTTTCACTAATATTTATCTCATAAAAATAAATAATTTAATATGTTTAAGGAATTGAAAATATTAATACCTAAAAATAAATAAATATTTTAAGGCATTTATGTTTTATTAAATAAATAAAAAGATTAAAATTAATATGAAATTTAAAACATGTTAGAGCACTTAAAAAACACATTATAATTATGATAATAGTAATTAATTTAGTTACAGTAATTAAAAAGCATTTTATATATAAAAGATTCACATGTGACTAACATTTTTCATTTTCATTTGTTAAAAAGTGATTAATTTAATAATTTTTTATTATTTATTTTTATCATCGATCCCACTTTGATTTATGCATTTTATCACAATTAATTTAAGGCACTTTTCTTGACATTTGTCCTCATCTTAACAAAATCTCTCTCTAATTACTATTATCGTAATTGTAAAGTATTTTTTATTTAGCGTTTTAGCATGTATCAAATTTGATATTATATTTTCATTCTTATTATATATTTCATAACATATGTCAAAATATTTTTTTAAATAAATACTATGAAATATTTATTTATTTACTACGTATTAACAATTGTAATTTATTAAATAAATTAAATTATTTATTTTTATAAGATAAAGATTAACAAAAGTTATAGACTAATTTTTTTTCATCTTGATATATTTAATATTAAAAATATAAAAAGGGTTTTAATATTGATATAATAACTATAACTAATTAATTACTATAAGTACCGTTACATTAACTGTAATATTTTTATGAAGTGCTTAAGAATGTTTTAAATTTCATATTATATTTTTATTCTTCTTATATATTTTATAAAATATGTTAAAAGACTTTTTTAATAAACACTTTAAAATATTTATATATTTTTTGGTATTAATATCTGTAATTTCATATTATATTTTTAAACATGTAGCCTCCTTTTTTATGAATATATTTAATATTTAAAATATAAGAAATGGTTTAATAATGAAATATATTTAATATTTTAAAGTTATAAATTCAATATATCATGTCTCGTGCATCGCACGGGTACTATACTAGTATTAAGAAATAGAAGGGAGGGAGTGAGGGTAAAGCAAATGAATCTTTGAGCAGTCTCAGAGCTGTTATGCCTTAACCATAAAACAAGTACAGAGAACAGTGTTGTGTGAAATGGAAGTAAAGAGGAATGCCTAAACCCTAAAGAGCTATTATGCCTTAACCATGAAAGAAGTAAAGAGAACAGTGTTGTGTGAAATGAAGGAATGCCTTAACCATAAAAGAAGTAAAGAGAACAGTGTTGTGTCTAATGCTGAAATACAAGCACAATCCTTCCTTGCATCTGTGATTCCCAATAGCTAGAGCTAAGCTAACAGTGCATCTGCTTCTTGAAAAGTTCAACAGTAGATAAGGTATGGAGTTTTCCCACTCTGAATATGCATGATAGTAAAATTAATCTGTTGTAATCCAAATAGACTTGTATCTGCAGTTTAAAGTTGATATGTATATGTGCTGAAACATAAATTAGCAGCTTTAACATTTTAGCCAAAATAAGCTTATTCTTTTGCTATATTAGCAGCCTTAATCAAAGTTTATCTTTCTTTAAAATTGATCCACACATGAATCAGAGACTGAGATCCTTCTTTCTCATCCAACAATTAAATGACCTAACAATACATTCCATATCGATCCATCTTTGTTAGAAATAAATCAAGCTATTAATCAAATATTACAAGAGACAAAGTTGCAAAAGTAGGCGTTTACTCCATTGTAAAGTAAAAAAAAAAAAAAAAATTGTTGGACTGCTTATATATTTGAGGGGCCTCACTGTAAAAGATTACACTGCTTAAATATAGTATCAAACT